>JADLZK010010704.1:0-376749 GCA_015847255.1 Hyparrhenia diplandra | reverse complement strand
CAAACGCGATAGAAGGGCAATTACAGCTCCTGCAAACATATACATCTTTACAGCAGCACGCCTACACACTGGCGAGATTGTCTCCTAGGGCACATATGAGACCATGTGAAAAATTTTACGCACCACTTTGTGTCTCTGTAGTGGGTAACCTCGCTTCAACACATGTAGTACTCGGGGTGCGTCAAGCAGTAGGGATTCAATTTAGTGAAAAATACGCAAACCTTATCCGAAAAATCTCAAACCAGAAGGCCGGAGGAGACATGCCAAAGCAAATTTTCTTTGCTTGAGTCGAAAGCCGTGGTTTTAGTCCAAAAGCAGCATGCATAGGCATCCGCGAGGGAAAGATCATAGCCATCTATGACAGAAGCCGCTTTTGATCACCAAAGGAGATTTTCAGGAGATTAGCGGAAGGAGATTTTCATAGATGGCTATGAGTCTCTCCCCGAGGATGCCATGCCTCTCATAGACATATAAATCCAGCCTATCCACTCTCTCAAGCACACGCGACCCGAGGCATCAGTGAACCTCATAAAGCTGATTCTAACAGCCGGTCGCTACTCGACCTCGCAAGACTCTTTACTAGCACCACTTGTGTGTGAACCATTTTGGTGGCCTAAGAGGCATAAGAGCGATATCTATCATCGTGAGAGGCTTTCTCCCATGTGAGAGGCCATAGATATGCATGTGGAGAGTAGCAAAAGAAGATCGAGGAAGAAGAACGGGCAACTAAATCAAGAGTATCAAGAAAGAGGACCTAGAAAAGCTGATTTGCAAACATAAAAGGGCACGCACTAGCCATTTTTATAGGCGAGACATGTCAGAGTGAGCCGGATTAGGTCGTGCGTCGCTAATGGCGGACGATCGATCACGCGGTTTAAGCCCATGCACGCGACAGTCTGAAGCGATCCTTGACACGCGTATAATCGCACTGCACAAACCAAGCAAAACGTGGCGCATGATCGAGAACGTAGCACCGGTGCTCCTGCCTACAATGAGCGTGAGTGATCGGGCCGTCATGGCGTCTTTGATTTTGCACGTTGACAATGCAGCTGCTTGTACGATTCTTGGTTTTAACTGGCGGTGATACTCCATAACTAGTCTTTTGCATAGATTACCCAGGTAGTGTTATTATGCCGAGCATTGATACCTAACTCATGACCACCTGACGGCGGGCGAGGCACAACCTTTTCTGACAGGGAAGCGGGAACCTCTTGTTGGTGCAATTAAGTGGAACGGTGGTGAATCACTGAGCAGCCGCGATTCTCAAGGCTGCGGCCATGGCGCCTCGGGCCGATCGGTCATATATGGCCCGAACACTACCGGCGGCTGTGCGTACCTACGTTCGTGCATTTTATACGCATAAAAGTGAAAATTTATGTCACGGAGTGTGCGTGGCGGTGAGCGAGGGTGGTTGAACTCCTAAATGCACGAGCGGATAGAAATTAATGAGATTTCAATAAATAGATTTTTACTCATATAACTATTTGTTTCACCATTTTGTTAATCATTGTCGGTTCATGTGTGCGCTTGCGATAGTGATCAATGAAGGTAGGCGGTTGTAAATCCGCCATGAAGCCTTAGCAGCCCGAAATTCGAAGCGCATAGCGCGCGCGGAAGCATGATCTTGGGAAAAGTGATAAGTACAAATTCCAAATGGATTTGCGTTAACGCCCGGCTTCGTGGGGAAGTGGAACAACCGGCTAACTCACTATTTAAGCAGCACACACTTTCGATCGTGTCATTCATCATTTCGATTCTCTAATTGAGGCACATTCTCTTGCAATCATCGGTTAACATGGGTACCTCGGGCACCGGGATCCAACAAAGCGCACCGGGGGAGATGGGCGGCGGAGGGCAAGGGCAAAACAGGAGAGGAGGTGGTGGAGGCACGGTGGCCGACCGGGCCAGTCGGCCAGCGACTTGACTCCTCGTCTCGCCCTCTAAAGCGGGGCCGCATGGAGGTTACGGCTTTGTCGATTTGGAGGTGGCGATTCTAATCAGCGCTTGCAGAATAATCGGCCCGGGATTTCACCACCGATGCGTCTCAAGCACGCCTTCAAGAAATTTTGAAGGAGGCGGTGGGCGATCATAGTCCACCACCTAAAAAAAGATCAATCACTACGCCCCGAAAGTGGGCGAGGTGGCGAGATCGTCTGAAGGCGCCTTAGCCACCAGAAAGGCGCCGCCCAGTGAGGAGGAGGAGGAGGAGGAGACGAGGACTAGACTAAGGCCACCTTCCTATTTTTTAGTTTTTATCAATTTTAAAATATTCTATTTTTTGTTTTATATAAGTATATATTGATAAAATAAATATTATATATATTAATGTTGTTGTGTTGTCCCTCTGTCCCAGATTCAGTTTCATTCTAGTTCAAATAGCAATTAAAATTAAAACAATTGAGTGTAGTTCAATGTAAATAAGCGCTTAAATTTGGTCCAGTCTAAGCCAGCACCGTTCAATGTAAATTTGTCAAAACAAACCATAAAGCATGGTTGTGCCTTGGAAAACTTCGATCGTCGTTGAGTCGCAGGAGGCGGCCATTGAGCTACAACTGATACGGATTAACGTTTTCTCGGCGCGTCTTTTGGGAAACGCCATATTTATACACACCCCCCTTCCGTTGTCAACACTAATTAACTTCTCTTTCATACCCCTTTCCACGGAAAAGTCGGACTCGCCGCCAACGATCGTCGACATGGCCGCCAACCGGGAGCAAATGAAGTTTGCTTTGTGGGCGCCTCCGCGCCACCCTCAACAAACTCAACAGCACGGCCGATGATGTTGGCCTGCCAAAGGTAAATCGCCCCTCGAGGGGGAGAGGGCCAGCTTCGCCCTCCAGATCTACTCTCTGGTCGATGATACCCTCGTTGAGGGGATACCGGCCGGCAAACTGGAGGATGGAGGAGGAGGAGGCCAGGAAGGCGACGCCAGGAAGCCGTGGCGGAGCAACTAAGAAGGCCAAGAAGCGGCCCTAATTTCTCTTCTTTTTTATGTTAATTTATCTATTGTCGATTTGTGTGGATGTGTAGATACAAATACATTTGGTTTGTGTGGTTAATTTGCTAAGGAATCTGTTGTTGGTTAATCTGATGCATGTCAATCTCTTTATCTTTCGTTAATTTGGGTTCTCTTGTTTCCTTGTATCGGTTTAATATGATGCGTGTCAATCTTAATTTTCTATCTTTGCGTTCTCTTGTTCCTCGTCTTAGAAACGCGCGGCTGGTCCTATTTATACGTACATAACCCCCTGTCTATGGTCCGCTCTCAACACACTCCCTCTCTACCTGTTTACACGAGAGCGGTAAGTCGGTTCGGCCGGCGCGCCCGGCGGTCGACATGGCTGCCAACCGGAGCGGTTCGCCGTGCGGCGCCTCGGCGCCGCCCTCAACAAGCTCAACGGCCCTGGCCGACCAAGTTGGCCTGCGGTGAATCTCCCCTTCCTTCGAGGAGAAGTCAACTTCATCGCCCTCCAGATCAATTACTTAGCCGATACCCCCTTGCTGAGGGGATCCGGGCCAAAGCCCCAGGAGGAAGATGAAGGAGGCCAAGGAGGCCGCCCGAGGATCGCCGCCAAGAAGACTGGGCAGCCAAGAAGGCCAAGAAGGAGGCTTAATTAGGTCGACCACACTTTCTTTTATGTTAATTTATTATATCGGTTGTTTGTAAGTCGGTTTAATTTGGCTTGTGTCGTTTGTTGATGGATCCCGTCGTTTACTAAACTAATGCGTGTTAATCACACATTCCTGTCGTTTGTTTCTTGTTCCATGCCATCGTATTTTGCTCCCCTATCCCAATATGTTGATCTGTGTCAATCTTCAAATGGGTTATCGGTTCTAATTCAAACCAAGGTTGTGACCTGCGACCATCAAGACCCAGCTCTTGGGAGCGATTCAACCGGTGGTGATCTAAATCTTCCTTTGCGGGAATTGGTCGAACCGTGGAATTTCTAATTTGTCCCACGCTGAGCGGTTCATCACTTTGCTATAGTTATACATTTGGCCCGTGGCCCGGTCGGCCGGGATGAGCGGACCACGTGGTGGCGCGGACCCGATGCCGTCATGCAGGGCCATGGGCCGTCGCCCCCCACGGCCCGGTAAATAGAATTGGCCCGATGCGGCCCGATGATTAAAAATCACGGAATATAGTCCAACAAGAAAATAGCCCAATAGACTAACCCTAAGCTCCCTAAGCCCACATTTCAGCTACAGCCTCATGTAACAACCGGTTTTTAGCCACACAAAAAATCACAACTTTCAAATTTTTTTTTTTTTTCAAACAAGCCATGCAATGGTGTATTGCATGTAGAGACTCCCTAGATGCACAAGTAGCACCTATGTTTATTTATTTATATTGAGCATCATTGCATTTAAATATACCATGTTTTGATTTGGAGTTTCTATGATTTCATGTGATGTTAATAAAATCACCAACCCCTTTTTATTTATTTCAATTTAATTTTGTTGCCAACCCCCTTGAATGGAAAAGCCAATCACCCAAAGACCCCTAGGATGCCCTAAGGGTAATTGCATGATGGCAACACATGTAGTTACACATAGAAGACCAAAGTTTAAATAGAAATTAGATGTGTAAATTAGAAAAAAATAGAAAATAGAAAAGAAAAAAAAGAAAAGAAAAGAGGAAATTCGGCCCAGCCGCCCGGCCGAGCCAGCGACGGCCCGCCCCGGCGGGACGCCCGCTGCGGCATGGGCCGGCCCGCCGGAAGCCGCCCCGCTCTTCCACATAACCGAGGGCGTTATCGGTCTTTCCCCGCCTCTCTCCTTCGCCGCGACGCGTGGGACCGGCCTGGCCCCACCTGTCATCTTTATCCCTCTCCCGCCTCTCACGTTTCTCTTCTCACCCGAGCCTTGCCAGGCGCCGGCCGTGTGCCCACCGCCCCGCGTCGCGCCAAGCCCGCGCTCGCCCGCCAAGCACACGCCTAAGCTCTCCGCGCCCGACAACGCCTTGGGAGGAAGAGGTAAAGCGCCATCTCGACACTGACGCCAGAACCGAGGCGAGGTAAAGGACGCCGCCGCTGCCACCATGGTCGCCTCCGTGTTCCCCATCGGAGGGCGCCCGATTCAAATTCGTGGACGCCCTAGGGGCCACGTGGCTAATGCCTAGCCACGCATCGAGCCCCGCTCAAACCGCCTTTGCTCCACCTCTTCTCCCCCGTTGGCCGCCGCCATATAAAACCAGCACCTCGGGTGCTAGGGTTCCCATCCCTAGACACCGGGCTGGTGGCAACCACTCACCCACGCCGCCGAACCCAGGGGGGAGAGGAGGGGGAAGGGGGAGAAGAAGGGGGAAAGAAGAGGCGGCGGGGACGGGGGAAAGAAGAAAGCCCGCCGCCGCCGCCGTTGCCGCCCTTGAAGCGTCGTCCTTGAGCCGGAGGAGGGACCGCACGCCGGAGACCGTGAAGGAGGACCGCGAGCCATTGCCCGCTGCCGAACCGCGAGCCTGCCCGCGTCGCCGCCACACCGCTGCAACTCAAAGGTGAGCACGCCGATGCCGCCCGCAAGCACCTACCCCGCCTCGGCGCCTCACTCCACGAAGCTGCCGAGGTCCGCCGCTGCTGCATGCACACCGCCGCCGCGCCGATGGCACACCGTAGGATAGAAGGCCGACGATGTTGAGCCCCACGGCTCAGGAAACGCCGCCGCATCGCGCCGATGCCGGGCGTGAGCGTCGCCAGCACGAGCCATCCATGGCGCCGCCGCGTTCCGGGACGGAACCAGCGCCCTTGACGCCCCTGAGCCACCACCGTTTCGCCGCTTCGCCCAGGGGGAAAGGTGCCAACTTTGGCCGAGCAGGGGTGGCGCGAAGCGCGTCACCGTGTGCCGGCGTGGGTCGCGCCGTGGGCACCACCATGCCGCGCCGTGGCGCGGCCGCCGTGGCAGCTCGACGCCTCGCCGACGCAGGGATGGGCCGTTGAAAGATCGCCTTGACCACGCCGCACCTGGCCACGTAGTCGGTTGGGAAAAGACTCGCCTTGACACTCAGCCGCGGAACCGTCGTGTCGCCGCTCCGAGCGGCCGCCGCTCTCTCTCTCTCTCTCTCTCTCTCTGGCCGCCGGACTGGCTTTGGTCGCCGTGGCGGCGCGGCGGCGTCACCACGGACACGCCCGAGCAGTAGCAGGCCAACGGGGGACGGGTGGCCCCCCTGCCCGCGCTGTGCCGCCGCCGACCGGCGCAGACCACCCGCCGTCGCGGCCGCTGCCGGACGGTGTCGCAATCTTCGTCGGCCCCACCGTGGCGAGCTCGGCTCGCCCGCCGTGATGCCCCGGTGCCAAGGGACAAGAAAAGGCAGCTTGGAGAGCCGCCACGACGCCTCGCCGTCGCGCGCGCGCTCCGTGCGCGCTCTTTATCCGCGCACCCGGCGAGGGGCCGAAGCACCTAGCCACCGCGACCACCTCGCCCGTGACCCAGCTCACGGAGGCGCGCGCACGAACCATGGGGGCCGTTCGGCCCAGCTCTAGCCGGCGGAGATGGGTAGGTGCCGCGGGCCACTACGCCGCCAAAGGGAGTAAGAGGGAAGTGAAAGGGAGAAGAGAAGGGCCGATGCTGGGGGTGACGTGGTGATCCATCGTGAACCGGCGAGAAGGGAAGGAAGGTGGACGTGGTCCACTATGACCGCGAGGTGGTCTATGGACCACCACCCGGCAGTCCACCGTGGAGCCGCGCAATCCGGACCAAGACGCGGCCGGTCGAGAAGCCGCGTGGGGCCCAAAGCCACATCATCGGCGCCCCTCACGCGCGCGAAGACGCGCCGCCGTGGGGGCGGCGGCCCATCGGCCCAAACCCGGCCAAGTCCGCCCGTCGGCCCGCCTCGGCCGGGCGGTCGACGTTGACCGTTGACCGAATCCGACGGCGTCGGCGACGTCGGCGGGCGCCCACTGCCCCTATCAACTCCGTGGGCCCCACGTGGTTACACGGACCCGTGACGTCACGGCGTCACCGGTTATCCCACCACCAGTTTCCAAATCCGGAACCCTGGTGCTGACGTCATGCTGACGTCGACACAAATAACCAGAAGACGCCATGTGTCAAGCCCCTGGTTAAACCCCGATTTTTTCCAATTTCGAGAAATTGTTTTAAACTTTGAAAATTCATAGAAAATTCATACGATTTCGAAAAATATGAAACCGTGTCCAAATTTTTCTAAAATTCTCCTCTACGTCATAGGCTTATCTATGAGTGAATTTGGATCTCAATTTTCGATTTGCTTCTTTGTGATGTTCTAAATGGTTGCTAATCGCAACCATTTCAGTTCTCATCTGCGCGAACCGGAGGAGAGCCAGGAGGACCGTGAAGATCGGGACTTTGAACTGCAGCGAGCGACCACTCGGTGCCATGTCCCACCCACCATCATAGCACCGATTAGACATATCATATAGATTTGCTAGCGCTTTACTTTTATGTTGCTATGCATTTTTCGCTAGGTTGCATGGTAGAAATGCTGTTGAGCCTTATACCTTGACGCAACCTATCTCTCTACACACCCGCTTATAGTTTAGACTTCGCGCTCATATACTTTTATTGCTTTACTTGCTTTATATCACTTACGTGTATATATATGGAGCCGGTAAGAGCCGGACCGGTTGAGTTGGATCACCGGTGGGGTGAGTCTTCTGTCTAGACTTGGGTATGTGGTGGGGCCGGTCGACCAAGCGGATCCACGGTGAGTCGCGAGAGCGATCTTGCAGGGGATGCCACGGCGTCCCCATTACCATCCCTACCTGTATGCGGGTAACGGTGTGTGAGGTTTTGAACCCTGTGCTTGACTCTTGTGACAGGACGAAGGCCGGGGGAAAGGGAGTGAGAAGATGCTGCTCGGTCAACCCTAGGACTTGTATCTTCGGGACTAAGGATGCAGGGAAAATGGTGCTCACCAACGTCTTCTACGTATGGGCGGGTTCCCGGATTGCCCCTTAGTCGGGCGGTTGCCACACCTTCTGGGAGGATAGCGGATAGTGTATGTGGAGGTAGGGTGTCGAGGACCCACCCTTCCGAGACAAGAAGTGTGACGCAGAGTCCGAGGCTCATTTTTGTTCTTACGGTCCGGCGTCTGGTGGTACTCCTGGGCTTCTCGGAGGCCCGAGTGGTTGGGTGGCATCGTTCGGACAGGAGATCTCCGCCGTATGTCCGGCCTAGGCATGCCATGCCGATGATGGCGACCGTTTGGTCTTGAAGCACACGCTGCGAGAGTTATAAATCTATACGTATAGTCCGGCCCCTTCGGGCTAGGACCTCGTCCGGGACCCGGACTCGCTAAAGGTAACCCCGGCCTAATGCCGGAACCTCCTGCGGCTTTGCGCCGGTCTTTTGACCAGGTTTTCCCGGGTTACTTCTCTCTCCAGTAGGGAGGGGTGTTTCTTTCTTACCTCGAGTGTGGCTGGTTGGGGTGTGTTACTGGCCGAGAACCCGAGGGGCGAGAGGCCTGTTAGGGCAAGGCACGGGAGCTGGTGCTGTCTTGTCGACCTGGTGAATAGCTTGAGGCTAGTTGAGACTTGTGTTGAGATGAGATGGTTTTTGGGAAAGTGTTGGGTTGAGATTATATGTGTTAAAATATTATTAAACTTGATTCATTCATGCATAGGAAACGTACACACACATTTGGCCTTTGTTGATTACATGCATCCAGTTCACAAAGCTTGCGATAGGGGGTGGGAACACGGCCAAGTACAAATCGTGCTGATGATAAACTTTGGCTGATTAGGTGATGAGTCGGACTTCAGTGAAGGCGAGTGGGAAGATTGAGCTGGGAGTTTCGTTGCTACGCTCAGGCGAGATGATGTCGCTCTTCCCTTGAAGATGTCTGTTCTTTTTGCTTAGGTGCTAGTTTGATTCACCAAGTGGCGATGTAATAAAGTACTAGAACCTCTA
This sequence comes from Hyparrhenia diplandra, assembly GCA_015847255.1. Classification (NCBI taxonomy): domain Eukaryota; kingdom Viridiplantae; phylum Streptophyta; class Magnoliopsida; order Poales; family Poaceae; genus Hyparrhenia; species Hyparrhenia diplandra. The sequence goes on along the minus strand of JADLZK010010704.1, from coordinate 367,866 downwards.
TTTCTGCTTTTGATAGAAGTCTTGTAATGACAAAGATATTCGACCAGTATTTCCAGGATAATGTGATGGGATGATGAGCACTTGGAGACTAACCTCAGGATAAAACACTTAAGGAAAACTTTTAAGTATTTTCCCTTACATTTCTTTATGCAAGGCTTATCTCTATTTTTGCTAACCAATCTAATACAACCCATGGTAAAATGCAAAGTTCTGACCGTATTGGGCCAAGGCCGCCTGAGAGTCTTTGCCCATCGATGGTCCTCAACGAGGCTTGGCGTACCATCGGTCTCAACGCTCGAGCCACGCAGCATCCAAGACGCCGTGAAGGGAGACCCCGCACCAGGAGGAGGTGTGCAGGGGTACACCACCGTCTGCCTCAGTTCCCAAAGAAGTGACAAGGTCCCCCTGGGTTCGCGGGGGCACCCGGCTTCGATGCGACTCAACATCGGCATGGGGTGCAGCGGATCGACCAGCGGCATCGCCGCGTGATGGCCCAGGCCGCGTGAGCACTCGCGAGCACCCACTTCCGCTGCCGCGCCTTGGACCTCACCGGGGGACCCGGGCGGCCCGGTGCACGGAGATCCTTCGCTGCTCCACGCGCCGAGTCGCACCCGACTCTCTCGGGTGTGCGGTCTTGGCCTCCTCGCCAACGACTGGTACATCATGAACATGGAGGAGCGTGTCAACGACTACCGCAGCATGGTCGTCAACACCCAGGAGGACCAGCACAAGGCCGGGGACGAGGTCAGGAGTTGGAGCGCTCTACTACAACAACACCTTTCGGCAACGTCCCTTTGAAGGAGGAGAAGCACCTCCCACAAGCTTGAGATGGAGGGTGAGCTCAGGGTCTTGGTAGATCAGCTCCTGAAGACGGAGCACAAACTGGACATTCAGGCTTCCCAGAACCTAGAGCTAGAAGCAGAGAAGAAGGAGCTGAGGGAACTGCTCATCTTCCAGGACAAGCGTAAGAAGGCGAGTGGCCGGATGGGCCGCCCAAGGAACATTGTTTACAAGCTTCGCCCGGTGACCTGGACGAGGAGAAGTGATGGCGTGCACACACTGGCGGCCACCTCGCCATGGCTCTGAAGGAGATTGAAGTCCTGAAGGACCAGCCTGGAGGCGCACGCTTGAGGCTGGAGGGCCTGACGCCGACCGCGCCAAGGAGATCGAGAGGGTGAGGGCCAAGCTGCCCCGCCTCCGCCACGAGCCACTCGGAGACCTACGCGGGTGCACCTTCCCGCCTGGACCTGTCCGCGTGGCCGCCAGAGGGTTTCCAGCAGCCTGTGGAGACCACCGAGAGTTACTGGCCGCGCCCGCTACCTCGCGAGCGTCTTCACCTACCCGGCTCGAGGCGAGAGCGGCCAGCCACCACCTACCTCTTAGAGCCTACCTCCTTACCAAGAGTTGTAGTAAGTCACCATGATCCCTTACCAGACCCTAGTTTGTAGTGTCACCATGGAGATCCCTGCGTGGATCCGCACTCTATCATCCATTTGAGTAGACATGACCACCTTTTTGAGCCTACCGCGTGTAGAGCCGTTCCACGTTATCCTGTCTTGAATACGTTTGTCATGTAATACAACTCATGTAATGAATGATTCGAGTCTTTATGCATTTTATGGATCTTATTGCATCTTTGTTTGAGTGTACTTTAGTTGCTTTTTAAAATTTAACTTGACTAATACTTATACAACTAATGCTATAATATATTCAGCACTCACCTTGTGCCCTATCCCAATGATCAACCATGTCGACCCGCCCGTTCCAACCGCATCCGCCAACTCTCGCCGTCTCCCGCGCCCGGAAGTCGCCCGCGGATGGGGACGCCGTGGGAGGCGTGGAGGGGCCGTCTCTTCGAGGAGGCCGCACGTGAGAGCCGCCCCCATGCGCCTACCCCTCAGCCTTGGGGTGGCCAGGGAGGAGGAGTCCCCGGAGGAGGGGAGCCATGGAGAGGACCACCACCCCCACAGGGGCCTCGGGGAGGAGGGCTAATGGGGGAAGAAATACCCCGACCTCCCCGGTCCCGGGCAAGAGGTGATGGCCCGCCGTGACTGAGCTACTTGAGAGGATGGCGGGCAACATGAACCACCGCCACCACAGGGATGACCGTGATGATTTCCGAAGCAGCCAACGTTTCTTTTCATGAAGCTGAGGCCGCCTACCTTCGACGTGACCCGCAGTGACCCTGTCGCCGCCCGATGGCCTGCGAAGGGGAGATGGACAAGGCGCCGACCTGACCACAGCCCCCGACGCCGAAAGTGTGTCGAGACCGCTACCTACCAGCTCACTGGCGCTGCGCGACGCCGCACAGGGACAACCACTGCGCCGCTCATCGTGAGGCCCACGACCACACTTGGGATGACTTCGTCGAGTGTTCGTGGTACCATATCTCCGAGGTGCCATGGACGCCAAGGCGGATGATGAGTTCCGACACGACTCCCTGCACACCTCGGCGAGGAGACAAGGTCTCAAACGCGCGCGCCGCACGCTTCACCGACCCGCTCAGGTACGCGCCTTAACGAGGCCAACACCAATGAGCCCGCGAAGATGCTACGCTTTCACCGTGGCCCGAGCACCGCATCAAGTGTCAACTCTCCTGACGTTCGCCGCGGAACCTCCCGGAGATGATAAACAAGTGCATGGAGATTGAGAAAGACCAAGCTGAGGCGTGCCCTCTCAACCGCAGAAGAAGCCGCGGTGAGGAAGTTCCCGCCCCGCCTTCCAACAAAGCGCGCCGAGCTCTCTGCGCTGGGCGTTCGCCGGCGCGAGAAAGGGTGCCAGGGTCGGGCGGGGGCGCGTTCCTACCCCAACAACTACCCGTTCTGCCCCGACTCGCCCTGCTACGGCCCCGCACGTGGAGGAACACCACGCCTACCCCCACCAGTGGTGTGACCTTCACCGCTTCGCCAGGCCAGCCGTCACAAGGCCGTGGATCGCCCCAACCGCGTGGGCCCCCGCTCAGACTCGGGAGGTGCGAGGTGCGCACCCGCCTCGGGAGCAAGACTCCAGCAAGCAAGACTCCGCGGGCTCCACCCGCGGACGCCTCTCTCACGGCAACCGAGGATGCTCGGGCGTCCTCGACGCCGCGTCTACGTATGTTTATAGTGTATGGAGTAAGAGCATCGCTTCTTTTTGATTCGGGAGCAACATATTCTATGTATCGCCTAGCTTTGCACAAAAGCACAAACTTCCGGTCATGCCGCGCCGAGAGGCTATCCATACTACCTCACCTTTGGGTCACTTCACTAGCACCCGTATATGTAAGAGAGTGACAATTGCCATTAAGGGCTACCCATTTTAGCCGACCTCACTCTTCTACCCTCCATGAGCCTAGATGTAATCCTAGGGATGGATTGGTTAACCCAAAGATAAGGGAGTGATATCCTGTAACCCCGTGATACATAGAGATCACCCACTCCAGCCGGTCACGTAATCCGCCTACCTACCACACCAAGGGAGTACGATTCTATGCCGTGTTGCGCCTAGAAGCCAAAACCATAGATGAAGTACCGTTAGTGTGTGAGTACCCGATGTGTTCCCCGACGAGTTGCCGGGCATGCCACCAGATCGGGATGTGGAGTTCGTGATAGAGCTGTTGCGAGAACAGGGGCCCATTGCTAAGCGGCCCTATAGAATGGCGGCTGTTGACGAGCTGAATGAGCTCAAGAAGCAACGAAGGATTTGGCGATAAAGGTTTTATCGCACCCGTGCATCACCTTGGGGTTCCCGTTACGTTTGTCGAAAGAAGGATGATACTCTGAGGATGTGTGTTTGACTACCGCAACTACGAATCTGTCACAATCAAGAACAAGTATCCTCGCCAAGGATAGATGATTTGCTTGATCAGTTGCGGAATGCCAAGTACTTTTCCAAGATCGACCTTCGGGCCGCTATATCATCAAATGAAGATCGGACACTGAAGATATTCCAAAGATGCGTTCGTGACCCGATATGGTCAAGATGCGAGTTCACGGTAGTGTCGTTTGGGCTCACTAATGCCCCCACCTACTTTATGAACATGATGAACAAGGTCTTTATGGATGAACCTCGATAAGTTCTTGGTGGTGTTCATCGATGATATTCTTATCTATTCGCTAGTAAAGAAGAGCATGAGCAGCATTTGAGGATCGTGCTTGAGAAGCTGAGATAGCACCAGCTCTATGGTAAATTCAGCAAGTGCGAGTTCTGGCTTGAAGAAGTTGCTTTCCTAGGCCACACTCTTACGGCCGAAGGAGTGGCAGTGGACCCGTCCAAGATTGAGACCGTCCAGAAATGGGAGCAGCCACTCAATGTGACTGATGTCAGGAGTTTCTTGGGATTGGCGGGATATTATCGCCGATTCATCGAGAATTTCTCCAAGATTGCACGACCCATGACAAATCTCCTAAAGAAGACGAAAGCATTTGAATGGACGCCGAAAGTGCGAAAAGCTTCCGTGACTGAAAAGAGAAACTCACTACCACCCCCTGTGCTAGCATTGCCCGATATTCAAAAGACTTTGTAGTCTATTGTGATGCTTCCATTGGGGTTTGGGATGTGTTCCGATGCAGAATGGGAAGGTCATTGCCTATGCCTCTCGTCAGTTTAAAAGAGCACCTAACAGCGCTATCCGACCCATGATCTTGAGCTAGCCGCAGCTTGTGCATGCCCTAAGATATGGAGACACTATCTCGATCGAACAAATGTGACATCTACACGTATCACAAGAGCCCAAGTACTTTTTCACTCGGGAGGATCTGAATATGAGGCAACATAGATGGCGGAACCGATCAAAGACTATGACCCGGAGATACACTATCATCCCGAAAGGCAAATGTAGTTGCCGATGCCTTAAGTCGCAAGAGCAATTGCCATGCTCTAATCACCGAGGCCCCGCACGAAAGAATTGACTTGGAGATAGAAAGCACCCGCTTTTTGATTGTGCCATCCGAGAATTGAATGAGCTTCAGTCCGCCAAAGACACTTTTTGGCTTACGTAATCCGCCAAGCCCAGCCCTCCCGCCGAAATCCAATACTTTCACGGCGATGAAGCGACAAGTGCAAGGACTACCACATCGATGAGCGAGGGGCGATCATGTACGAACCGGATTTGCGTACCTTCGACTCCGCCTTGCGAGATCCTATCGGAGGCCATGATTCTAAGTATAGCATCCACCCGTGCAAACAAAAGATGTATGCTGATTTGAAGAAGCATTTACGGTGGATCAACATGAAGGCGAATATTGCGGACATGTGGCTCGTTGCGACATTTGCAACCGAGTCAAGGCCGAGCATCAAAGGCCCGCGGTTTGCTCCAAAACATAGCTATACCTCAATGGAAGTGGGAGAATATCTCCATGGACTTTATCACCGGGTTACCCACTACACGAGAGGCAATGACTCTATTTGGGTAATGCGTGGATCGTTTGACCAAGGTAGCCCACTTTATTCCGGTAAAGACTCGATTCAAGTATGAGGACCTAGCGGACTTATACGTTCTCCACATCCTTCGCCTACACGTGCCCCTTATCACATTGTATCCGATCGTGGCACCCAGGTTCATCAACAAATTTTGGAAAGCTTTTCGCATGCGGCCATGGGGACCACCCTAGACTACAAAGATGACCTATCATCCCGAGACCGATGGTCGGCGAGAGGGTAAACCCGGTTCTCAAGACATGCTTCGAGCACCTTGCTCAAATATGGAGGCGCGCTTGGGAGAAGAGTTTACCTCATGCGAGTTCTCTTACAACAACAAATATCGGTCTAGCATCAAGATGTCACCATTCGAAGCCCTTTTATGGCGAGCTTGCGGGACCCCATTAATGTGGTCACAAGTTGGTGAGAGACCATTCTTTGGCCTCGACAAGATCAAGGAGGCCGAAGAAGGTGTCGCTCAAGTCGTGGAGAATCTAAAGGGTCGCCGGAAAGGAGGCGGAAAAGCTACACCGACAAGAGAAGAAAAGACATTGAGTTCGCGGTTGGGGACTTTGTATATCTCAAAGTGTCCCCGCTACGAAACACTGTCAGATTTCACCTAAAGGGCAAGTTAGCACCAAGATATGTTGGCCCCTACCGAATTTGCAAAAGGATTGGCAAGTTGGCTTATAGAGTGGAGCTCCCCGGTGAGCTAACGAGGGGATTCACCCAAAGTTCCACGATCCCGCTTAACCAGATGTCCGAGTGCCCGATGAACAGATCCCAAAGAAATACCATTGACCTCTGAGAACCTGGAGTATTTAGAGCACCCAATCCGAATCCTTGATACAGCCACCAAAGACACTAGAAGCAAGACCATTCCTATGTGCAAGGTACAAGTGGAGTAACCACACGAGAGAGGGAAGCCACTTGGGAGAAAGAGGATGAACTTCATTTGCACTACCCCCTACCTTTTTCGAGAGGTATGTCTAACCTAAATCTCGAGGTCGAGATTCCAATGAGGGGGTAGGACTGTAACAACCCTGTTTTAACCACACAAAAATCACAACTTTCAAATTTTTTTTTTTTCAAAACAAGCCATGCAATGGTGTATTGCATGTAGAGACTCCCCTAGATGCACAAGTAGCACCTATGTTTATTTATTTATATTGAGCATCATTGCATTTAATATACCATGTTTGATTTGGAGTTTCTATGATTTCATGTGATGTTAATAAAATCACCAACCCTTTTTATTTATTTCAATTTGATTTTGTTGCCAACCCCTTGAATGGAAAAGCCAATCACCCAAAGACCCCTAGGATGCCCTAAGGGTAATTGCATGATGGCAACACATGTAGTTACACATAGAAGACCAAAAGTTTAAATAGAAATTAGACGTGTAAATTAGAAAAAGGAAAAAGAAAAAGGAAAAGAAGAAGAGGGAAAAACCGGCCTTTTCGCCCAGGGCCGCCTAACTAGCCCACCGCCCGCCCCCATGCGGGCCGCGGCGCCATCACCGCTACAGGCGTGGGCCCGGCCAGAAAGCCGCGCCGAGTTCCACATAAGCGAGGGCAGTGTGGTCTTTCACCCGCCCTCTCTCTCCTCGTTGCTATTTGCTGCGGGACCGCCCGGTCCCACTTGTCATCTTTCCTCCCGCCGCTACATGCGCCCGGGGAGGGCAAAAGAAGCGGGGCATTGCGCCGCCGCGCGCCAGCCAATTTCGACCCCAGCAGCCGCGTCCGCCCGCTGCCCACGCCAAGGCTGCGCCGCGCCCGCCTTGCCTTGGGAGCCAAGAAGCCCCTTTGCCCTCGACACGGACGAAAACCGCCCGGGCGGAGGTAAAGCGCGCGGACGCGACACCTTTGTCGCGCCGCGCCGCGCCGTTGGCCGCCCACCCAGCTGCCACGGCGAAGGGCCACGTCGTCGCCCCAATTCACCCGGCCGCTCGTTTGAACGCCAAGCGGCGTCCGCTTCTCCCACCGCTGCCGCCCGCCGCCTATATAGATGGAGCGGGTGGCCTAGGTTCCCATCCTTTGCGCCCGGCCCGGTGGCAACCACCTCGCCACCCACGCCGCCGAACCGGAGGGGAAGAAGGGAGGGAAGAAAGGGGAAGGAGGCGGGAAGGAGCCGACGCCGTCCGCCGCCGTCTTCTTGCCCGCCGGAGCTCGAGGGAAGCCGTCGGGAGCCGCCAGAGGAGGACCGCGACGCCGGAGACCGAGGAACCGCTAGCACAACCAGCTGCCCAACCGCTGAGCCTGCCGCTGCCGCCTCCGCCACCGCCGCAACTCAAGGTGAGCGCGTCGATGCGCTCTCCGCGCATTCCTCCACCCGCCGCCGGCGTTCCCACTCCACGGGGCGCGAGGCCGGCCGCCGCCGGTATCGCACACCGCCGCCGCACGATGGAGCTCGATGGAGCACAAGGTCGGCTGCCGGCCCCTTTGAGCGGCGAACGCCGCTGCCGCACGCTGCCGCCATGGCACGAGCCAACCATGGCGCCGCCAAGCGTTCGAGCCGGAACCAAAGGCGCGCCTTGACGCCTTGAGAGGCCACCACCGTTCCGCCTCGCTTCATAGGGGGAAAAAGGTGCCAACTTTGCCAAGAATCGGGGCCTGGCGCCCGAAGGCGTCTTGCGTGGGGTCGCGGCGGGGAGGCACCACCATGCCCGCCGGCGCCCGGCCGCCCAGAAATCCGCCCGCCTCGCTCGACGAGCATGGAGCCGCCGAAAGACGCCTTGACCACGCCGCGCACCCTAGCCACGTGGTCGGTTAGGGGAAAAAGGCTCGCCTTGACACCGAGCCACCAGCCGCCATGCCATGCCGGGCGCCGGCGCGCGTTGTCGGCGGTAAGCGGACCGGGCCGGGCTTTGGTCGCCGTGTGGCGGCGCTATCGTCCACCACGACCGCGCTGCGAGCAAGCGCAAAGAGCGGGGGCGGGGTCAACCCCGCCCGTGGCCGCGATGCCGCCGCCCGCCGACCCGGCGCAGGCAACTACGCGCCCGCGGCCGGTCGACCGGGCGAGCCGTCATCCGGCCCACCGGAGTCTGCGCCCGCCGTGATGCCCCGGTGCCAAATCACGAAGAAAAGGGGCAGCTTGGAGCCCCTACGCCGCCACGCCAGCCGCCCGCCTCCGTGGCGCCGCCTTTATCGCGCTGCGACCGGCCGAAGCCCGAAAGCACCTAGCCACCGCTTAGCCTGCCCAATTCGCAGAAGTCCCACCGCAAACCACCGCTACCCGGCCCGGCCTCTTGCGGCGGGAGACGCCGGGGTAGGGAAGAATGGCGCCGCCCTTGCCAGGCGCCCGTCGGGGAAGCGAAGGAAGAAGGGGAGAAGAGAAGGAGGATGCCGTGCTCGCCACCGCAATCGGAACGAAGAAGGAAGAGAGGTGGATCGTCCACCATGGACCGCGCGATGGTCTATGGACCACCGGGCGAGTCCACCGTGAGCCAGCGCCGGACCACCAAAGACGCCCGCGACCCGTTTGAGGCCCAAAGCCGCCAATGTGGCGCCCTCACGGCACGACACGTGTCCGGGCGGCCCGCCCATCCGCCCCAAACCGACCCAAGTCGGCCCTGTCGGCCCGCCTCGGGCCCGGCCCGAGCCCTTGACCGTTGGCCGCTGACCCTCCAACGCCGACGTCATCTTGACGTCGGCCGCCCCACCACTGCCCCGATCAACCCGTGGGACCCACATCAGTGCCGGGGACCCGCGTGGCGCCACGCCGACGTCATCCGGCCCCACCTGTCGCCTCCGCACTTAGAAACAGTGCCGACGCCATGCTGACGTCGGCCAGACCAACCGAGAGACCGCCACGTGTCAAGCCCCGGATTAAACCCCGATTTTTCCAATTTTCGAAATTGTTTTAAACTTTGAAAATTCATAGAAAATTCATACGATTTCAGAAAAATATGAAACCAGTGTCCAAATTTTTCTAAAATTCTCCTCTACGTCATAGGCTTATCTATGAGTGAATTTGGGTCTTCAATTTTTCGATTTGCTTCTTTGTGATGTTCTAAATGGTTGCTAATCGCAACCATTTCGTTACGTCTCTGCACCCGGGAGGAGAGCCGGGAGGACCGTGAAGATCGGGACTTTGAACCAGAGCGAGCGACCACTCAGGTGCCATGTCCCACCCACCTACATAGCACCTATTAGACATATCATATAGTTTTGCTAGCGCTTTACTTTATGTTGCCTTGCATTTCTTTGCTAGGTTGCATGGTAGAAATGCTTGTTGAGCCTTTATACCTTGACGCAACCTATCTCCCGCACACCCGCTTATAGTTTAGACTCGCTCATATACTATTATTGCTTTTACTGCATTTTATATCACTTACGTGTATATATATGGAGCCTGGTATATGAGCCTGGACGGTTGAGTGGATCACCGGTGGGGGTGAGTCTTCTGTCTAGACTTGGGTGTGTGGTGAGGGTCGAGGTCGACCAAGCAGGATCCACGACGAGTCGCGAGACCCGATCTTGCCGGGGATACTTCGGCGTCCCCCCCCATTCCTGTCCTACCCGTGGCGGGTAATCGTGTGTGAGGATTTGAGACCCGGTGCTGACTCTTGTGACGGGACGAAGGCCGGGGAAAGGGAGTGAGAAGATGTCTTGCTTGGTCAACCCTAAGGACTTGTATCTTCGAGGACTAAGGATCTGGAAATTGGTGCTCACCTTGCGCCTTACGTATGGGCGGGTTGCGGATTGCCCCTTTTGGTCGCCATGCCATACCTTACGGGAGGATAGCGGATAGTTTATAGGGGTAGGGTGTCGAGGACCCACACCCTTCCGAGACAGCGGTGTGACTAGAGTCCGAGCTCGTACTGTTCTTACAGCCTCGGCGTCCCGGTGGTACTCCGGGCTTCTCGGCCGAGTAGTTGGGTGGCATCGTCGGATTAGGGGTTCTCTCCGTACATGTCGGCCTAGGCACTTGCTATGCCGATGATGGCGTACCGTTTGGTCTTGAGCACACGCTCGCTGAGTTATAAATCTATACGTATAGTCCGGCCTTCGGGCTGGGACCTGTCTCGACCTGGACTCGCTAAGGGTAACCCCGCCTAATGCCGGAGCCTCCTCGCTTGCGCCGGTCTTTTGACCGTTTTCCCCGGGTTACTTCTCTCTCCGTAGGGAGGGTGTTTTTCTTTCTTACCTCGAGTGTGGTTGGTTGGGGGTGTGTTACTACTGAGCCCTGGAGGGCTGAGAGCCGGTTAGGCAAAACACGAGGCAGTGCTTTGCCTTGTCGACTGAGTAATAGCTTGAGGCTAGTTGAGACTTGTGTTGAGATGAGATGGTTTTGGGAAAAGTGTTGGGTTGAGATTAATATGTGTTAAAATATTATTAAACTTGATTCATTCATGTATAGGAAACTACAGCCCATATTTAGGCCTTTTGTTATACCATACATGCATCCAGTTCCACAAAGCTTGCGCATAGGGTGGGGAACCTGGCCAAAGACAAATCGCATCTTGATAAACTTGCCGATTAGGTGATGAGTCGGACTTCGGTGAAGGCGAGTGGGAAGATTGAGCTGGGAGTTTCGTTGCTACGCTCAAGCCGAGATGTTGTCGCTTCCGCAAGATGTTTGTTTCTTTTTTTGCTTCGTGCTAGTTTGATTCCGCCAAGTGGCGATGTAATAAAGTACTAGAACCTCTTTTTACGCTTTTGAACGAAGTCTTGTAATTGATATTCGACCGTATTTCGGATAATGTGATGGTATGATCCTCGGGGACTATCCGCGATATTCGTATGTCCGTGAATTTCCCTTCGTGGAAATTTGGGGATGTTACAGGACCCAACAGCCAACATATGAGAATGAGAATGGGGACCCAACAGCCAACATATGAGAATGAGAATGGGGACCCAACACCAACAAGAGCAACAACAGGGTTTAAATTAGAATGAGAATGGGGACCCAACAGTTTAACTAGCCATGTCCAAAAGCTTGTGATAATAGTAAAGTATAGAAAAGAAATCAAAGTCATGAGAATAGGTGTTTAAACATGACGGTAGGGGTCGTTATGCCAAGATTAGTCAACCAGCCAAGATTAAAAATAGAGCATGACGGTAGTGGCTAAAAAATAGAGAAAAGAAATCAAAGTCAAAAAGCCAACAGACAACAACACAGGAACTTACATATAGGAATTAAAAAGCGAGAGATGGGCACTAGCTCGGGTTTATCCAAATTCTATAGCATCACAGGCAAGTGGCACATAAACTCGCTTAATTGGTTTTAATTTGCATCACGGGCGTGAGGTGGGCACAATTGGGTGGCATCACGTGCATCGTCAAAATCATAGAGATAACCAAAAATCACGAGCAATTTTATTCCAAATAGGGGCAGCACCATATATACCAAAGAAGAACAATGTAATTTCAAACCTGAGCTCGGTGGAGTGGGAGAAAAGAGGTGGAGATCGACGCCGGCGGGCAAGGCACCACCGGAGAAGAAGATGGAGCAGGGTCGTCGTAGTGGAGGAAGAAGATGGAGACGGCGATGCTCACCGACGAGCACCGTATGCACCACTGCACAACACCACGGACAAAGCGGTGGCCGAGTTAGGGTTCCGACCGAAGACTGACGGCGGCGGCGGCGTTAGGTTTCCACCGCCCAAGCTCGCGGAGGAGGAGAGGGGGCGAGGACAGTGGCGTGCGGATGATCAAGCGCGAAGGTCACAAAGTGACACACGGCGGGGGCGGTGGCGGCAACGGTGGCGAGGCGATGGCGGTGGCGGTGGCGAGACGGTGGCGGTGGCCGTGGCGGCAGGCGCGCGTGGCCTTGAAGAAGCAGTGCCAGCGGTGGCGCGGGCGGCGATCTAGTGCACGAGCGCGTGGGGGCGGGGTGAGGGCAGGTCGGCCCGCGGCGGAGGAGGAAGATTCGGCGGCCGGCGTGTGGCATCGGCAGCCCTTCAGGGGACGTTTGAAAACGCTCGAAGGACTTAGCGTTTCGAAGCCCGGGCCGTGCGTTTATAGGTGCGCTATTTTGCGTGGCGGGCGCAGTATGATGCCCGCCACGCAAAACCTTAACCGCCCGCCACGCAAAGATTTTTCGAAAATTTAAGAAAAATTATTTTTAAATTACAACAATTTATTTTTAAATGGGATAAAATTTAGAAAAATTGTTATAAATTGAGAAAAAAATTCTTCAAATGGTTTTAATACGTTTGTATTCAAAGTTTTTTGAAACTAGGTCGTTTAGTAGTGGATTTGACCAAGGTTTGACGCCTCGAAATTTGAAATTTGAATTTTTACACATTCGGACAACATTTCCGAAGCCCTAGACGTCGTCGATTCGAAAAGTCATGAATACCTCTTTTGTTAAGCTCTCCAAGATCTACGTTTGGTATTAGGGTCAACTTTTCGGTTTTGAACTTTTCACGCCTCGAAATTTGAAATTTGAATTTTTACACATTCGGACGAGTTTTTGAAGCCCAGACGGCCAAGATTCAAAAAGTCATGAATACAGAAAAGTTTATAACTCATCAAGATCTACATTTCATATGTAGGTCATTTTTTTTTATCTGAGAAAGTGTTATGAACGTGTAGTTCAAAATCACTAGTCTCCCCCCGTAGTTCCCGAAACTCGTGGAGATATATGATTTTAGGACTACTGTTTCCCTCACTTTCTTATATGCAAAAATGTCCTATACACCATCTTGATGAGTTCTATCAACTGTGTATTCAAAGTTTTTTGAAACTAGGTCGTTTAGTGGTCCGTTTGACCAAGGTTTGACCGGGTCAAACTTGTGACTTTTTTGAAGCTCTAGTTTTTTTCGAAGCCCTAGACGTCGTCGATTCGAAAAGTCATGAATACCTCTTTTGTTAATCTCTCCAAGATCTACATTTGGTATTAGGGTCGCTTTTCGGTTTTCAAACTTTTCACGCCTCGAAATTTGAAATTTGAATTTTTACACATTCGGACGACATTTCGAAGCTCCAAACGGCCAAGATTCAAAAAAGTCATGAATACGGAAAGTTCATAACTCATCAATATCTACATTTCATATATAGGTCATTTTTTGCATACGAAAAGTGTTCTTAACGTGTAGTTCAAAAATCACTAGTCTCCCCTCGTAGTTCCCTAAAACTCGTGTGAGATATATGATTTTAGGACTACTATTTCCTGTCACTTTCTTATATGCAAAATGTCCTATACACCAAGTATACATCTTGATGAGTTCTATCAACTGTGTATTCAAAGTTTTTTTGAAACTAGGTCGTTTAGTGGTCCGTTTGACCAAGGTTTGACCGGGTCAAACTTGTGACTTTTTGAAGCTCTAGTTTTTCGAAGCCTAGACGTCGTCGATTCGAAAAGTCATGAATACCTCTTTTGTTAAGCTCTCCAAGATCTACATTTGGTATTAGGGTCAACTTTTCGGTTTTTGAACTTTTCACGCCTCGAAATTTAAAATTTGAATTTTTACACATTCGCACGACATTTCAAGCTCTAGGCGGCCAAGATTCAAAAAGTCATGAATACGGAAAGTTCATAACTCATCAAGATCTACATTTCATATATATAGGTCATTTTTGCATACGAGAAAGTGTTACGAACGTGTAGTTCAAAAATCACTGTGTGAGATATATGATTCAGAAAATTGTTTACATCAGGAATAATTACAAATCATTTTACACATCATTTTGGTGCCGGTGCATTGGTGGTCTTCTTCTCGCCATCGGGGCGGGTCCATGGCATCATTTTAGTCTTGTCGGGATTGATTCTGTCCTCAAGTGCCTTAATCTTTTTTGGAAAATCTGTAAAGAGCTGGAACTCATCATAGTTGTTGTATGTTTCGGGACTCTGGACCCCATCAGCTCCCACGATCCGCTGCTTTCCTGCCACAACAATATGTCTATTTATGTTCTCCGCGTTCATGTAGTAGGCTACTTGTGCGACATCGGATGCAAGCACCCACTGATCATCTTTGTACCAGACACTTTGAAGGTTCACGGTGGTTAGCCCATAATCGCCCACTAGAAACGCACGTGGCTTGACCCATCAGCAACGAAAAAATTACACATGGTTACCGCCATAGTCAAGTTCCCATATTTCTTCAACTTGTGCGAAGCATGTCATCTTCTCCCTTGTCACGCTGTTGATTCCCTCATATCAAACACCGCTGTTCTGTGATGCACTCTTCTTGTCCTTCTCTTTTGTGTGGAACCTGTACCCGTTGACATCATACCCTTGCCACGTGGTGACCTGCATGGACGGGCCTGACACAAGCTTCTTCACTGCCTCTCTGAATCATCTCCCCGGGGAATGTTCTGCTTTTGGAGCCACCGGAGGAAACTCGTTCTTGTGTTCCTTCTCCGCCCAATCCTTCGAGCAGTTCTTGCGCTTCCTACTTGCACGGCGGAGCTCTTTGAGGTGCTTTTTAACGTATGTGTCCATGATCATCAATTGATGAAGGATGCTTTGTAGTGAGCTTCTAGCACTTTTTTTCCCCTAGGTATGTCGGTGCGTGCTTTTTCGCCCGCGCACCCCATCCCCGAGGTTCTTCCTTCATGTTGATGCACTTTGGAAGCCCAATAGCCCTCCCATCTTTTATGTACTTCATACACCCGGTTCACGGCCTCGGCTTGTGTATGCCTCGATCATAGAGCCCTCTGGGGTAAGCGCGGTTATGATTGAATCGATTGAGGGAGACATTAGTCGCTCGGTGGTCCACATCGCTTGTAGGTACATGGGTCCCAGCTGTTCTATCTGATCAACCATGTGCATCATCAGGTGTGGCATAATGTCAAAGAACGACGGTGGGAAACACATCTCTATCTGGCACATTGTTTCCGCAATGAACTCTTTTTAACCAGCAGCAGATCTGCTTTGGCAATTACCTTCTCGGTGATTTGGTTAAAGAAGTATGACAACCTTGTGACCACCATCTTCACGTATTTTGGACGAATAGCTTTGATCACAATTGGAAGAAACACCGTCGGCATGATGTGAGCATCGTGCG
This sequence comes from Hyparrhenia diplandra, assembly GCA_015847255.1. NCBI lineage: Eukaryota > Viridiplantae > Streptophyta > Magnoliopsida > Poales > Poaceae > Hyparrhenia > Hyparrhenia diplandra. The sequence continues at coordinate 352,514 of JADLZK010010704.1, read as the reverse complement.
CATTGAAGTTTGTCATTGTGAGGTCTTTCTTGGATACGGACTCTTGATGTTGGAAGAGAAACCGGTTGGTACCTTGATACCCCGAATCAACCGACACATAGCCAACTTCTCATCTCTCGTTAGGTTGTAGGCCGCACACACAGGTTCGACTTTACCGTTCGGAAGCCGTGTAGCGTGAATTTCGATCGGATGCCCATGTTAACAAGATCTTGACGTGACTTCACACCATCCTTCGTCTTGGTCTTGATATCCATCGGGGAGACCGATCGTGCTTTCGAAGACATTTTTCTCAAGGTGCATAGAGTCGATCGCATGGGGTGTATCACGATATCTTCGATTACTTTAGATACTTGAAGAAAACCGACTTCTTCTTGAAAGGAACGGCGGGGCGCTTCTTCCTCAATTTATCCCTCTTTAAACTTCATTGTCTTTGAGGTGCCGTCTTCTGATCATCTGTCTTCTTCTTCTTCTTTCCAAACTCGCACTCCAAGTCCTTCACCATGTCAAACACCTTCGGACCATAACTAGTCGGTGCTTGGTGAGGTTTTCGACTCGCCCTTGTTGTCAAAGTATATATTCATTTTTCCATCTCGTACCTATGCTTACTGCTTGAGAGGAAGCGTCTGTGTTCCATGTACACGGTTTTGGTGGATCCCTTCGGGTAAGGGGAGCAGGTTTCTTCGATGCAAGCTACACAAAGCGGTCTTCCCTTTAATCTGCCCCGATAATGAAAATGGGCCGGGGTAATCGGTGATGGTGACAAAGATGATGGCACGAAGAGTGAACTTCTCGCTGCGATGCGCATCAACCATCCCGACCCCATCATCAAATAGTACCTGCATCTCCTCCATGAACGGCTCCGGAACACATCTATATCGTTCGGGCCGCCCGGTCCGAATATGAGCATGGTGAGCAAAACATACCTCCACTTTTGACAAAGATGTGGAGGTAGATTGTACATGGTGAGGACGACCTACCACGTCTTTGTGTGTCTTTGCTCGGATCACCGAATGGGTTCATTTCGTCGGGTACTCAATGCGAACCGAATGTTCCTGGGCTCCTCCGCAAAAGTCGGGGGCGGCGGCGTCGAAGTCTTGCCACCGCTAGCATCCGAAGGGTGTCGTAGCTTCCGTCATCCTTTACACGATCGCTAGATGCATGCCGGTCATGTGCTTAGCATCCTCGGGGTTCCCATAGAGAGCCCGCAGCGTCGATGACCGGAAGGTACCACATTGACAGCGGCCGGGCGTTTCCTCTGCGTGTAACCTTCCTCTTCCTCGTCCTGCGTTGACATGATCTTCTTCGCGGCCGCACCGGGTTTTCTTCGCCCCCTTCTTCTTTTTTTCGCCCGTCCCCGCTTCCTCATCGAGGTCATCGTCCCACGCGACATCCGGCATTCCGCTTGTATCGACTAAGCGCCACGCAGTCGCGGACAAGCGGTCAAATTCTCGTCTTGATCGCCTCGATATAGGATACGATGGTTGGGGCAGGCATCGAACTTCTTGAGTTTCATCGCCCTTTGGCGGATCAACTTCTTAGCACGATGCGTACTAGCGGGAACCTTGTTAGGCATTTGATACGTGGTAGCAAGGTAACTTACGAGCTCATTGAAGCTAGTGTCGGACCCGCCATGACGAGACTTCAACATCGGCAAATTCAGGTTAAAACTCAGCGCCCGTGCAATCCTTCGGATTTGTCTTTGTAAAGCGGATCACTTCTTTACCGCGCTTCATCCGTTTGAAGTTCTCCAACCATCTCGGGCACCCAAACGGAATGTCGTCCTCATCGAGTCGGTTGACCAAATCTTCAAAAACCCGGACATCCTCGGGCTGCGTCATAGGATTCTCCTGCTCGCCGTCCCCTCCACCACCACCACCATCATCGCCGCCGTCGGCCGTGCTTTCAAATAAATCGACGGAATAGGAACGGGCCGGTGGACTTCCCCGGTACTGGATCGGCCGAGGGACTTCCCGGTACTGGATCGACTGGTGGATCGAAGGGTGGAACTTCTTCGCCGTGAAAAGTCCAAACCAAATAATCATTGACGAAGCCATGCATGATTAGGTGAGATCGCACCATGGTGTCAATGAAAGCTTTTAGATTCTTGCGGCGGCGCAAGGACGGATAATCGAGCTCGTTGAATTATCTCGCCAGTGTCGCCGCTCGAGCAACAAACTTCTTCACCTCATCATAGTATTCGTCCTCAACCCTCTTTATCTCATACATCCAAAGGGCTCGACGCCTCTCCATCCCGTCTCCTGCTCTTCAAAAAAGCTAAGTGTCGTTACATAGTACTCAAACCGAAAAAAAAGAAGAGGGATGAGAGCGAGAGAAAAGGCAGTTTTTTCTCTCTCCTCCATAGAAACTAGATCTAGAAGGGGATGAAAAAGAGCAAAAAAAAAGATGAAAAAAGGCCTTTACGGACCAATTAGTGTCTTTTCCTCCCCCCAAATCAAAGCCAAAAGTCCCAAATCAAAGATTTTGTCAAAATTTGGGTCAAAACCTCCCCACAAGTTGGAAGAGGAAGATCCGTGGAGGAAGAAGGAGGGGGCGGCTGTACATTTTATAGGGGCGAAGATTTTTGCGTGGCGGGCGGGCGCGCAACGCGCCCGCCACGCAAAAATGTGTTTTGCGTGGCGGGCGCGGCGCGGCGCCCGCCACGGTTAACGCCCTTTTTGAGTGGCGGGCACGTTAAGGCGCCCGCCACGTGAAAAATGCTGCCCGGCGGTAGCGCCAAGACGGCCTCATCATTTCCGTGGCGGGTGGGGTTGTGCCCGCCACGGAAAAAGATCAGGCCCGTGTAACAAAATCGAATCGGTACTAGTGTCTTAAGAATCCGTTGATTTAAGCGCCCTATTCTTTCATTGGTAGGTAACATGTCTGTCGACAACGAGGTGCTTATGGTGATTTCGTCAATCTCAAGATTTGCCACCAACTCAGTTCTTCATATGTGCTCATAGAGGTAGGGGTTTAAATGTGTGTCTTCGTAACGGAGAGTCTATAAGTAGGTAAAAAAAATGGTGCCCCTTTAGTCGTGATATTGGTTTTGTTGTTTTCCATGCCTACGGATGATGAGGATGAGCTAGTGGGCTAATGGTGGTAGATTTTTTGAGCAGAAGACTTGACTAAGAGCATCTTTATTAGCCTCTCAATTGGCTTTTTTTTGCGATCACGCCTCTCAATAAGCTATACTCCAGTACACAAATACTAAGGTAACATATATAATATAATTTTATGGATATAGACAGTACATATGTGTACATAATAGCTGAAAAATGATGGTTAAAGTGGGCTATGTAGAGAGATACAACTCCCTCTTTATTTTATTTAAGAGGGGATAAGAAAAATAGAGATATCTGTTAACAAAAGATTATTATAGGGCTGCTATAAAAAGAGAGAAAAAAAAAAAGGCATTTTCTGCTCCTAATACGACAGTTTTATGAAAATAGAGTTGTTAAGGGACTGTTAGAGATGCTCTAAGCTTTCGTGATTCTCAGTGCTTTGGTCATTTCCACCCTTGTGGCACGCACCTCTACAAAGTGGAAGACCGCTGAATAACACGATCAATCCCTTCTTTTCTATGTGAGCCAGCATGGACGAAAGATCTCAGGCAGGTCGTCGTCGCCTCCACTTCCAAAAGCAAAGATGAATAGATGATGAGATGTCGACCCTGTCGAGTTAGGATGGATGCTCCGAATATTGGACATTTTGGTTTCAGTTTCAGAATTAGAAAACTTTCGGCCACCTTTGAAATTACTGAAATTCAACCACAATATTTTTAGAGAGTTAAACATAAATTATATGTTTTTCAAAAAAAATATTAGTAATCTAAGACCACATATATATTTAGTAGAAAAATATGCACCTTGAAGCATAGAAAATATAAGTCTATAGTTAGGTTGCCCGTGTATTAGTGTAATATAAAAATTGAGAATTTTTATTAGCCATGGAGGAAGGGAAAAGGAGGGGAAGAAGGCAGGCGGGCACTGCCCTTGTGGCGGTGAGCTCCGGCACGGGCACTTCTTCGATGGTGGTTCCAAGCGGGCACAAGTGGCGCCCTGCCTTGGCACAGCGTTGGAGTCTGCCCCGTGGCCCTTGCTTGCGCGCCCAACCTCGCCATGGCCACGTGTGCCCCATGAGCGCCTCGCCTGCCACAACTCGCCGGCACCCTCTCCCTCTCCTCCATCTCGGTGGCGGAGCACCCCAGAGCGGTGTATAGTTCCAAGCGGCAGCCATCCGCGGCGGATCTTGTCTACAGCGCTGCCCTCCCCTACCACCAGCAGCGCAACGGCGTCCTTCTTGTGGGTAGCACCATAGCGTGCGAGGAAGGAGACTTGGAGGGAGCAAATTGGTCATGCTAGGTGGGAGGAAACTTTAGCCCATGGATCCAAACAAGCCAGCAGAACTAAAGTTTAGTGTTTAGAGGCTAAAGTTTAGTCCATGGCAAATGGATCAAATGGATCCAAACAGTACCATAGCATCAGATAGAGACTAGACGCGTTCCTTAATAATCAAGTGTGACGGTGTTGCCAAATAACTAACCAGTCAGGAACGCACTTGGCGAGCCGTTAACTCGTTATTTGGTTTTGCCATGGCCCAGCAATGATAATGAGCTTAATTTGGGAGCCAGCTAGTGAGCAACGCACTTGGCAGGTCATCTTCGGTTCTAGCGACGACTGAATTATAGTGTCACGATCCCCCACCCGAGCAAGCAAGTAGAAGACAAGCCCAGGACCAGCTCCGTCGTCGCCGGCCCAACAAGCTGATCAAGGCCCAGAATGGGCGTGCAAGAGCTGCGAGGCCCAAAGGCCCATGCCGACCAGCCAGGAGTAGAAATAGGAGACGCTTGCTGTTATTTCTTTTTATCCAATTATTGTAAGAACTTGTGACTTGAGGAAGGGGAAGAAGGAGAGAAGCGGTCATCGTTGGCCGGCGCTGAGTTATCGTGTCGAGAGGAGTGAGAGAGATCCGTCCTGCCGCCGGCGGGACGCCGACAAGTGGTATCAAAGCCATCGATCCCTGCACCGCGGAGCCGTGGAGCCCGCGGAGCCGCCCCACGATCACTTCACCCGACTGCAACGGCGGCAAGGAGTCATGGATCCCGTCGTCAGCAGTCGTTCGACGAAATGCTCAAGAGGTTCGAGATGCGGATCGCCGCTCCCGTGGAGCGGTGGGAGCCAGCGGACCGTCGCGTGGCCGAAGTCGCGGCGGAGGGCACCAGCGCGGACGGCCACTGCGGAGGTGCGCCTCACCAGCTGCCGAGCCGGGCGCCACCGACAACTTCGACACCTGGACCGCCTCGTCGAGGACAACTCCACCGAGATCCGGAATCACGCGTCCCGTGGAGACTCGCCTCAACTCCCTCGGCGACGGCCGGTCGCCGCAGGGTACACCGCCGCCGTTGTCGCCGACAACTGGCGCCACCCGCACGCGCGCATCACCTACCTCGAGGGAGCGCGTGCGATCTGGAGTGCATCCGCGTCGTGGAGGCGGGCGACGGCGCGAGGAACGCCTCCGCCCTTGAAGCTTGGCGTCCGGTGCTTTCGTGCGCACATCGGCGACCTCCGCTACGGCGTCTTGGCGTCCTCAAGTACGAGCAACGGGCGCAGCGCTACCTCCACCAGCAGCGCCCGGTATCGAGTCGGCCGCCACGCGCCCACCGGCCGGATCTCCGGCCGACTGGCCCATGGGGCACGGCGTTGAACAGACTACACGGGTGCCGGCCTACGGATCGGTGACGACCGTAGTGCTGACCCGGCCAATGGTGCGTTCCATCTACATCACCGCCCCCCTGATCTCGATTCTTACCGATTTCCCCCAAATCCACCCTACATATACCCAAATCCTCCATATCCACCACCCCAGCATCCCCCAGCCACAAATCCCACCCAAACCCACCACTTCCAATCACACACTGATCCCCAATACAACCCGGCCGACCTCGTCCACATCCCCAAAATGCCTTTCCCCAAATTTGATGGCGAAGATCCTCAATATTGGATGACCTGTGCCCAAAACTACTTCGACCTCTACCAAACTCGCCCAAATATGTGGGTCAAATGTGCGACGATGCGGTTCACAGGCCCTGCTTTCCGCTGGTTGCGGTCCGTGGACCCTCAATTGGTCGGACAAGATTGGCCAACCCTTTGCGAGAATGATTCGCGAGCGTTTATGACGTGATCAGCATGAACTGCTTCTGCGCCAGTACATCCAAATTCGCCAGACAAGCTCGGTTCAGGACTGTGTGGACTGTTACATCGATCTCATCGAACAACTCTCGACCTATCACTAGTACCGATTTGATTTTGCGAGCACAACCCAATCTTTTTTCGTGGCGGGCACAAATCTCGCCCGCCACGGAAAATTGGCGGGCGTGGCCGGCCGGCCACCCGGTCGTTCGCCCGCCACGGGGCGTTTGTCGTGGCGGGCGCCTTAACAGGGCCCGCCACGCAAATAGGGATTAACCGTGGGCGGGCGCCGCAACGCCCCGCCACGTAAAATGTATTGCCGTGGCGGGCGCGCGGCGCCCGCCACGCGTGCTCGGGATTTTGCGTGGCGGGCAAATTAAGGCGCTCGCCACGCAAAATCCCCGACCCTATAATACTTGCACGGCCGCCCCTTAATCTTCTCCACGGATCTTCCTCTTCCAACTTGTGGGGGAGGTTTTGATCCAAATTTTGATAAAATCTTTGATTTGGGACTTTTGGCTTGGATTTGGGGGAGGAAAAGACACTAATTGGTCCGTAAAGGCCTATTTTCGTCTCTTTTTTGCTCTTTTCATCTCCTTTAGATCTAGATCTACGGAGGAGAGAGAAACTGATTTTCTCTCTCTCTCATCATCTCTTCTTCTTTTTTCGGTTTGAGTACTATATAACGGCACTTAGCTTTCATGAAGAGCGGGGAGACGAGGATGGAGAGGCGTCGAGCCCATTTGGATGTATGAGATGAAGAGGGTTGAGGGCGAATACTATGATGAGGTGAAAAAGTTTATTGCTCGGCGGCGACCTGGCAATAATTCAACGAGGTGATTATGTGTCCTTGCGCTCATTTGCAAGAATCTCAAAGCCGACACCGACACCATGGTGCGATCTCACCTAATCATGCATGGTTTCGTCAAGGACTATTTGGTCCGGACTTTTCACGGTGAAGAAGTTCCACCCATCGATCCACCAGCCGATCCATGAGCGAGGAAATCCCGGCCGATCGATTACAAGGGGAAGTCCACCACCCGATCCAATTGCATCGATATATTCGAAAAGCACGGCCGACGTCGGCGGCGGCGGCGATCACGGTGGTGGTGGTGGAGGGATGGTGGCGAGGAGACTCCTATGACGCAGCCGAGGATGTCCGGGTTTTGAAGATTTGGTGAACCGACTTCGATGAGGGCGACATTTTGTTTGGTCTGCCGAGATGGTCGGAGAATTTCAAGCGGATGAAGCGGCGACAATTGATCCGCTTTACAAAGACAGTCCGTAGGGGTTGCACTCTGCTGAGTTTTAACCTTAATGAGATGCGGTTCAAAGGCAGTGATGGAGACATATGCAAGTTTGTTCTAGACCGGGTAGTGCATGAAGGCCACCTTTCTTTTTGAAGGGCAAAGTGAGTTGGGGCTGCTTCCGGAGTTCGAGGCCCTAAGGAAATGGGACAAAGATGCTAGAGCTTAAGGACTATCTTCATCCGGTTACCTTCTAGGTCGCACATTATGTATATATGGATCATGTAATTAACTTTCGTACTTTTGTTGGATATGAATGAATGGATCGGTGAAACATGTATATATGGATACTGAACGGAATCGATGTATATATATGTATGATATATATTTGAGTACTGTCTTTCTTATATACATATATATATATATATATATGTGTGTGTTTGTGTGTGTATGGATTGATAGCAATGTATATATATGTGCATATGTGTATTGGCATTTTATTTTTTAAAAAAAATTAAGCGTGGCGGGCAACATAACGTGCCCGCCACGGTAAATAAATGAACCGTGGCGGGCGGCTTAAGTTGCCCCGCCACGGCAAACCATTAACCGTGGCGGGCGCCCGGCTTAAGGCGCCCGCCACGGTTAATATGATATGCGTGGCGGGCGCGTTATGCCGCCCCGCCACGGCCGTCACATTTATGCGGCCGCCCACACGCGAAAGGCCACGATTAACCGTGACCCTCTCGGGGTGACGGGCGGCTATGCCCGCCACGGAAAACCAAAACGCCCGCCACAAAAAAAGAATTCCGGTACTAGTGTATACTCCTAATCCGGACTACCTCTCCTACAAAACCCGCTTCATCGATGGTCTCCGTGAGGACATTAGAGCTGTTCTTATTGTTCAACAGCCCAAGGACCTCGAATCTGCCTGTTCCCTCGCATTGTTGCAGGAAGAGGCGCCGCGACCCGACGCCGCCGTGATGCAAAGACGCATCTTGATGGCGTGCCGTACAACCGGCGCGTCTGTGGACCTACTCGAGGCGATCATCCACTGTTCCTGCTCCAGCGCCGCTGCCAAACCGCAAGAGGAGGCTGGACCATCCACCAAGCCGTATGAAGACAAGTTCCGTGCTCGCGCCAAGTACCGCAAGGCGAGCGGGCTTTGCGTCCGGTGCGGTGAACGTTGGCAACCCGGGCACAAGTGCGCTCCGTCTCTCCAGTTGCACGCTCTTCGGGAGGTGTGGCACCTCTGTCAGGATGCATTCGATCCAGTCGAGGAGTCATCGACCACACAGGAGTCCAACTCTGCTTCTGAAGCTCCATCAGCGCACCTCTTCATGATGCTTTCTTCGGCCAGTTCCTCTGCTGCAACACCAGCGCATCATTCAAGACGCACAATGCAGTTCCGTGGGCTTATTCAGGGTCATGAGGTTCTCATTTTGCTTGATTCAGGAAGCAGCCACTCCTTTGTCAACTCTGCTCTGGCAGATAAACTCACCGGTGTTCAGGACATGGTGGAAGCCGGCAGTGTCACAGTGGCAGATGGCAGTTCCCTCTCTTGTACCAAGGAGCTCCCTGATGCAGTTTGGTCCATCCAAGGCCACGAGTTCCACTCCAGCCTCAAGGTGCTTCAGCTTGGCTCCTATGATGTTATCGTTGGCATGGACTGGTTGACAGCTTTCTCCCCTATGAAGATCAACTGGGCGCAGCGTTGGGTATCAATTCCGTATGGTTCCTCCCCCAACTTACGCTCCGAGGTATCGTGCGAGTCCGGGTCGATAGCTGCTCTTCGCTTATTCAAAGATAACTAGTGATGTGTCCGAGCACGAAACTTCACCGCTTCACCCCGCAGTCCAGCCCCTGCTTGATGAGTTCGCAGCCGTCTTTGCTCCACCGTCAGGCTTGCCTCCAAGACGTGCTTGTGACCACAAGATTCCTTTGGTCGAGGGCGCTCAACCCGTATCCATTCGTCCCTATCGGTACACTCCCAAGCTCAAGTCCGAGATTGAAGACCGGTGACTGAAATGCTCAATTCGGGCTTTATCCGGCCTAGTACTAGTGCTTTCGGCTCCCGCCCGCTTGTTCGGAAGAAAGATGGGGAATGGCGCCTGGCCGACATGCATGCCTCAACGCCTTGACTATTAAGTCCAAGTTCCCAATACCGGTGATCGATGAACTCCTCGACGAACTGTCTGAAGCCCGTTGGTTCTCAGTGCTAGACTTGCGCGCAGGGTTCAACCAAATCAGATTGGCGCTAGGGGAGGAACACAAAACTGCATTCCGCACAATACTAGGGGCAATTCGAGTACACCGTGATGTCCTTCGGATTGACCGGGCGCACCGAACACGTTTCAAGGAGCTATGAATGAGACATCAGATTCTCGCTTCACGCAAGTGCGTTATCGTGTTTTTCGATGACATTCTCGTCTTCAGCAAGACCCCGGAGGAGCACCTATCCCACCGCGGCAAGTCCTCGAGCTGTTGGCAAGAGATCGCTGGCAAGTGAAGCTGTCCATGTGTCGATTTGCATAGCAAAGCATCGCATACTTGGCACACATAATCGCTCTTTGGCGGGTGTCTACGGATCCAAGCAAAATTCAGTCCATCCAGTCATGGCCGGTGCCTCAGGACATCAAGGAACTGTGGAGTTTCCTCGGCCTATCCGGGTACTATCGCAAATTCGTGCGTAACTATGCAATTCTTGCCAAGCCATTGTCCGATCTGCTGAAGAAGAGCTCTGTTTTTGTTTGGACACAAGATCACACCACTGCATTCTCTCGTCCCGGCAGCGGCTGATTTCGCCCCTCCCTTACACCGTCCGATTTCAGCAAACCCTTCCGGATTCGAGACGGACGCCACCGAGTTGGTGTGGGAGCCGTGTTATTACAAGTCGGGCCATCCAATCGCGTCGTCGGTAAGGGCTCTGGGCGCCCGTACTCGAGGTCTCTCGACCTATGAGGGAATATCCGGCGGTGATCGCCATTTGTCGATCAATGGCGTGCTTACTTGCAACATGGCGAAATCGTCATCTTCTCGATCACGTGAGCTTCGGTTCATCTCACCGTCAAATGCTTCACACCCCCCGCGATTCGGCTATATTCCAAACTGGTTGGCCTCCAATTCAAGGTTGTGTACAAGCCGGGCAGCTCAAACGCGGCAGCGGATGCCCCGCCTTGCCACCCGCCTCTCCTCTGGGCAACTGGTAGCAATCTCGGCCCGACACCAAAGTGGCTACTCGATGTGGTTGCCGGTTATGAGTCCGACCCTACTCCTCCCAAATCGTGCGGCGAGCTAGCACTTTCTCCGAAATCCAGGCCACCTTACACTCTTCGCGATGGTGTCCTCATGGATTCAGAACCGCGTGTGGATCGGTGATAATCCTAGTTTGCGATCCCGTGCTCATGGCAGCTCTTCATAACAGCCCTATCGGAGGCCATTCGGGATTTCTGTCACCTTCAAGAAGCTCAAGAAGCTATTTTCCTAGAGGGAATGAAGCGTTCAGTCAAGGAATTTGTGTCTTCTGTTCTACTTGCATTCGAGGCCAAACCCGACCGAGCTCGCTACCCGGACTTCTTGTGCCTCTGCCGGTGCCATCGAGTCCTGGGGAAGTGGTTACGATGGACTTCATCGAGGGTCTTCCACGATCCGCAACGCCAATCTGTATCCTTGTGGTGGTCGACAAATTCAGCAAAATACGCCCACTTCATACCCCTCCTGCGCATCCCTTCAATGCTCAACATGTTGCTCAAGCCTTTCGACACAATCTACCGCCTCCACGGTATGCCTTGCCCCGATTGTCGGTGATCGGGACAAGATCTTCACCTCTAATTTTTGGCAAGAGCTCTTCCATGCGACACACACCACACCGGCCATGAGCGCGCTTACCATCCGAGTCTGACGGACAAACTGAACACGTCAACCAATGCTTGGAAACATTTCTTCGCTCTTCGTTCATTCAGCACCTCGCCAGTGGCTCAAATGGTTAACACTCGCGAGTTACGGTACAACACCGGCCTTCACTCCTCGCTCAACGCCCCGTTTGAGGTACTCTATGGCCATCCTCCTCGTCATTTTGGTCTTTCTCCCCCGTGGTTTCGCCGACGGATGTGGGGGCCATGCTCTCGAGCGCCGTACCATGGTGGACGCCGTCCCGCCAACATCTACTCGAGCCCAAATGCGGCGCGCGAAATCCCCGCCTCAGCGGACAGCCGTCGCTCCGGCGCTCCTTCAACGTCGGCGGCAGGCGTCTACCTCAAGCCCACGGCCCTCGTCCAATCCATCGGTGTTCCACGTGGCGCCCGCCGGGCCCGGCGCTCACGAAACGCTTCTGCCTTCGCTACTTGGCCATTCAGTGGTGCTCGGCGGATCGGCACCGTCGCCTACAAGCTCGAAACTGCCGGCGTCCTCTTCCATCCACCCGGTGTTCCGCGTGTCCCTGCTCAAGCCGCTCAAGTCGACCAAGTACAACGTCTCCCGACCTGGCTGGACATCGACGGCGAGCTGCAGATCCCCGAGGCTATCTCTGCGGCGCCGACTTCACCAGCGCCAAGATGGTGCCGTGCCCCCGGTTCTCATTCGGTGGTCCGGCCTCGACAACTCGCTCGCCACACTGGAGGGACGAGGAAGCTCTTCGCCAACAGTTCCCGGGCGCCGGAGTGGGGACACGCCGGACCTCAAGGGGGGGGGGCAGGGGGGATGTCACGATCCCCCCCCTGAGCAAGCAAGCAGAAGACAAGCCCAGGACCAGCTCCCCCGTCGCCGCGGCCCAACAAGCTGATCCAAGGCCCAGAATGGGCGTGCAAGAGCTGCGAGGCCCAAAGGCCCGTGCCGACCAGCCAGGAGTAGAAATAGGAGACGCTTGCTGTTATTTCTTTTTATCCAATTATTGTAAGAACTTGTGACTTGAGGAAGGGGAAGAAGGAGAGAAGCGCCATCGTTGGCCATCGCTGAGTTATCGTATCGAGAGGAGTGAGAGAGATCCGTCCCCGCCGCCCGGCGGACTGACATATAGATTGATAGATATGCATTTCATTATTAAATGAAGAACTTGTAGATTTGGTTTCAACTTTAGAGTTAACTAAAATTCGAATCTAAATCAAAAAATTTGACCGGTATAGTATATTGTTTCGGACCTCACGAAAATAGGTAAATTTCACTGAAATTCGGTCATTTGAAGCCAGAACCCTAGTCTACCTTGGTAAACTCTCAGTCACGCAATGATGTGATATATGCTTCATGGTAGACCACACGATCATAATGCTGACGCTAGCGAAAGCGACCGCGTGTGACATACATACCCGGGCGACGACCACAACACCTCATGGGACTGGAGTATTATGGCGTGTTAGAATCTTTGCTCCGGACAGGAATATCCACCATGCACGAAACTGTTTCGGTGGCCTATATAAATAGGAGTAGCTACGTATTGAAGTCGATCTTTGCCCTATAAATATGTTAGTCCGGTAACATCCAGAAACCGCGACACTAATAACACCAAGACAAGCTGATTGGCTTATTACTCATGAGCTCGACTAGAGTAATGGTTTGGGCCATGGCGTTCGCTCTGGCGTGCTTGGTGGCCATGCCGGCAGCCTCGGGTGACGATGGAGGGATACTGTATGTACCGTCCGCTGCTTCCATAGCTAGTCACTGCCCCTCCAGCTGCGGGGGCGTTAACATCTCCTACTCCTTCGGCATAGCAGCGGGCTGCTTCCGACGAGGCTTCGAGCTTACCTGCAACCACACCACTCAACCTCCAAAGTTGTTTATGGGTAACAGTACAATTCAGGTTAATGACATGGATGGTAACACAGTTTACATCCCTGCTATGTTCTTCAACATTACTGGTTTGGAAGAATCTGGTACGAACATCTACAATATATCTTGGGATGCCCCCGCTAAGGGTATTGCTATCCCAAGATATAACAGTTTTTCTTCCTTGGCTGCGATTTCGATGTTGACTTGTTTGACTCTATGAGAAGCCCAGTCAGCTCCTGCATGAGCAGGTGCCACGGCAAGGTATTGCCGAAACAAGGGCCCCTGCTATGGTTTTGGTTGCTGTTCCATTGGTCTACAAAATGACATCTCAGGCTTCCAGGGGAACAATTGCTCGGGCTAGTGATATGGCAGCACAGCCATCAGGTCCTATGCACCCTGGCATCATGGCTTTCATGTCACAGAAGGAGGTTACACGTATAATGCGACTGATATTTTCTCAAGTTGGACAAATGCAAGCAAGATTGTTGACGCTGAACTTGATGTTGCCGTCATGGACCAACCAAGCTGTGAAAGTGCGCAAAATGAACAAGGCAAGCTATGCTTGTGGTGGCACCGACAGCGTGTGTATAAATTCGTCATATGGAGGTTATGCTTGCTGGTGCCCCTACAGCGTCGATAGTAATCCTTACCTTTCGGAAGAATGCACCCAAGTGATCCAACAAGGTGTTCCCTGCTTGCTTTTCTCTATAATTTGAAAATATTCAAGTTTATTTAATTGTCTTCTCGATCGTACTTGCTCTAACATCTACTTTAATTATGGGGCAGATTATTACAACGCTAAGCCTAACGAGCAATGCCAGAGGTCATGTGCCAACATGCATGTCCATTCCCTTCCCATTCGGGCTCCAAGAAGATTGTTATGGAAACGAAAGGTTCCAGCTTAATTGTACAACAACAGCTAACACTACGCTTTTCAGCTTAGGAAATGCACAATATCGCGTGCTTAATGTGTCAGTTGAAGATGGGACTCTGATTGTAAGCAACAAACTAAACAACAATGCAAGCTTCGTGGAAGAAGCGATAATGGTTAATACCGACGAGCAAGGAAATGCTGCCTTCCAGAATATTATCGAAGATGAATTTGATTTTTCTATGGAATATGACATTGTTATAAGATGGGCAATAACCAATTCAACTTGTCAGCAAGCTAAGCAGAATAATAGCAACTATGCATGCCGTAGCACAAACAGTTCTTGCCTGCACGTAACCCATGGGAACATATTTATGGGGTATCGTTGCAATTGTTCTTCCGCCTACCAAGGAAATCCCTACTTACAGGAAGGCTGCAAAGGTACATTCCTCTCATCGATCAGTACATCTATAGAGCATTTAAAAATGGAATGGATAATAGTCGGGTCACATGCTTTAATATAGTTGTATTTTTTTTTTTTTGACCGAGTCAAGTAAGGGAAACCCCAGTCTTTTTTTGATAATACAGACCTGTTTAAATTCGCTCCCACGGGGAGTCAAACCCAGGTCTGCTGGGTGCTACTCAGTGCTCAAACCACTAGGCTAGAGATCCTTTCACAATAGAGTTGTAATTCGTAGTTCAATTAGATCAAATTATTTAAACATGGGATTTGTTTTCAGCATAGTATAATACAAGAATATATCATACTCCCACCATTCCAAATTATAAAACGTTTTGGTTAACTTTTTGGTATGCATTTATTTATACGCTATGTCTAATCAATGTATCTAGAAAAGCTAAAAAACGTCTTATAATTTGAAAACAAGAGAGTATACTTGTAACAATCAATATAAATATTGAATAACAAATTAGTTGTATACAGATATTGATGAATGCAAACTGCCAAACTACTGCAATGGTACGTGTGAAAATATCCCTGGAAGCTATAACTGCACGCCATGCCCTCACAGTAAAGAATTTGATTCTATTAAGGGGAAATGTGTCATATCGAGTAAGAAACGGAATCTTTTTTTTTTGGGTAAGTCATAGCGAACAAAATCCCCTTGTAATTACATTTTTGCTACATTAACGTTGTTTATAACCATATCAAATGCATATAGGTATTGCAATTGGAACTGGTTGTGGCCTTGGCTCCATATTTATTGCATTGGGTGTAATTCTACTTGCCAATAAGTGGAAGAAAGGCATCCAAAAGAGAATGCGACGAGCATACTTCAAGAAAAATCAAGGCTTGCTATTGGAGCAATTGATCTCGAGATGAAAGCGCTACAAGCAAAACAAAAGATATTCTCATTGGAGGAACTAGAGGAAGCGACTAACAACCGATGCTACTCGTGTTCTTGGTCGTGGAGGACATGGAACAGTTTATAAAGGAATTCTATCGGACCAACGTGTGGTAGCCATAAAAAAAGTCCAAAATAGTGGAGCGGGAGGCGGCGGCGGCCGGTGGTGGTGGCGCACGCGCGCTAGGGTTAGAGAGAGCGCTGAAGACAAGAGCTGTTGGGTGTTACCCCTTTAATTTTTCTCGATTGATTCCAACCGATTCTGGTCCCTTGTATTTATAGTCCAGGGAAGTGCGAACACATGGTTGATTTAGGTCACATGTGTTTAGTTTTGTGATTGAGTGATTATCAACAATCAACATTTTAATTCTATTTTCTTTTATTCTTTATGCTTCGGCTATGTTCACCGGCACACGTGGAGTGTGTCGAAGACGTATCTCTTGGTTCGTGTTGTACGGGTGTGGAGCTCGGAGATGGTAGGCGGACGGCGGGTGAAGGTGCCAAGGAGGGCGTGCTTGGGCCGACGGACCGCGGAGGTGAAGGACGGACGTGAGGCTTGGACCGAGGGATCGGAGCGGCCGGGCGGCTAGCCATGGTGGCTGACACAGGGACATCGGCGAATGCAAGAGGACGTGGCGGGACCGTGTTGATCGGGTCAAGACGGGCGAAGCGTGCGAGCAGAGCGGGGAGCTCGGATGACTTGGCGACTCGAGGGCGATCAAGGCGGCGATGACACATGTTGAGGAGGTTTGGTGGTTTGTCCTCAAAATCATCGGTGCGGGTTTAAGTGGTTTGGGCCTCAAAACCACAAAGGCGCGGGTTTGGTGGTTTGGGCCTCAAAACCATCGGGCGGGTTTCACGGGTTTAGGCCTCAAAACACGGGCGGGCGTTCGGTGGGCGGGAAGGCGGCACGTGGCGGCATCCGGGGAGATTGCGTGGAGCAAGGCTGCAGATGAGGAGGCGCGGTGGCCGTCGGATCAAATTATCCCGAAGTCGGACTAAATTAGCCTTAGGGTTAGCGGTTCGGCTCATATGTATCTAGGGGTAGTTTGGGAAAGAGGGTTTCAGACTATATGTGGAGGATGGCAGCCTCTTCCCCTCTTTGCCTCTTTCATTTTCGTTTTTCCTTTTAGCTCTAGGTTTTTATCTTCCTAGCACATGTGAGAGAGAGATCAAATACCTGAAAAATTCGTGGCTATTTTTTGTTGAGATTTTTTGAGGGGAAGGGCAGCCCCAATCCTGCCTTTGTGCCCTCCGGCTTCGTCACTTTTGTGCTGTGATTTTCGAGCTCGTGGTTTTCTCTTTTTTTCGTTCTTGGTTACGATCTGATTTTTCCGGTGACCGAGTTGATCCCAAGCTGTGATTTTTGGGGATTAGATTCGTGTTGTGGTCAATTTCACTTGGCCAAAATTTGGGTTCGATTGATGGAGTATTTGAATGGATTTGTTTGATTCTTGCCTCGAGTGTTTGTCTGTTCGTCGCTCGCGCTTGCTGAAGTTGTACTGGGGCCTTGTCCATCGATTTGGCGTCGTGAGCCTAGCACCTCGTGGTGCTCGCCCTTCGTTCGATCTGCAGCTCCAGTCACCAGGCCAATTCGTCCCCAGCGTTGAGAGCGCCAAGTGTTGAAGTGTTTCCAGTTTTTGTGTCCGTTTCATTCGCTCTGTTCAGTCGAGTACGAGCAGACCAGCGCCCGACAATCACCATCATCTAGCAGGTGCTCGACCATGGATCTCGTGGCTGATCCTCTCCAGCAAGTGCCTCAGGTAGTCTGCAGCAGCTGTCGGTAAGTTGCAGCTCATTTGTTCCTTCCCTGAAGCGTCCTCGAGCAGGCATCAGCGACAAGTGAACCAACTCAAGTGCTTCAGCAGTTTGCAGCTGACCGTTCGCAGGTAGCAATTTTGTCGATTGGAAATTGAATCAAGTTCAGTTCTACTTAGCTTTATTTCCTTGCAACCGTGAACTAGTATTTAGCAATCATGAGTCAATTATTACTGCATTTGTTTTTATCTCTTTTTGTCTAGCTAGTAGCTGGAGTAGCACATCTTGAAATTGCTTCCAGGTTGCTCTTTGTAATCAGCAGTAGTAGTAGCACTACAGCTCGTGTTTAGCAACTTCCTGTCTTTCTTGTTCGGCAGTAGCAGCAGACAAGTGCAGCACCTTGTCTTCTCTGTGTTTTGGTTCAGCACGATTAGCATCTCAGTTTGTTCTTTGCCTGCTTCGTGAGTTGTGTGTGTTTGAAGCTAAATCCTTTTGTCTTGTCTCTTTCAAGCAATAGTGTAGTGACTATTTAATTATTCATCAAAATTAATCATTGTCCGATTAGCTCAACTCCTATTGCTTGAATTGAGTGCAATTCTCGGTTGCTATTTGTGAAGTTTCAGTTTTTAGCGTGAGCAGCCCCACGATGGTTTTACGTGCACATTTGATCTCCGATTTGAGAACCGATTTTTATGTTCGATTCATTAAGGCCAACATTTCGCTTTTGATATCTTGCTACTAGTTAGCATGTATATCATTCATATCTTTAATGTGGAGCTAAACTTTTGAGGTTGGGGGTTGAGCCGATGACCCAAAATTGAAAAAGAAAAATAGAGGCTCCCATTCACCCCCCTCCGGTCGCCATTTCGGTCCTTCAGAAGACTTGCATCTAAAGAAATCTCTGACTTTATTTCCTATTTTATTCATATATTTATTCTCTAAATATCTATTACTTAATGATGAAGCTGATGACGTGGAGACGACGGTAGGTGGCGGCGGCGGCCAGCCCGACCTGTGCCAGCCACAAGACGCCAAAGGGGCCCTTTTGGGCGGGCTTATTTTGGCACATGACATGTATTTAATGTGATGTGATGGAGAGAGAGTGGAAAAACTTGAAATTTTGGTTAGAAATTTTATCCATCTAAACAAGGCCCAAATTAAAAATAGCACAGCCCGATTCATAGTCTCGTAAAGATCGGCAGCGGCCAGCATGTGTACGCCGGATGGAGTGTGACACAAAGCTTCCCTAAATTTCTCACCGAATTAGTCCAGGCGCTGGTACAGTAGGCAAAGCTCTGGGATGGACTAACAGAAGTAAACTTGTTGCAAGGGGTGGTTGATGAGCTCATTTGGCGTGGGAGTTCAGCTCCAAGTAGATCTCTTCACCTTGGATCCTTGCCTTTCGAATTAATTGGGAGAGGATGAAATGCTCTAGCAAGTTTCTTACGTGGAACATTGGAACGTGCAGATCACGAGTCGGAGCCAGAAACAACTCTCAGGCGCCTTTAATGTGCTCGCTGTTCGGGAGCAGTGACGCGTACCTAGAGAGTCAGATAGGCAATAAACCTGCTGACAATACACTGTGGCAATTCAAGTCTACCCGGGTAAACTCTCCAACCACGCGCTGATGTGTTACGCCTCATAACTCCAGACAGTCACACGTAGTTCAGATGCTAGCGACCGTGCGTGCTTGACGTGCCCGACGGGCGGTCGACGACCTGCATAACATCTCATGGGAGAGCAGTACTATGGCGTGTTACAATCTTTGCTCCAGACAGTAGTATCTATGCGTGCATGAAACTGTATGTATCGGTGGCCTTTAAATATGCGTAGGCAGTCCCGTAAACCCAGAACCCGGAGGGAGAACTTCACACAACGCACAGACATGGCTTTAATCATGAGCTCCAGTAGAGTGATAGTTTGCGCCATGGCGTTCGCTCTGGCGTGCTTGGTGGCCATGCTGCCCGCATCCGCAGCCTTGGGTGACGATGGAGGGATACTCCATATCCCACTGCCCCTCCAACTGCGGGGGCGTCAACATCTCCTACCCCTTCAGCATAGGAGCAGGCTGCTTCCGACAAGGCTTCGAGCTCACCTGCAACCACACCATTCAACCTCCAAAGTTGTTTCTGCGCAACAGCACAACTGAGGTTATTAACATGGATGGTAACTGGGTTTACATCCCTGCTATTTTCTTCAATAGTACTAGCTTGGAAGAATCTAGTACGAACACCTACAATATATCTTGGGATGCCCCCGCTAACGGTATTACTATCAAAAGATATAACACTTTCTTCTTCCTTGGCTGTGATTTCGACATTAACTTGTTCGATCATGTAAGGAACCCAATCGGCTCCTGCGTGAGCCGGTGCCACGACAAGGCATTGCCGAATCAAGGGCCTTGCAATGGGTTTGATTGTTGTTCCATCCGTCTACAAAACGACATCTCAAGCTTTCAGGTAGCAATTGTCCGAGCTGGGTAATATGGCAAGACAAGGTCGGATCCTCGGCACCTCGGCATCATGGCTTCCATGGCGGCTAATGGAGACTATTACACACACAATGCGGCCGATCTTTTCCCAAGTTGGACAAATGCAAGCAAGATTGACGCTGTACTTCATGTTGCCGAAGGAATATGGGATCGCTACGCTAGCCGAAAACGAAAATTTTCTACCCATAAACCAAGGATCTACTGCTAGTTATAGATCACGGGATTACCACTAGACGCCGCAGTGTGCAGCGGAAGTGTCGACCCTCGGCGAAGATGTGCGCGTAGCAGCGAGTGCGCAGTTGCGTGATCGTCCGTCCTCCTCGTGGCGGTTCGTCCTTGTGCTCCGGATGCAGCACCTCCGAGGTATCCCACACGCATGCGGGGGAGGAAGCGATGCGCCTCCCCGACTGCTAGGTCCGCGAGATGCAAGAGGCGAGGGCGTGGGCGGCGGCCGCCAAAGTGGCGTGGCTTGATTAGGTCACCGCCCGCGCCCACCTCTCATATATATAGGCGCCGCTAACAGGCTCCCGAGCCGGGAGGCCCATTAGTAACCCTAAGCCTCGCCTAATGGATCAAATCCAAATTAGGCCTTCTTCCCCTTAAGCGTCGCGACCCTATGGGCTCACGCACACATAGACATGGCCCGAAAGTACACCTACTCGGCCAATAGTTGACAATGACCTCTAGCAAGACGTGCCAACTCCCATGTGTACGCAATGATCATATCAGGCGAACCACCACAAACCATATACTCGTCATTCCCTTGCCACACGATATTTGGTCCACCTCGTGGGTTAACACTTAACCCAAGCACGGCCATGCATTTCTTGATCCAATCAATCGAGTGGTCCAGTTATATCTCTCTCTCATGGAGAGGGGCAATTCCATCTTGATTGACTATGTCTCACAGCATGTTTCCTGACAAACCCGAAGACCACCTTTATAGCTACCCAATTACGGAGTAACGTTTGATAGTCCCTAAGTAGGTCGTTTCACATCTTGAATACATACGACAATCTCAGGTCTAAGGACATAACGTACATGATGTATAAAGAGATAATAATAACATCTCATGTCGGGTCAATCCAGCCCCATGTCATACATGTGCCCACACTATTAGTTTGACATCTCCATGTCTATGACTTGTGAAACATAGTCATCAACTAATACGTGTGCTGATCTAATATTCATGTGTGTTCTCACATGAACTCTGATCGAGGACAATTATTGAATAACCAAACAAGTAAAAGAGTTTCACAAACAATTCACATAATTGCTGATCAATACAAGTTGTCTTTAATGGATATTCATGAACACATAATATATCATGGATACAATGAAGGAATACAAATCATCTCTATGATTAGCTCTAGGGCATATTCCCAACACTTTCGGCTTCCATTTGTAGAATCGGTCACCGTCTCCTCGCTTGGAACTTTTCCAACTAACAAAGCACCACCATTTATTGTGAACAAATATCCCGATTGAGATTGTGAATCATCTGTGTCGGTTGGAAGCTAGCATCGGTGTAACAATTTACAACGAGCTCCTCCTCACCTCCATAGATTAGGAACATATCTTTAGTCCTTCTCAAGTACTTAAGAATATTTTTAACAAGTGTCCAATGACTCTCACCGGATCGCCTTGGTACCGCCCGCAAACACTTAGAGCATATGAGACATCTGGGCGTGTACATATCATGGCATACATGATGGAACCAAGCTGCCGAAGCGTATGGAACCTTACTCATGCGCTCGCCATCGCCGGTCGAAGGACGCTGCTTCTTGCTAAAACGCATACCATGTGACATAGGCGAACCCTTTCTTGGGACTGCTCCATGTTGAACCGTTTCAACACCTTGTCAATGTACGTGTCTTGGCATAATCCTATTAGCCTCTTTGATCTATCTCTATAGATCTTTATGCCCAAAATATATGATGCTTCTCCCAAATCCTTCATAGAAAATATATTATTCAGTGAAGTCTTCACGGATTGCAACATTGGAATGTCATTTCCAATCAACGGTATGTCATCCACATACGAGATTAGAAACACAACAAATAAACTCCCACTTTCCTTCTTGCATACACAAGGTTCTTCTTCATTCCGACGAAAGCCAAGAGCTTTGACCTCTTCATCAAAACGAATGTTCCAACTCCGAGATGCTTGCTTTAACCCATAAATGGATTTCTTAAGCTTGCATATTTTTTCAAATTCTTAGGATCAACAAAACCTTCGGGCTGTATCATATACACGTCCTCATCCAAATTTCCATTTAGAAAGGCTGTTTTAACATCCATCTGCCATATCTCATAATCAAAATGAGCAGCGATTGCTAGAATGATCCGGATAGATTTAAGCATCGCTACTGGCGAGAAGGTCTCGTCGTAGTCAACTCCTTGAACTTGCCGAAAACCGCTGCGACAAGTCATGCTTTATAGACGTGAACATTTCCGTCCATATCTCTTTTCTTTTTATAGATCCATTTGCACTCAATGGGTCTAACCCCATCGGCCGGTCAACCAAGTTCCAAACTTGATTGGCTCCCATGGAATCTATCTCGGATCTCATGGCACTTTGCCATTTCTCCGGAATCTGGGTCCATCATAGCTTCCGCGATATGTCATAGGTTCGTCATCGTCTAACAATAACACATCCCCATGCAACTCACGGAGTCTAGCTGATCTTCGTGGTAGTGGCGGTGTTACCTTTGCCACAGGTATCTCAACTTGTTCTGCTACACTAGCATCACTCGTAGAGTCTTGACCTATTGGCTCATCCTCGAACTTCTTCAAGATACACCCTTTGTCCACTCTTGTCTCTTTGAGAAACTCTTTCTCTAAGAAAACACCGTTTCGAGCAACAAACACTTTGCCCTCTCGATCGGTTGTAAAAGTAATACCCCAAAGTTTCCTTTGGGTATCCCACTAAAAAACACTTGTCCGACTTGGGTGTTAGTTTATCGATTGAAGTCGTTTGACATAAACTTCACAACCCCAAATCTTTAGAAAAGACAAACCGGGACTCTTACGGTCCACATCTCATGTGGTGTCTTAACTACGGACTTAGATGGTACCCTATTTAATGTGAAAGCGGCTGTTTCTAGAGCATATCCCCAAAAACGATAAAGGTAGGTCCGACGGCTCATCATAGACCGAACCATGTCCAACAAAGTCCGATTACGCCGCCGGACACACCGTTTCTCTCGAGGTGTTCCGGGCGGCGTAAGCTGTGGAACAATTCCGCAACTCTTTAGATGATTGCTAAACTCGTGACTCAAATATTAAGCCTCCACGATCGGATCGCAAGGCCTTGATTTTCTTGCCACGTTGATTCTCTACTTCATTCGAAACTCTTTGAACTTTTCAAAAGTCTCGGACTTATGCTTCATTAGGTAGACATAGCCATATCTACTAAAATCATCGGTGAAAGTAATGAAGTATTGGAATCCGCCTCTAGCTGTCGTACTCATTGGTCCGCATACATCAGTATGTACAAGTTCCAACAAGTCTGCTGCCCTCTCAGGAAAACCTGTGAAAGGCGTCTTGGTCATTTTGCCTAGAAGGCAAGCCTCACATGTCTCGTATGATTCAAAATCAAACGAAGTTAGAAGCCCATCAGAATGAAGCCTCTTCATGCGATTTTCACTTATATGACCCAAACGACAATGCCACATATAGGTAGGACTTAACTCATTAAGTCGAGGCCTTTTAGCAGTTATATTACAAAAAGGTGACTCATCAAGATTTAAAATAAATAACCCATTCACAATGGATGCGTAAGCCACAAACATGTCATCTTTAGAGATTACACAACCATTGTTTTCACTCTTAAAAGAATAACCATCCTTCATCAAACATGAAGGTGACACAATGTTTCGACTTAAACTAGGAACAAAATAACAATTATTCAATTCCAAAATGAATCGGCGGGAGGTGGAGTTGCATCGTCCCGACGCTCGAGCAAAGAACTCTTGCATTATTGCCCACGCTGAAGTCAACTTCACCCTTTCCAACGCTTCTACTTCTTATCATTCCCCGCATCGTATTGCAAATATGAGCAACCGATCCGGTATCAAATACCCAAGAATTAATATAAGAATCAGCAAGGAATATATGCGTAACATAAACAACAAGTGTACAAGCGGCGGGAGTACCTTTACCACCGCTATCCTTCTTGGATGCTAAGTACTCCTTGCGCTTTCTTTTCCGGACCCTTTTTCTTACAATGAAAGCACTCATGTCGGCGAGTTGGTCCACCTTGGGCTCGGATGGATTTGGCTTAGAGGTCTCACCTTTAGCCTTTTCCTTCTTTTTTCTTCCAATAAGGATTGCCCCTTTTCTTAAAATTAGGCTTGTTTTGGACCGCCATCACATGGCTACTTTGCCGGCACCTTTCTTGATGTCGACCTCTGGCCTTTAAGCATACCACACAACTTCGATCAAGCCTTTCTCCGCCCCATGCATATGGTAGTTCGAGATGAAGTTCCCATAGCTAGGCGGCGAGATGCAAGAATGAAATCGAGTAGCCAACTCTTGGCCTATTGGGAAGCCTAGCTTCTCCAATCTCCGAGTGTAACCAACCATTTTGATTACATGTGGTCCAAGCTGCTGGCGCCTTACGCTAGCTTGCTTTCAACAAGAGCCTTTGAGGCATTGAACCTTTCGGTTCTAGCTTGAGTTTGGAACATATCCTCAAGCGCCCACGATCATATCATACGCTGCATGATTGTTATCGAACGCATCTGCGGATCGGGTTCCATACTAGCAAGCATAAGGCAACTCACTTCAAGATCAAAGATCACATGCTTTCTTGTAAGCGTTTTTCTCGGCATTAGGTGCATTATCAGCGAGGTTCTTACGGTAAGGGGTTGTCTAGAACATCTTCCTTTTTTTCTCAGCCACGAGAACAATTCTCAAGTTCTTGGATCCAATCCGCATAATTTGTTCCATTCAACTTATCTTTCTCAAGAACCCGAACGCAAAGTAAATGGTTGATTGCTAGGCGCCATTTATCTACAAATGAAATAATGCAAAATACTATGACAATGTATCCAAGATAGAGTAAAAACATATTAACAATTAATTGAATGTACTCCCACTAAAATCAATATCCCTCAATTGAAACTTAGTGATTCAAGACCCACAACCAACAAGTCAACTAGTGAGCTTTAGCATCACCGCTAGAAGACATGGTAGATCGGTAAGCAACTCTTTGCTAATCATATCACATATGACTCTTGTTGTTGGGCAGCATCTCTATGCTCACGCCAACTGCCATGCTCCAAGATCCCTAACCGTTAGGATGATCTTGTTCAAGTAACCAAACCTTCCGGCATAAGTATCCGATCACGAACTTTGTCTAGTCAAGGAAAACCGGTGGCACCCTAATTTTATAGACCCACCACCGATTGTACAAGGCTTGTGACAATGCAAGGTTTGGGGGAGCATCGAAACTTAAACATTGCCGGATCGTTCTACTTCACTATCGTATGTAGACAAAAACATAGTAGTCGCCCGGCGTGAAAGTAGAACACGATAAGAACGACATTAAACAGTTGTGACTTGGTATGGCCTTTTATCACTTTGGGGATCTCCATCTCCAATGAACTGTTCATCATGATGATCTCCATCTCCATGATCCATGTATGCCATCCTCCAGTGATGAATCTGCCAAGACTAGTCTATACTAGCGCGAGAAATAAATAACAATTACATTTGGCGCGATCATCACAATTTGGCACGCGAGCCATTACATTAAATGGACAATATATCGGTGGCTCCAGCCATATTTTCATCCTCACGACATGCAAGTCATGAATTAATTACATACATGCATCTCATACACATAAAGGCCATACCGGTCACATAAATCTGCGCAAAAAAAGCATTAACCGATTCCGGCGTCTAAAATTTGACGGGCGAAAACATTATTTTGTAAGCTGATTTTTCGCAATTCTAATTTCGTCGAAATGCAGGGCGAAGTGTGTGCCATTGGATGTAACTTTTTTTCGATCTCAACGATTTTTCGTTTAGAGTTCGTCTCAATCCGATTCTGGGATCAAAAGTTATGGCTGGTCAAACTTCGGGCCGACGATCGGTGTTAGATCAAATCTACCACCACCGCCTTCGCATCATATGCGCCGACCCGGCCATGACCTAGGTTCGATTCGATCAATCTTATTGATCTCAAACTTCGCCTTGACTGGGTTTACATGTATCACTTAACTCCGATGGCGGAATTCCGACCCGTAGGAGTAGATCGAACAAGACCCGGTCGCGGCAAGATCACGCGAACCGAGATCGGGAGACTCATCTACAACCCAGCGCATATCACTATATGCACACATCCGAATCTATAACGACGCAGCTACGGCTCCGATACCACTGAAGGAATATGGGATCGCTACGCTAGCCCGAGAAAACGAAAATTTTCTACCCATAAACCAGGATCTCTTTGCTGGTTATAGATCACGGGATTACCACTAGGCAGCGGGTGCGGCGGAAGTGTCGACCCTCGGCGAAGATGTACGCATAGCGGCGGTCTTGCGTGCGATTGCGTGATCGTCCAGTCGTCGAGTCCTCCTCGTGCGGTTCGTCCTTGTGCTCGGGATCGCGGCACCTCCGGTATCCCACACGTGCGGGGAGGAAGCGTGCGCCTCGGACTGCTAGGTCAGCGAGATGCAGAGGCGAGGGCGTGGGCGGCGGCGCAAAGTGGCGTGGCTTGGATTAGGTCACGACCCGCGCCCACCTCTCATATATATAGGCGTCGCTAACGGGCTCCCATTGGGAGGCCCATTAGTAACCCTAAGCCTCGTCTAATTGGATCAAATCCAAATTAGGCCTTCTTCCCCTTAAGCGTGCGACCCTATGGGCTCACGCACACATAGACATGGCCCGAGTACACCTACTCGGCCAATAGTTGGCAGCGGCCTCTAGCAAGGCGTGCCAACTCCCATGTGTGCGCAATGATCATATCGGACGAACCACCACAAACCATATACTTTCGTCATTCCCTTGCCACCACGATATTTGGTCCACCTGCGTGGGTTAACACTTAACCCAAGCACGGCCATGCATTTCTTGATCAATCAATCGAGTGGTCGGTTATATCTCTCTCTCATGGAGAGGGCAATTCCATCTTGATTGACTATGTCTCACGGCATGTTTCACGACAAACCGAAGACCACCTTTATAGCTACCCAATTCGGATAACGTTTGATAGTCCCTAAGTAGGTCGTTTCACATCTTGAATACATACGACAATCTCAGGTCTAAGGACATAACGTACATGATGTATAAAGAGATAATAATAACATCTCATGTCGGGTCAATCCAGCCCCATGTCATACATGTGCCCACACTATTAGTTTGACATCTCCATGTCTATGACTTGTGAAACATAGTCATCAACTAATACGTGTGCTGATCTAATATTCATGTGTGTTCTCACATGAACTCCGATCGAGGACAATTATTGAATAACCAAACAAGTAAAAGAGTTTCACAAACAATTCACATAATTGCTGATCAATACAAGTTGTATTTAATGGATATTCATGAACACATAATATATCATGGATACAATGAAGGAATACAAATCATCTCTATGATTAGCTCTAGGGCATATTCCCAACAGTTGCCATCATGGACCAACCAAGTTGTGAAAGTGCGCAAATGAACAACGCAACTTATGCTTGTGCCACCGGCAGCTATTGCCAAAATGAGTCATATGGAGGTTACATGTGCTTCTGCAACAATTATGATTATTACACAGCCCATGCTTACCTTTCCGATGGATGCAATCAAGGTGCTACCTGCTTGCTTTTATGTAAAAAAAAAAGGAGAAAATATTAACGTTTTATCTTGTGTCCTAACTCCATGAATCTACTGTATGAAGCAGATTATTACAACCCCAAGCCTAAAGAGCATTGCCGGAGGTCATGTGGCAACATGTCCATTCCCTTCCCTTTCGGGCTTCAAGAAGATTGTTTTGGAAACGAAAGGTTCCTACTTAACTGTACAGCCGCAAATGAGACGCTTTTTAGCACAGGAGATACACAGTATCACGTGGCTGATCTGTCAGTAGAAGACGGGACTCTGACGGTTAGCAACATGCTAAACAACGCAAGCTCCGGGAAAGAAATAATAATATCTCAGACTAACGAATTTGGAGGACACGACGTTGACGGCCCTGTGGAAGATGAATTTGATGTTTCTATGGAATATGACATTGTTATACGATGGGCAGTTACAAATTCATCTTGTGAACAAGCTATGCATGGGAATAGAAGCAAGTATGCATGCCTCAGTGTAAACAGTGATTGTCAAAACGTGATCCATGGGAGAATATTTATGGGATATCATTGCAAATGTTCATCTGGCTATACAGGAAATCCGTATATACAGGACGGCTGCACAGGTACATATCTTTCCTCTCCTTCAGTATGTGCTACAACAGTAACTTTGTTCAGATCTGAAAATGGAAAGAAAATTGACAAATTCACATACTCTAACATAGTTGAGTTTATTTCGTTCAAAATAAACATAGTTGAGTTTATAGTTGATTAAATCAGACTAGGCAGATTTAGACGGGAGATTCCTTTTCATCATCTTATTATGATGATCAACATATACGATGCATAACGAGAATTGATTGTCTACAGATATTGATGAATGCTCACTTTGTCAAACTACTGCAACGGCATATGTCAAAACATCCGTGGAAGCTATAGGTGCACACCGTGCTCTCATACCAAAGAATTTGATTTCATCAAGAGGCGTTGTGTTACATCAGCTAAGCAACGGAATCTTCTTATGGGTAAGCCATACCAAACAAAACTCCCATGAAATTATAATTCGTAATAGTCAACACGATTTCATAACAACAATAAATGCATATAGGTATTGCAATTGGAATTAGCTGTGGCCTTGGCTCCATACTTATTGGTTTGGGTGTAATTCTACTTGCCAAGAAGTGGAAGAAAGGCATCCAAAAGAGACTTCGGCGAGCACACTTCAAGAAAAATCAAGGTCTGTTATTGGAGCAATTGATCTCGGATGAAAGTGCTACAAGCAAAACAAAGATATTCTCATTGGAGGAACTAGAGGAGGCGACCAACAACTTTGATGCTTCTCGTATTCTTGGTTGTGGAGGACACGAAACAGTTTATAAAGGAATTTTATCCGACCAACGTGTGGTGGCCATAAAAAAGTCCAAAATAGTGGAGCAAATAGAGATAGACCAATTTATCAACGAGGTTGTCATTTTGTCTCAAATCATTCATCGTAATGTGGTGAAACTGTTTGGTTCTTTGCCTAGAAGATGAGGTGCCCTTGCTTGTCTATGAGTTCATTTCAAATGGAACTCTGTGCGAACTTCTTCACACGGATACTTCCGGTAAAATGCTTGCTTTCATGGGATGACCGCATAAGGATTGCGGTGGAAGCGGTAGGGGCTCTCGCTTATCTACACTCGGCGGCTTCAATACCAATTTTTTCACGAGAGATGTAAAGTCTTCAAATATACTCTTGGATGACAACTTCACCACAAAGGTTTGATTTTGGTGCTTCAAGATCTCTTTCACTTGATGAGACTCATGTGGTGACAATTGTTCAAGGAACATTTGGTTACTTGGATCAGTATTATCATACCGTCAACTAACGGACAAGAGTGATGTATACAGCTTTGGAGTAATACTTGTGGAACTCTTGACAAGAAAAAAAAGCCAATTTTTATTAATGATTTAGGTGCAAAGCAAAGCTTGTCCCATTTCTTCGTTGAAGGACTTCACCAAGGGTCTCTTCTTGAAATAGTGGATCCACAAGTAATGGAAGGGGCGGACCGGGGAGAGATTAGTGAAATTGCCTTACTTACGAAGCATGCTTAAGGGTCAAAGGAGGAGAGCGACCATCTATGAAAGAAGTAGAGATGAGGTTACAATTCTTAAGAACAAAGAGGTTGGGAAAAATAAACCATTTACCGAAAAAAGATGGAGATATTGAGCCTTTGCTATGTGGAAAATCTCACTCACCTGACCATATCGATCTTATTAATGCTGCACATATACCACCTCAAGAGACCTCGAGATGCTACAGTTTGGAGCAAGAATTTGTATCTTCATTTAGGCGACGTTAACTACATTAAAGTAAGATAATAGAGGGTGTGCTTATATGCTGCTTCATATGAGATATCATATATTTAGAGGTCACATTTAATTTCGCATCTTTGGATGAGATTGTATCCACCAATTTATTTTTTGTGTAATATGCACAATGTATTGTAGACCAGGATGGCTTGTATCCTTCTATGTGATGGCTTGTATCCTTCTATATATTTCTGTAGAAGGATTTATGTAGGGTATAACATCAAGTCCCTGTATTAAAGATAAAGTTCTACAAGAACATAGTTGTGGTTTCAACAAGGCTATTCATAGTTTGATATCAATTGCCAGTTGCTCAATCGGTGGTTCCGGTATGCATCGGACTAATAAATGATTTCAAGCGCAGCGTATTGCTGTTTTTTTTTTTTTTTTTTTTTGCCATGATCAACACATGATTCCAGTAGGCATCGACTAATGTGAATTGACACTCGAACAGAAAGATATGGCAAACTCACTCTTCCCTTCAATGTTCTTTCATGATAGTAGCAATAGCACAGCCAACATTTGTATTCAAGACAGAACTTGAAAGCTGCATTTGCAGAATCTGAAATTAAAGTATGTACAAGTCTACCCTACACATGCAACTGACCTGCATATGGAAAATCTGAATTAGCTTGTGGCATTTTATACTCCTAATAATTCTGAAACATTGTGAGCGCGCGTGGACTAGTACCTATCTTCACAATATTTTGTACCAACTATAGGCAGTGCACTAATGCATGAAGCAATACATTCCATTAAAAATGATCATGGCGCAAGGGAGCCTACCAATTCAGGGAGACAACAGTAGCCAAGGCCCAAGGTCGCGGGGACGCATCAACCGGCTGTTCGTCCTGGGAGTGTCGGAGGAGAGAGAGGAGGGGAGCCTGTTCCGCTTGGCAGAGCCTCTACCGACTACCGACACTGCAGCGACCTGAAAGGCTTGGAGGTGGAGCAGAGTAGGCGGCGCTCGCAGCTGGGCAGAGCCGGCGGCGGCGAGTAGTCGAGGTGCTCGAGGACGGAGTAGCAGTGGCGCAGAAATTGGGCCTGAAGGATTTCCTTTGATGGGCCTGGGCGGTGCTTTCATGAATAGTATGGCCCAAGAACTGCTGTCGGCGGCGTGGGTCAAGGACTTTTAACACGCCAAGCATCCAGCCAGCAGTGCTCACCGCGCTGGGGCCGTGGGGCATGTCCGGACAATCCTTGCTCCCAGTTCAGCGCTGTTGGTTCTTTGCCTTGACATTTGGCAGCAGGTTTTGCCAGCAGGGAGGCGGAAGGAGAACACCCCGCGACGGAAAATAATTTGCCTCAAGTTGGATCGAGGCGAGCCCTTCCTCAAAATGGCAGGTATGTACTCGCAGATAGCAGACTATGGCAACCCTTGCTTTAAAATTGAGGGGATAAATTGATAGAATAAGGTGAATTGGACGGCCGGAGTCGGACCAGATATACAGTTGCAAAGCTACAAAGAAATGAATTTTGATGTTGCACGATGCGACCCACCACAGGCACAAAATACCGAAAACCGAAACCGAACCGTAAAAAACCGAGAACCGAACCGTAAAATACCGAACTGAAGAAATTCGGTTCTGTTCGGTTTTCACTTTTCAGGTACCGAAAGAACTGAGGGAAATTCGGTTCTAGGCCTCGGTTTTACGAATTCCGAACTAGTACTGAATTCCGTGCTCCAGCAGTCCAACGACTCCAACCCATTAGTCCTCCAGTGAAAGAATCAGCCCAATAGCCCAACAAGCTGTGAAACCCTAGCTCCCTTCCCCGGTTCCCGTTCACCCGACCCCAATCTCCCAGCGGCGCGTCCTCCGTCTCGCCAGGTCGCCCGCGCCGCGGCCGCTGCTCGCCTCCGCCTCCGCCTCCGCTGTTGTTGCTGCTGGTCGGCCGCCTTCTCCCGACCACCCGGCCGAGCGGCGCTTCGCCCCGCCGTCTTGTGCGGCCGGGGGCGGTGATGCCCGGCAGCTCTCGCTGCGGCCAGCCGCCCGTCCTCTTCGTCTCGGCGCAGCCGCCGCTGCCGCCCGTCCCCACCCGGCGCCGTCTCACGTAGCCCACAGCAGCCACCGCCCGGCGCCGTCTTGCGCAGCGCAGCCACCGAATTTCTTGGCATTCGATTTTTGTTCAGTTAGTTCGGTTTATTACCGAACCGAACGAAAAGAACCAAAACTGAAATGCTCGGTACCAACAAATTTCAGGAACCGAGCGGTTCCTGTTTTGAAGAACCAAATTTTGGGGAACCGAGGAACGAACCGATCGGTTCGGTAAAACCGAACGCCCAGGGTGATGCATGACAATGACATTTTTTTTAGAACTTGCCACTGCATGCTCGGGCGACTGTCCTCACATGCTGGCCATCGTGAACTCAAACCTTAGCAATCATGCATATTCAAACAAAGTAGCACTTCATATATATATTAACATGTAGTTGTTCATGTACAAACCAATCAGAGGTCTTGGCACGTGGAACAGAGGATTTACAACACAACCAAATAGCAAAATTAGATGGTCCAACGCTATCGCTATCAGGTACGAGCAGCTACCTGCTTCGTACAGCCCTGATGAGCCACCTGCAAAACACCGTTGGTTCACGTAGTCACAAGCTGGGTGTCTGTGCTCGACTGCTCGTCCCGCCTGTGCAGCCAGCGCATGTACACCGGATTAGTATAATAACACAAACCTTCTACTAGTGTCGATTTGCTTCCTTGAGATTTTTGCTGCATTTTAAAAAAGCACTTTCATGTTGCCTTCATTTTTCTTGGATGAGTGTTTCTTCCTCTTTGATATGTACCCCTTCTTCTTCATTAGTTTTTCTAATTTTCTCATAAAGAGGGCCATTTGCTTATCCACTTCACTACCACTACTAGAGGTACCTTCCTCTTCATCACTTGACTCCTCTTTCTTCTTGAACTTGCCCTTGGATGATAAACTAGTCTTAAAAGCCACACTCTTCTTCTCATCTTTCTTGTCATCATCATCCTTGTCCTTCTTCTTTGCCTTGTTGACCAACTCAAGTTTCTTCTTGTCATCTCTATATGAGTCCTCGGTCATCACCTCATCAAGCAATTGGTTGGGTGTCAAGTCCTTCAAGGTAGTTCTAATGAGGACGGTGATCAACATCCCAAACCTCCCCTAAGAAGCATCTCAAGAACTTCATATTGAAGGTCTTGTCCTTGATCTTCTCTCCAAGAGCATTGAGATCATTCACCAACACTTGCATGCGGTGTGAAACATCTCCGAGACACTCTCATCATCTTCCATCTTGAAGCTATTGAATTGCTCAAGCTTGATGTAGGCCTTGGGGGCCTTGACTCCTTCGGTGCCCTCATATGCTTCCTCAAGCTTCTTCCAAATGTCATGAGCAATATCAATTGACTTGACTTGCTCAAACACCTTGTCGGTGAATGCTTAATGGAAAGCACTCACGGCTATGTCATTTGCTTGAAGCTTCTATTCTTCAACCGGTGTTGGTGCCTCTTGATTAGCTACCTCAAACTTCTTCTCGGTCACCTTCCACACTTCTCTATTTATTGACTTGAGATGTGCGACCATCTTCATCTTTTAATAGGCAAAATTGGTGTCATCGAATGGAGGTGCCTTTTTGGTGTTGTTGACATGCAAACTCAACTCCATTTTGTCACCGTAGGTTGTTAAGCCACTCAAAAACGATGCCTCGGCTCTGATACCACTTAAAAGGTCCTAATGGCTAGAGGGGGTGAATAGCCTATAAAAATTTCTACAACAACACTTAAGACAAGAGGTTAGACAATAAGATGGCATAGCAAGAATAAGCGGTGCTACAAGCTAACTATGCAAGCCACTTAGCAAATCTAGCAATTCTCTAATCACACACAGGAGCTAGGTTGCTAAGTTACTCCTAGGTGAGCAAGGTATACTAACTAGTTCTACCACTAGGAGCTAAACAAGCTAACTAAGCTAACAAGCTAAACAAGCTACACAAGGCAAAACTAGCAAAGTAATGCAAAGAAGTCCTAGAATACAATACCACCGGAGTAGACTAGAGGATGTCGCCAATCACCGATGTCAATAAGAAATCTCCAACGAGCTCAATACACTTGACACAATGATTTACCGAGGTTCACGTGTTTGCCGACACGCTACTTCTCGTTGTGGCGATACTCCCACTTGATGATTCACAAGCTTAATGGCCGGTGCCAAATCCCTCGGAGGGAGCTCAATGAATCACTCACAAGAGGGGATCCACAAGCCACGAGCAATCCACTAGTGATTCCTTTCGTGAATCTCCCGCGGGGAAGGATCAAACCCCTCACAAGTCCACCGGTGTAGCCTCGAACAATCTCGGTCGAGCTCAACACCTCAACCAACTCCAAGCCGCTAGGGGACCAAGCAAATTCCCAAGAGAAACAAGAATCACGTAGCTCCTCCGAAGAACAAGTGCCTCTAGATGCAATCAACAAGCAAATGCACTTGAATCTCACCAAAGATCGAGAGTTAGGCAAGAGAGATGAGTGGAGGGAAGTATCTCACCGAAGAATGAGTTAGAATGTTCAAATGTGCGAGAGAGGTCCCAAGAGCCGGCCACCACATATTTATAAGCCCCTCCCCCCTCCCCCAAAAAAAAAAAAAATAAAAGAGCCGTTGGGGGAAAATATATTTGCTTTTCGGGCTGGCCGGCCGGACGCGCCCATCAAGAATGGCCAATGTCCGGTCCGGCGTCCGTTAGTAAGCCAAGCCGCTCAACGGCTACTTCGATTCAAATTCCCGTTGACCGGATCGCTGGTGCCCTGATGGACGCTGGCGGTCGGTCGAGCCGGCATTTCCGGACCTTACTAGAAATGACCGGACTCGCCTAACCGGTTGCGCCGGCCAACGAGAGCAGCGTCGGTCGTCGAAGAAACGGTAGGGTCGTTTTAGCTTTCCGTCATTTCTTCTCATTTGCTCTTCCGTCGCTTGTCCAAAGTTGCCAACATGTTGAAGTACCTCTCTAAAGTGCAAGTCTTAGCATTTTCACAAATGTTTGACAAGTGCGCGAAGTTAGTGCTCTCGATTCTAAATACACATGCAAATCAAGTTGAATATAGAGGCACTTCAATTTCGGATTAGCCGTGGCATTACCCCTCTTGATAGTCGGTTATCTATCCTAAATGTGATCACACTCTCTCGTAGTGTCTTGATCACCGAAAAGCAAACCCTATCAAGATATACCTTTGCCTTGATCTCCGTGTCCTTTTCTTTCCAACACGTGAGCTCGATGATCCACCATGTCCATCATCAACATCCATGTCTATGATCATGTAGCTCCATCATCCATGCCATCCTTTCACTTAAGCACACTTAGAGCAAAGGATTAGCAAGCTAGGGTGTCATCAATTTTCAAAACCAAACATGAGATTTCACGGCGCGGTGATGAACGAATCGTAGTAGTGCTATAAATAAAAGTCCGTTTTTGACTTCTACAATCCTTTTTTTGACCGTTCATCTTATTCAAAAAGTTTTATAAAATTTTAGTTGTTTTGTTATGATTTATTTTATTGTTAGAGATACTTTCATAACAATTTATTTATTTTATTATATATATAAGAAATTTAAATAAGACGAATGGTCAAGCATGGATTGTAGAAGTCAAAACGGATTTTTATTCATGGGACGGAGGGTGTACATATGTTATTTTTTTAAAAAAAGTGTAAATAATTAATTAACACAGATTATTCTAAAATAGCATCACCAAAGAGGCTAGGACGACTGCCCGCTCTCTGTTTAGGCATTCTTTGGATAAAATATGCTGATTCTCTCGATCCATATATATGGATTAAAGTGAAAATGTACTAATTTTCTGCCTTGAATTGAAGGCGGTCGCTATGTTATCACTTGAGTCGTCATGCCTAACGTAATAACCCACATATACATCCTGAGCAGCAATGGGGCCCATACTCATTACATTTTTGTTTTTGTCGTTTTCCATACCTACCAAACGATCACGATGAACTAGTGGGCTGATGCTGGTAGATATATTTATATATTCATGCCGACAGACTTCACTTAGACTTGACTAAGAGCATCTCTATTACCTTAGCTTTACGATAATTTATTCTTCAATACATAGATATTGTTGTAGCACAATATGAAGGACGAAACGGCGTCGGCGTCCGTGGCTGAGGTTTGGTCCCCTGGCTCTAAATCGACAACATGGTCCATGAGTTCGGGGAACCTAGGCGAAAGCCGTGTAAGACCCTGTCTATGCGATTGACGGCGAAGTCTTTTGGTGCCGTTCACCTCCTTGGGGCGTCGATTTACCCAACTCTTTGACCGCAGCCCTGTCGATCTCTTCCTGGCGAAAGCCTAGCTCTAGTTATCTAGAGCCGGTGACGGCGACGTCGTTGACGTCGTGTCCCTCTTGAGGGCGCCACTGAGGAAGAGTAGAGTCCAGCTTGTGCTTGTGTCGTGGTCCTGTGTTCTCTTGTTTGTCCTCCTCTTGTTGTTGTTGCCCCTCTTGAGTGAGTCTGGGCATGGCTGTTGGGCGTTGCCGACGTCGACGAGTGTCCTCTGTCGGCGTCTCTGCTCCATCGGCGGTCTCCTTGGTGGTACCCGAATATCAATTGCCGGGTGGTGTTTCCACCGCTTCCGACACCCCCAATGGATTCCTCCCCACGGGCGGCGTTGGATGTTGGTACGTGGGCCGGATGTACTTGCATGATGTCACCATCGGCTGAAGGGAGGTCGCCGTGTCCGTCCATCCTACACTTGCGTGTCTGCCGTCACTCTTAGTCCCCATTCCACCTGTGGGTCCTCGGAGGGAGGATGACCGATGGAGCGGCGTAGCTACGAGGAGTGGTGGAGGGCACAATGGTCATGGCGAAAACGGCGAGTATGCTTGCTCGGGCGGGGGCGCCAGATCGGCGTTCGGTCGGCGTCTTTATGGCTTTGTCTAGAGCTACTCTCGAGTGTGCTAAGTTTTCCTCTTTCTCTCTTTTGATGTATCTGTGGTTAACCACCTCTCTCTCCAATGCTTTGGAGAGTTCGTTGTGTTGTTTTCTATTTGTGGATTTGCCACAATCTTGCCTCTGGGCTGAGGCCGTGTTGTAAATTTTCTCGATGTAAACTCTATACGGCCGTTTGCGGCCAATGAAATATAATTCAGGTGGGGAACGCCTCCCCCCGTGAAAATTCAAAAAAAAAAAAAAAAGAGACCGAAACGGCGACCCGGAGGAGGGGTAAATAGGAGCCTCAATTTTCCTTTTCAATTTCAGGTCATCGGCTCAACCCTCAACCTCAAAAACAAACTCAAGCGAGATGCAAGTAACATGCGTAAATAAAAACCCCAGGATGTCCACGACCCAAATGATTGGGTGGATGTTCCCTAGGAGCACAGCGGGACACCTCAAACAATTACACATTGCCGGCGAGAAAATTTTTTTGAATCGATGGATGAAAAGGAGTTACCCAACTCTTATTGAGAAGAAGTGGGTTCTCTAAACTAAAATACCCAAGTCAACTTGTGACAGGAGTATCTAGATAAAATCCTAGAATTGATAGAAGTTCATCACAAAAGATGGATTGCAAATCGGATCACAAGTGGGCAGAAACAGCTTGCTAGAAATTAACCGAAAAATCCGACAGCAAAAACCCAGACGGGCAATTCAAAGCATCCTAACCAGAAATGGTTCTACACTGACGAAAACAGCGATCACTACGCCTGGGCCAAGTTGATGTTCACTGGTGCCCAAAAACTGAAACTGAGCGACGGATTTCTGATCATGTAAGCAAATTCATTCATGAACAATAGCACAACAAGAATATCACCATGAAGAGCCTGGATTCACGACGCACAGCATGGTGCTCCAATTAAATGCCTCCTGTAGTTTGACAAGACAACTCATAAATAATACTCCTCCCGTTCAAAAAAAACTTACAATTCTTGTCGCGGTTTAGTATCCCAAGTTTACAATTAATTATAGATAAAAAACTATCAATATTTATGTTATCAAATAAATCTCATTAGATTCATCACGAAATGTAGTTTTTTAATAAATTAATTTGAAGTCATAAATATGAATAGTATTTGGTAGAAATTTGATCAAACATAGGTCACTTTTGATGGTACGGAACCCATAGTTGCAAGTATTGTAGAACAGAGGAAGTAATTCGTGATTCAAGTTTGTAAGCACTTTGCTGTATGAAGTCGATCTAAAAAACCAAATCCAAAAAGCTGCTCACGCTGATTCAATTTAGCAAAACGAGAAAGACTACAGGCAGCGGGCCTGCACGCTGCACCCAACGCTACCGCCCTGTTCGTTTACGGGCCTGGCTCATCACCGGTGCCGATCTTTGTGAGAGAAAGTGTTGGTGGTCGGCCGCTCGCGTGTCTTGCTGTGAGAGAAAGTACTGCTGACCGATAGAGGGCAATCGACGATTTCAGCTACTACCTGCACGACGGGCAAGCACCTGCGCCGGTGGGGCACTCGACGCCAGGACGATGGGGAACAAACTGCAGCACACCCTCTAACTCCCACGAACCAGGAACAGCGACGAACGAAAAACGCCCGACTTCAAAGATCCAATCAAAAGCGGGACCAAAACTGCAGGATTCGTTCTCAAATTTCGCACAGATAAGATTGAGCTAGCTACAAACAAATCCCCCAAAAATCATCACCAGAGACCAACTCAAGCCCCGGAAATTAAGATCGAAAAGCAAACCCGAAAAACAAGAACCCTAACCTAAACTTGCTTCGATCTGCGATTTCGTGAGGAATCACCCAAAATCCTTCAGTGATTCTCTTAGGTTCACGACATAGCACAAATCAATGCAAGAAAAATGAGCACAAATGATTGAAAATCGAGACTACAGAGAAGGGAGAGTGAAGGGTGACGAAAATAGCTCAAGAACACATCTCATAACAAAATCACAACACCGAAAATGATCGCAAAAAGCCCGAGAGTATGCACACACTAAGGGGTGTACTTCCTACGAACACGGATCACCATAGTTGTCTGGACCTCTCCCACTTAGATCAACTACAGACTGGGAAACCCTAAGGATAAACTGGAAACTAAAGAGACAAGTCTGGAGAAGGGACTGCCTTGATATTTATAGTCCAAATCCTAGTGACTGCGCTATTACTACTATACCCCTATGGATACAATTTCCAAAACCACTTAGCTAGGGGCATAATGGTCGGACTTGGATATCTTCTAATCCGACGACCACTGCGCGCCTTCTCACCGGTAGCCGACTCGTAGCGAACTCCCCGATGTCGCCACGCGTGCTGTCCTTCCGTCCACCGGATCATCCGCCGGAAGTTTTGAGGCCCAAACCCGCGAAACCCGCCACCGATGGTTTTGAGGCCCAAACCACCAAACCCCGCGCCCGTGGTTTTGAGGCCCAAACCACGAAACCAGCCACCGGTGGTTTTGAGGTCCAAACCACCAAACCACCGGCGCATGCCACCGGTCTTGACTACCCGAAGTCGCCAAGTCATCCGAGCCGCCCGCTCGGCTTGCACGCCGTCTTGACCCGATCGATACGGTCCCGCCCACGTCCTCTTGCATTCGTCGATGTCCCAGTGTCACCACCATGGCTAGCCACCCAAATGATCCAATCCCTCGGTCCTAGCCTCATGTCCGTCCTTCACCTCCGCGGTGCAGTCGGCCCGGCACGTCCTCCTTGGCGCCTTCACCTGCGCCCGTCGGCTACCATCTCGAGCTCCACACTTGTACAACACAAACCAAGAGATACGTTTTCGACACACTCCACGTGTGCCGGTGAACATAGCCGAAGTATAAAGAATAAAGGAAAATAGAAGTAAAATGTTGACCGTTGACAATCACTCAATTACACAACTAAACACATTTGACCTAAATCAACCATGTGTTCGCACAATATTATTTTTCAGAAAATTAAAGAATTGTTATAGCAGTATCTTGAATATATTTTCTCCAATAACTATATGAAAGGTGGAATCCACGGTTCACGTTAGAAAAGAGATGGCAGAAAAAGTAATACTCCCTCCGTCCCAAAATGTTGGTCATTTTTGGTTTTGTGCCATAAGTTTGAATTGATTTATACAAAATACGTGCAACATTGGTATCTCTCGAATAGATTTGTTAAAAAAACTAGATTCAAAGATTTTTTTAACGATACTAATTATGTATGATAAATATTAATATTTTTAAATATATAATTTGTTAAAGTTGTTTCTCGGAAAACGTAGCGACAAACATTTTAGGACAGAGGGAGTATATATCTAAGATAAGCCTCATGCTATGAGGAAGATGTAACCCTCTTTGTTTGAGTTGAGGTGAGAGAAATATTAGTAGCCTTCTCAAAAAAGAACTCCCATTGAAAACTATTGAAGCAAGAAAAGGATATAATTATCCTTCATATGATAGTTTTATGCTAATATAATAAGAGAGGCACCGAGGGACCGACGGACCTCTAAAATGCTCTGAAATTTCTTGATTCTCACTACTTTGGTCGCTTTTGCCGCCTTTGTGCGGTGCGGCACACACATCTACAAAGCGGAAGCCACCTGAAGGCCGCCGGATAATATGATCACACTCCTTTTCTATGAGAGCTATGATTCCATTGAGGATGCATGAATAAAGATCTCAGGCAGGTCGTGGTCGCCTCCCGAGTCCCGATCTCAAAAGCAAAGGTTAGGATGATGTTAGGAATTACTCACTTAGAGGATTGATAGACGCATATCATATATATGGCCATTGAAAGCTACC
Source organism: Hyparrhenia diplandra (assembly GCA_015847255.1). Classification (NCBI taxonomy): domain Eukaryota; kingdom Viridiplantae; phylum Streptophyta; class Magnoliopsida; order Poales; family Poaceae; genus Hyparrhenia; species Hyparrhenia diplandra. Next base: position 311,981 of record JADLZK010010704.1, on the reverse strand, counting down.
TTATATGCTCAAAGGCTACATCTATATAAAAGGACTACATATGTACCTATAATAATGGAAGTTGTTATTTAACGGTCGCCCTAAAATTTGCAATTCTCTCAGACGACGATCTCAGCCATCCCCTCCATGAGCCAACGGCTGTCATCACAATTCTTTCTCAAGCTGCTCTTTTTTCTTCCTCATGCTCACTGAACTGCATATCAGGAAATTGGATTATAGGAAGTGTGTATAATAATTAATGAAGGGATGGCTCCCGTGTCTCTATTGTTCTCAAGGATTGAAAGAGTGAGATGAGATCTATGTGCAACTTCTACACGCCTATTTCTAGATCAGGAACAGGCAAGCTGATCTGTTATACGTAAATAGGTTGATTCTTAACACGTTATTAGCACCTCTTCCAATTGAGTATCATTATTGGTTGTTGAATTTTAATCGATTTGTTTTTTTTTTTTTTTTTTGCTAATCACGAATTGTTCTCTTGTTTCCGATCGCGCGACGATTCCTTCCGTAGGAGCGCCATACAATCTGTACAAGTCGAGGCACGCGCCCTAATCTCGTTGCTTCTTTGCGCAACTTTGCTACCCAAATCAATTCGATTCCAAGCCTCGCCCTCGGGTTACATACACGCACCAAAAGAACCATCACATCATCAATAATGTGTCCCTGCCCAACCAGGCAAAGTTAATCCCTTTTTGCTTCAATAACAGAAAGGACCTTCAGGCAGAGGTTAGCGATAACAGAGCGCGCGAGGCCAGCTATGCTGGACCCGGAGTGAAGCGGCCCAGCGGCTGCTTGCGCGCGGTGTCTTGGCAGCAGTTCCCTTGCGGCGGACCAGCGTGGTGGACGGGAAGCTTCTTGCGCAGGGCATCCCGACGGCGGCCATAGCGCGACGCCGCAACTAGCGAGGCTGGAACAAGCTGCTGCGTCCTTGCCGAACTCTTGGTAACAGAGGATTTACAGCACAACGAGGAGTGCAAGGCTAGATAGTGTCTTCACGTGTAGAAATCGAAATCGTTCTAGAAGAAACAAAACTAGATGTTTCGCACTTTTGGAGCCCGGAGCCACTTGCACAAACATGTTGGGTTCGCGCTGTCACAGACTAGCTGTCTTTGCTGTTTCGGCGTTGCGTCAGCGGCTGCGTATGTACGCCGGATGAGTGTAACACAAACCTTCCCATAGTATTTCTCACTGATTTAGTCCAGGCGCTGGTACAGTACCTAAGGCTCTGGGATGGACTCACAGAAGTACAGTAAACTTGATGAAAAGGGGTGGTTGATAAGCTCGTTTGGCGCTGCTATCCGGGTTGGGAGTTGTTCAGCTCCAAGTACAGCTCTTCACGCTTAGCCTTCGAATTGGGAGATGATGGAATGGTCTAGCAAGTTTCTTAATAGGAAGATCGTTTCCAGTCAGCGTGGAACCTGGAACATGCAGATCACGACTTAAGAGTCACGCACTCACGTAGTCCCGAAGCTAGAGACCGCGCGTGGCATGCCCGGCGTGCGACGACCATGACATTTGATTGATCCGGACAGGAGTATCTACGCGTCCATGTATCGGTGTGGCCTTTAAATATGCGTAGTCGGCAGTCCCGTAAACCCAGAACCCCGAAACTTCACACAACGCACAGACAAGCTGATTGGCTTAATCATGACCTCGAGTAGAGTAATGGTTTGCGCCATGGCGTTCGCTTTGGCGTGTTTGGCGGCCATGCCGCCCGCATCCACAGCCTTGGGTGACGACGGAGGGATACTGTATATCCCGTCCGCTGCCTCCTTAGCTCACTGCCCCTCCAGCTGCGGGGATGTCAACATCTTCTACCCCTTCGGCATAGGAGCCGGCTGCTTCCGACAAGGCTTCGAGCTTACCTGCAACCACACCACTCAACCTCCAAAGTTGTTTTACGGGTAAAGACAACTCAAATTACCGATATGTATGAATCTGATACCTCGCTTTACTTCCCAGCTATGTTTTTCAACAGTAGCTTGGAAGAATCTGGTACGAACACCTATAATATATCTTGGGATGCCCCCACTAACGGTATTACTATCGACCGTTATAATGGTTTCTTCTTCCTTGGCTGCGATTTCGATGTTGACTTGTTTGACTCTATGAGAAACCCAATCGGCTCCTGCATGAGCAGGTGCCACGGCAAGGTATCGCCGAATCAAGGGCCTTGCAATGGGTTTGGCTGTTGTTCCATCAGTCTACAAAACGACATCTCAGGCTTTCAGGGAACAATTGTTCGGGCTGGTAATATGGCAGCACAGCCAGATGCTATGCACCCTGGCATCATGGCATTCATATCGAATAATGTAGAATATTACATGCAGAATGCGACCGATCTTTTCTCAAGTTGGACAGATGCAAGCATGATTTATGACCCTGAACTTAATGTTGCCATCATGGACCAACCAAGCTGTGAAAGCGCGCAAATGAACAACGCAAGTTATGCTTGTGGCACCGGCAGCTATTGCCAAAATGAGTCACATGGAGGTTACAGCTGCTACTGCAACGGTTATTACACAGCCAATGCTTACCTTTCCGAAGGCTGCAAGCGAGGTGCTCCCTGCTGCTTTTAGGTAAATAAAAAAACTGTTAATGTTTTATTTTGTGTCTAACTCTATGAATCTACTGTTATGAAGCAGATTACAACCCCAAGCCTAAAGAACACTGCCAGAGGACATGTGGCAACATGTCTATTCCCTTCCCTTTCGGGCTGGAAGACAATTGTTTTGGAAATGAAAAGTTCCGACTTAACTGTACAGCCGCAAATGAGACGCTTTTTAGCATTAGCACAAGAGAAGCATGGTATCCCGTGACTGGTCTATCAGTAGAAGACGGGACTCTGACGGTTAGCAATAATGCAAGCTCCGGGAAAGAAATGATAGTATCTCAGTATGGCGAAAATGGAGGAGGGTACATAGACGGTCCTGTGGAAGACGAATTTGATTTTTCTATGGAATTCGACATTGTTATACGATGGGCAGTTACAAATTCATCTTGTGAGCAAGCTATGCATAGAAATAGAAGTAGGTATGCATGCCGCAGTGTAAACAGTGATTGCCAAAAACGTGACCCACGGGAAAATGTTTATGGGATATCGATGCAAGTGTTCTTCTGGCTACACAGGAAATCCGTACGTACAGGAAGGCTGCACAGGTACATAACCCCTTCCTCCTTCAACATGTGCTACAATAGTACCATAGTTGACACCTGAAAATGGAAAGAAAAATAACAAATTCACATATACTCTAACCATGCAAGTTATAATCTGTAGTTAGATCAGATTAGGCAGATTTAGACACAAGATTCATTTTCATCAGCTTGTTATGAAAGTATTTGACCAAATATTATGATGATCAATAGATATAGTGAATAACAAAATAATTTTCTACAGATATCGATGAGTGTTTACAGCGAAACTCTTGCAACGGTACATGCATAAACATTCTGGAAGCTACAGATGCACACCGTGCTCTCATACCCAAGAATTTGATTTCATCAAGGGGCGGTGTGTTACATCAGCTAAGCAACGGAATCTTCTTTTGGGTAAGTCATAGCAAACAAAACACCCTTGAAATTATAATGTGTAAAAGTTAACATTATTTCATAACAACAACAAATGCATACAGGTATTGCAATTGGAACCAGCTGTGGCCTTGCATCCATATTTATTGCATTGGGTATAATGGTAGTTGCCAATAAGTGGAAAAAAGGGCATCCAAAGTAGAATCCGACGAGCACACTTCAAGAAAAATCAAGGTCTGTTATTGGAGCAATTGATCTCGGATGAAAGTGCTACAAGCAAAACAAAGATATTCTCATTGGCGAACTAGAGGAGGCGACCAACAACTTTGATGCTACTCGAATTCTTGGCCGTGGAGGACATGGAACAGTTTATAAGGGGATTTTGTCTGACCAACGTGTGGTGGCCATTAAAAAGTCCAAAATAGTGGAGCAAATAGAGATAGACCAATTTATCAATGAGGTTGTGATTTTGTCTCAAATCATTCACCATAATGTGGTGAAACTGTTTGGTTGCTGCCTAGAAGATGAGGTGCCCTTGCTTGTCTATGAGTTCATTTCAAATGGAACTCTGCATGCGAACTTCTTCACACGGATACTTCAAGAAATGCTTGCTTTCATGGGATGATCGCATAAGGATTGCAAAGGTGGAAGCAGCCGGGGCTCTCGCTTATCTACACTCAGCAGCTACAATACCAATTTTTCACAGAGATGTAAAGTCTTCAAATATACTCTTGGATGACAACTTCACCACAAAGGTTTCAGATTTTGGTGCTTCAAGATCTCTTTCACTTGATGAGACCCATGTGGTGACAATTGTTCAAGGAACATTTGGTTACTTGGATCCGTGAGTATTATCATACCGGTCAACTAACGGAGAAGAGTGATGTATACAGCTTTGGAGTAATACTTGTGGAACTTTTGACCGTAAAAGAAGCCAATTTTTATTAATGATTTAGGTGCAAAGCAAAGCTTGTCCCATTTCTTCATGGAAGGACTTCACCAAGGGTCTCTTCTTGAAATAGTGGATCCCCAAGTTATGGAAGAGGCAGACCAGGAAGAGATTAGTGAAATTGCTTTTACTTACGAAGCATGCTTAAGGGTCAAAGGAGGAGAGAGACCATCTATGAAAGAAGTAGACATGAGGTTGCAATTCTTAAGAACAATGAGGCTGAGAAAATACATCATTTACCGTAAAAAGATGGAGATATTGAGCCTTTGCTATGTGGAAAATCTAAGAACTCACTTGAACATATTAATGTTGCACATATACCACCTCAAGAGACATCGAGATGCTACAGTTTAGAGCAAGAATTTGTATCTTCGTTTAGGCGACGCTAGCTACATTAGGGTAAGATTGTATATGGCTTGCTTATATACTGCTGCATCTTACATTTGATTTTGTATCTTTGGATGAGATTGTATCACACAGATTCATTTTATTATGCACAATGTATGTAGACCAGATGGCTTGTATCCTATATGATGGCTTGTATCCCTTCTATATATTTATGTATTGTAGATGCATATAGGATATGACATCAAGTCCCTGTATTAATGTTAAGGTTCTATAAGAAATTAAGAACATAATTGTGGTTGTCGACAAATCTATTGATAATTTGATATCAATTGCACATGATTTCAACTGCAACATGTTGCTTCACTTTTTTTGCCATGATCAGGGGTAGCACATGATTCCAGTAGGCATCGACTAATGTGAATTGACGACACTCATGAGAACAGAAAGATATGGCAAACTCACTCTTCCCTTCAATGTCCTTTCATGAAATTGTCAGTAGCACGGCCAACATGTGTATTCAACACAGAACATCATAGCTGCATCTGCAGAGACGAAAGTATGTATAGCTCCACCCTACAGATGCAACTGATATGCACATGAAAAATCTGAATTAGCTTGTGGCATTTTAATTAGACTCATAAAACTTCTGTGAGTGTGAGCGCATGGATCATGAGTACCTATATTTTGAATATTTAGCACCAACTATCTGTATTACATACATGAAGCAATACATTCCACTGAAAATGACCATGGCGCATGGGAGCTTACCACCAATTCAAGGTGACAACAGTAGCCAAGGCCACGGGGACGCCTCAACCGGGCGCTCGTGCTGGGAGCCTGGGAGCCATGGAGGAGCGAGGAGGGGATCTCGAGCCCGGGGAGCAGTGGAGCAGGTCCCGCTCAGCCTGTTCCGCTTGCTCGACAGACCGGCGACTACCGACCCTGCGGCGACCTATCAACAACAAAGTGCGGCGGCGCTCGGCAGCGTCGGCGGCGAGGAGCCAAGGACGGAGCAAGTAGCGTTGACTGCTTGACGCAGGAATTGTTGGGCCTCAAAAGTATTTTCTTCGGTGGGCCAGTGCGGTGCTTGCGTAAATGTGGCCCAAGAATTGCTGGCCTGCATGCTCGCTGCGCTTGGGCCTCATGTCACCAGACAATAACCATTTCCAATCCTTGTTGGTTCTTTGCCTTGATTTGCCAGCAGGTTTTTTTTTTTTTTTTTTTTTTTTTTTTTGAGATTACAAAGTACAACGCAGACGCTCAACACGCACGCACACTCACCCCTATGAACACACGTACGCAAACCCTACCCCTATGAGCACCTTCGAAGGACTGAGCCGGCAAATCTTGAAGTTCCGAAGTCACCATCGGCGCCTCGCTATCGACGGGGGGCGTCGCCTACCACTTAATGCATAAGCACCGAAAATCCTGAAATAAATCCAGGATAAAGTGTCGCACCCAGGATTTGAACCCCGGGTGGGAGCCCCCAACCAATGGCCACCTGACAAGGGCTTATATACACGCCCTGCAACACTTCACCAACGCACACAAGCGGTTACGCCTAACAGATGTCCCCTAACTGCAGTGCCTGGAAGCGCGACCCTAGTAATTGGGCTATGGTATAGTGTAACCAAATGTTTAAAGCGCTACTCTGCAAATCCAATGCTAAGCACAGGCACGTACCAGTTGTCAGAGGATATGAACTTTGCTCTAGATTCAGATTTCAGAGTCGTGAGTGCATCATGGTAGGTGCATCAGTCTCTGTTTAGGCATTCTTCTCATGAACTGATTCTCCATGTCCATATGGATTAGAGTGAAAAACGTAGAACTTTTCTACCTTGAATTGAATGAAAAGCCGTTGCTAACGTGGAAGCCACAGGAGAGTCATGCCTAACGCAATAACCTACAAAATTCTGAGAAGCAACGGGGCCTTAGCGAACGGAGCAGCTGGTTGCGTTTGTACGGTACAACCTGTCCAACCAGATTCTAACTACCTGACTTTGACACGGGTGGTCGTTTTTTTCTTGATTTATTCTAGGATTTAACGACATTATTTTTTTAGTGGTAGGTAACATGTACCTCGACAACTAGGCATCTATGGTGATTTTGTCACTCTCGAGAATTGTTGATTTAACTGTGCTATTCTTTCATTGGTAGGCAACGTGTCCGTCGACAATCGAGGTGTTTATGTTTATGGTGATTTCGTCAATCTCAAGATTTGTCAGTCCAACTCAGTTCTTCGGATGTTCTCATAGAGGTAGGGTTTAAATGTGTGTCTTCGTAACGAAGAGCGTACGCTCGTGTATGTGAGCGCCTGAGTCTATAACTAGGTAAACACAATGGTGCCCCTTTAGTCGTGATATTGGTTTTGTTGTTTTCCATGCCTATGGATGATGAGGATGAGCTAGTGGGCTAATGGTGGTCGATGTTTTGAGCAGAAGACTTGACTAAGAGAATTTTTATTAGCCTCTCAATTGGCTTTTTTCTCTCAATAAGCTATACTCCCTCTGTCCCTAAATATTTGTCTCTAGAAAACCGTGTTTCCCTCACAAACACGCTTCCCGGACGACACACATAAAGGGACGGAGGGAGTACTCCAAAGATACCAATACTAAGGTAACATATATAATATAGTTTTATGGATATAGACAGTACATATGTGTACATAATAGCTGAAAAATGATGGTTAAAGTGGGCCGTGTAGAGAGATATAACTCCCTCTTTATTTTATTTAAGAGGGTATTAGATACCTGTTAACAAAATATTATTATAGGACTGCTAGAAAAAAAAAAAAAACAAGTCATTGTCTGCTCCTAATACGACGGTTTTATGAAAATAGAGTTGTTAAGGGACTGTTAGAGATGCTCTAAGCTTTCGTGATTCTCAGTGCTTTGGTCATTTCCACCCTTGTGGCACGCACCTCTACAAAGTGGAAGACCGCCGAATAACACGATCAATCCCTTCTTTTTCTATGCGAGCCAGCATGGACGAAAGATCTCAAGGGTCGTCGTCGCCTCCACTTCCAAAAGCAAAGATGAATAGATGATGAGATGTCGACCCTGTCGAGTTAGGATGGATGCTCCGAATACTGGACATTTTGGTTTCAGTTTCAGTATTAGAAAACTTTCGGCCACCTTTGAAATTACTGAAATTCAACCACAATTTTTTAGAGAGTTAAACATAAAATATATGTTTTTGAAAAAGAAATAATATTAGTAATCTAAGGCCACATATATATTTAGTAAAAAATATGCACCTTGAAGCATATAATAAGTCTATAGTTAGGTTGCCCGTGTATTTGTGTAATATAAAATTTGGGAATTTTTTATTAGCCATGGAGGTAGGGAAGAAGGCAGGCGGGCGCTGCCCATGTGGCGGCGAGCTTCGGCACGGGCACATCTTCGATGGCAGTTCCAAGCGGGCGCAAGCGGCGCCCCTGCCTTGGCACAGCTAGTTGGAGTTTGCCACGTGGCCCTGCCTGCACGCCCAACCTCGGCATGGCCACATGAGCCGCCATGAGCGCCTCGCCTGCCACAACCTATCCGTATCCGATACTCGTATACGCGAATATGGATACTCGTGATACACCATTTTAGTGGGTTTTCTTTCGAGAAAGTGTGTATCCGTGTATCGGATACCCGCACCCGCATCCGTGTAACGTAGGCCACAACTCGTCCGGTGCCCTCTCCCTCTACTCCATCTCGGTGGCCGACCACCCCGGAGCGGCGTATAGCTCCAAGCGGTGGCCATCCACGGCGGATCTTATCTACGGGCGCCACCCTCCCCTACCACCAGCAGTGCGACGGCGTCCTTCTTGTGGGTAGCAGGAGCACCACAGCATGCGAGGAAGGAGACTTGCTGGAAGCAAACTGGACATGTTAGGATGGAGAACTAAAGCTTAACCCATGGATCCAAACAAGCCAGCAGAACTAAAGTTAGTGTTTGGAGGCTAAAGTTATCCATGGCAAATGGATCCAAACAGTACCATAGCAGGAGATAGAGACTACTCCCTCCGTCCCACCGACTTTGTCACCCCCCCCTTTCCGTCTTTATCTTATTCGATCTTATTCTTATTCAAATTTTTTGCACAAATATAATTTATTTTTTTATGACTTATTTTATCAATGAAGATACTTGAATATTGATTATTTTATTTTATGATTTGCATAAATATTTTGAATAAGACGGATGGTCAAAGATGAAGTTTAAAAGTCAAAACGACGAAAGTCCATGGGACAGAGGGAGTAGACGCGTAATCCTTAATAATCCAGTGACGGTGTTGCCAAATAACTAACCGGTCAGGAACGCACTTGGGAGCCGTTTACTCGTTATTTGGTTTTGCCATTTCCCAGCAATGAGCTTTCGGAGCTAGCTAGTGACCAACGCTCTTGGCGAGTCGTTTTTGGTTCCAGCGACGACTGAATTATAGCTTGATAGGTGTGCATTTCATTATTAATGAAGAACTTGTAGATAATTTGGTTTCAACTCTAGAGTTGGGCTGTGTTTAGATTACCCGAATTTGTCTTTAAAATAAAAAACTCTCGTCACATCAAATCATTAAATGTACCAAAAAAAGATATACACATAAAGTATGAAATGTAGGTAAATAAAATAACTAATGATGAGTCTACCTTGGTAATGATGTGTCTACCTCACGAAAATAGTAAATTTCACTGAAATTCGGTCATTTCAGGCCGAACCCTGGTCTACCTTGGTAAACTCTCAGTCACACGCAATGATGTGATATGCTTCGTGGTAGACTACACGATCATAATGCTGACGCTAGCGAAAGCGACCGCGCGTGACGTGCATACCCGGGCGACGACCACAAAATCTGATGGGACTAGAGTATTATCTACGCATGCACGAAACTGTATCAGCTGTGGCCATATAAATAGGAGTATATACGTATTGAAGTCGATCTTTGCCCTATAAATATGTTAGTCCGGTAACACCCAGAAACCCCGACACTAAATAACACCAAGACAAGCTGATTGGCTTATTAATCATGAGCTCGACTAGAGTAATGGTTTGGGCCATGGCGTTCGCTCTGGCGTGCTTAGTGGCCATGCCGGCTGCATCCGCAGTCTCGGGTGATGACGGAGGGATACTGTCGGGGACCTAAATATTGGGCCTCGAGACATTCTCAAACTATGAGAATTTGCCGGCCTGCCAAGGCCCAGTAAAACCTAGCCTGCTATCATCCCGCACGAAGGGACGGCCCGACGAACGATGGACCAGGCCATTGAGCCACGACGTTTACATGACGACGGAGCAGCCCACGAACGGCCCACGAGCGGCCCGAATGGAGTCCCCACGACGTACGCAGCTTACTACGCTCACGAAGGACAAGGTCAAGGACCTCTACCGAACAGCGAACCCACGACGTTCCACGCCGGCCGCTAGCAAACCATGGCTCGGGCTCGACCACACGTCTCCGATCGCCCGAGGCTGGCCTAGCTCACCGGCCCCCTGGGGAAATCTCGATTCGTCCGAGGGTGGCCCTAGCTCACCACCCCTCGGGCGCAAAAACTCCGCCGCCCGAGGGAGACCAGCTCTCCATCCTCGGGTGAGGCAGCCCAACTAGCCCGTCTAGGGTCGCCGACCCTCGCGTGGGAGGTTCCGTCCGAGGAAGGGAAACCGCCGCATTCAATGCGGTCGCACGGCAAAGGCGGCGCCAAGTGCCATCGACACGCCATCCAAATCGACCCTGCCGAATCGCCTCCCCAATCCGACCGATGGGACACAATGCTGAACCGGTGACGTGTTACGCCACCCCGCACGAAACCAAGATGACACCGTTCACTTCCCGAACACCGTCAAAACGCCACGTTGGGCGGACCCTCGGGCACGACACGCATGGCAGCAACCATCAGGACCGCCCTCGCCATGCGGATCGTGAGAGGACGCCTCACAGGGACCCCTCGGGGCGCGCCCGAGGAACGGCACGTCCGCCATTGGATCCGGCCGCGTGTCTTCGTCAGGCAACATTCAAACCAGCCACGCCCTCGGCAACGCACATGCAACCAGTGCAGCCTCGGGAATTAGCCACCTAGGCAACCACCGATGTAAACATTATCTCTCTCCTTCTCCTATAAAAGGGGGAGTAATGCCTCATTAGAAAAGATTCGACCCCATTTTTCAACTCCGATTCACACGGAGAAAACTGCTCACCACTACCACCGTAACCACGATCGTGGGGCTTGAGACCGCTTCTCTCCCACACGACCGCTCAGAACCCCCTACCGCAGGCTCACCTTTGAGCGCGAGTTAACACGAGCGTGACGCACCCCCTCGCCGACGTAGGGCCCCGCTGGCCGAACCGGGATAAACCGCCGCGTCCGTGTCCATCTTGCGCTACGCCATCGAGGGAGGAGGCACGCCAGCCTACAAATTTTTATTGCCGGCACCGAGGCACCCCGTTCCTCCGCTCGAACGCCGGCCCTCCTTGGCGCGCCGGTAGGGGTCCGCTGTGCAATCCGCATCTCCACCAACCCTCATGGCGTTCCCGCCGTTTCCACCCTCGGCCGGGAGCACGGGCTCCCCGCTGAACTCCACGTTCTTGAACGCCGGCATTCGTGGGCGCCGCCACGACCACGAGACGATCCTTCGCCGGATCTACCGGCCGGAGGGAGAGCAAAGATCGCCACCACGGCGTGCCCACCATCACGCGCCGCCGAGGGCGAGCAAGGCGAACCCACCAGCGCGCAAGGCGCTTCCGTGCAACGGATTCGAATCCGTCGACATTTCCTGGCCCGACTTGCGTAGAAGGGCTCCCGGGAACCCTAGGCCTCGGGAAGATCCGTACCCGGCGTCCCACTCGTGGAGGGATGCCCCCGAAACCCTAATCATCGGGAAAACGCCTCCGCTCCGGTCATGCGGAGGGAGTCCCGGTGAATCCACGCAGCGCGAAACCTCGGTCGAAGCCTTCGCCAGAGAGCACGGGCCAGGCCTCCCGTCGTACCACGGAACGCTACCCCATGGATATGCACTCCGAGGAGCGCATCCTTCGAGGATGCGGGGCGACCCCGTCATGCCGCCTCCTTCCGGGTTCGATTGGGGCTGGACCCGAGCCGAGGGTCTCGCTCTACCGCCCGAGAGAACAGAACTTCATCCAAGCATTCGGCGCTCCTTGCACCGACGATGAAGACGAATACTATGACCCCACGAGGGAATGCTTCAACGTCGAGGTCCCGCCGCAAGATGGTCAGTTCACCGACGCGTGTCAGCGGGGGCGACGTGGGCGATGCCGCCACGGCGAAGCCCGGTACCAGCGGCTTCCGCCCCGTCCGGCCGATAGCGGCGCCACGGCCTACGGCCGACGCGCACAACCGCAAGACTTGCGTAACCGGATTCGAGCGAAATCTCGTGGCTTCGGCGACCGGAGCGGAACATTCAACGGGAACAGGCCCGGCGTGGGCGGCCCCGAGAGCACCTCAGCCCCCGGAGGCGGCGATCGCAACGCCAATGGAGCGCCACACCTTCCCGACATAGCAGCCCCATTCAACCGAGCAAGCCTCAACGTAGCGGCAGCAGAGCTGCTAGTACGCGAGATGCCCGAGCCCCTCTACCGGCGAGGAAGACGATTCGGGAAGGCTGCGCATCTCCTTGATAGGGCAGCCGTGCAACAAAGCGGAGAGCTCGGCCTCCGGAGATCGGGCCGTGACATCGCGGCGACGAGGAGAGTCCGACAAAGCCGACAAGGCGCCCCAGCCGAAAGCAAAGCCGGGCCTCGGCAAGGCCCGAGAGGAGCGCTGAACGACAACCGCAAAGAACCGGCCCCGCGGGATCGTATGGAAGACCCCGCCAAGACCGTCACCGAGGTGCACCCGACCTCGGGGACGAGATCGAGCGACAACGAGCACGCACGCGGAGGCAGCCCACCTCGTGGGCGACCGGGCGGGACGAGACGCCCATGCACATCGGGGAAGACCGAGGGTACTCCCCGTAACGCCCCGCCACGGCCCTTCACAAGGGACATCGGGAGAGCACCACTCCCCGCGTGTTTCAGGCCACCTAGCCACCTCGAGAAATATACGGGAGAAACTCGTCCCGAGGTATGGCTAGACGATTATCGGCTGGCCTGCCAGTTTGCAGGGGCACATGATGACAAGGTGATAATCGTGAATCGCCCCCTGTACCTTTCCGAAGTCCGCCGCAGCTTGGTCGAACACCTTCCGCCCAACCTCATATCCAACCGGGACGGATTTGGTAAGGACCTTCAAAGGCAACTTCAAGGCACGACCGCGCCGGAAAATTCACTCGACCTTCGGAACTGCCGACAAAAGTCCGATGAATCCCTGCGCGACTACATCCGGCGTTTCTCCAAGCGGCAATCGAGCTCCCCAATGTGACGGATTCGACGTCATAGGGGCCTTCTTGGCCGGCACCTCATGCCGAGACCTCGTGAAGAAGCTAGGGCGCCGGACTCCAACCGAGGCAAATGTTGACGGTCATTAACTACATATTTTATACCATCAACATTAGTATAAAATTACCAAAACATAATAGTGATAGGGCTTTGAGCTAACCATTTCCACAAGTTTTGGTACTTCACTTGTTTTGCGAGACAATGTTGGAAACATACACATTTTGGGCCAAAAGCAAAGGAAAAGTATAAAGAATAACAAGGCCCTAAATGGACATGAGCAAAGCAAGGAGAAGAGAAGAGAAATGCCCATAAATATGAGTATCAACATCTATACATAAGCCCATGAAGTCGAAGCCCAAATCCAACATGAAATCATACCGGGCCACATGACATGGGTTTAGTATTTTGGGCATAACTTTTTCATACGGACTCTGTTTTCAGTGCACGACCCACCAAAACGAAGCTAACGACGAGACGGACGCACACACAAAATTTCAGCCCAAACGGCCCACATCTTGGTGTGCCCGCACCAAGTGGTGCGCGCGCACCCTGGCGGCAAACCAACCGGGCCCATCCTTCTCGAGGCGGTTCATTACCTTCCAAAAGTGTGTTGCCGACGTGGGTGGGTCGGTTTGAGCTGATTAGGAAGGTGTTCCAAGGTCGGTTTTGATCCTTCCATGTGGGGATGGCTATCTTCCAAAGAGCCCCCTCTCCTCTACCTATAAAAGGAGGCTCTCTCCCCCTCATTCAACACACACCATTCCAAGGAAGAGTCTCTCCCTCTCCTCTAAGAGAGCTCTCCCCTCTACTCTACCCCTTCACTCCAATGGGCTTAGGCCCTCATTAGTAGTAGAGAGATTGGCGGAGGAGAGATGTGAAGGGGGCGAGAGCGGGGAAGTGCCGGGACTTGTCGGTGTCTCCCCCAACCTTGTACCTCGGTGGATTCGTGCTTGGCTCCTTAACGGGATCTTGGCTAAGTAAGCTTCCACGATTCTGATAATCTTTATTGTCTTTTGTTTATCCACGATTTATCTACTTGTTTGCGGGATTGATAGTCGTTCCTTCGGGGGCGGCGCTCTAGTAGAAGGACCCCGGGGATGGGTAAGCCTTGTTAACACGCTAGAGTGAGAATCACTAGTGTAGACGTGGTGTCCGGGCTAGGGGTTGCCTATCTTTTGTGGGTGCATCCCACGGTTGAGGGGTAGGCGGCTTGGTCGTGACAAGCCTTGTCCGTCCCTTGAAATCCCCCCACGCTCGGGGTGCGGCGCGCAAAGCTAATTGCCTGGACATCGTTCTTTGAGCGTGGGCCGGTGCCCGGTGAACAAGTAGCTCGAGACCGGCTATCCATAGACATTAAAGGTGTATGAATCCTTCTCGCTAATCCTCCCCATCTTTGGCTTTGCGTGTCCTTGGGCGAACTAGTTAGGAGAGAGTACATCCGTTCCCTGTGGAAAATACGATACCCTGAATATTTCCGGGTAAAAGCTACAACGACGATTACGTGGCGCTTTATGGATTTAATCTGTGCGTTAAGAAACGCCAACAAGCTTTAAAGGCGCCGTTGCGGGAACGGTTGCTATTATCTTCGAACTTAGTGAGTCCTCGTATCTATCTATTAAAAAAAAATCAAAATAGTTATTTATTTTCTTTTTCGAAAATGAAGCCAACCACACCTTTGAAAATCCTTCGCTTCAATGGAGGAGTTCACAGAGCCGCAATCTTTTCAAAACCAAAACTTTCATCTGGCTACGAACTCCATCCATATTTAAAATCCATTGTTCGGGCAGACCCTTTCTCTGGCTACCACACTGAAAACCCATGTAGCCACCTACAAGTTTTCGAGGAGATATGTGCATGCCTAAGCATTCCTGGCATGACACAAGAAAATATCATGTGGACGTTGTTTCCGTTTTCCCTCTTAGGGAGAGCAGAACAATGGTACACGAATGTCGTAGGAAGTTTGAATGGGGATTGGAAAGAACTCAAAGACAACTTTTGTCTAATGTTTTTCCCCATCAACACCCTACCAAGGACATTCCTTGATTTCGAAAGAGAGATGAGAAGGAGTCCATAGGTGCAGCCCAGGCTAGGTTTGCAATGTTAATACATGATAGCCCAGACTTGTCGTTACCTGATAGTGTGCTTTTGCATATCTTTTGTTCGGGTCTTAACACAAATGCTGCCCTATGCCTTGACATGACCATCGGAGGGTCGTTTTCACGTAAACCTACAACGGAACAGAGGAAAATCCTAGATCACATCCTAGAGAAGCATGCTTCTCCCATTGTAGAACCTACTCCCCTCCACAACAAGGGCATGTCAAGTTTTGAGGAGCCCTCATCAGTCGAACCATACCACGTATCACCAATAGAACCGACTATTGAGCCCTCACCCGAATCACGAACACCGAAGGAAGGGATGCCTTATCCTTCGGAGTTCCCGATCAAATTCGAGGATCATGGGAGAACCTTGAACCTTCTATGGCACGAATGGAGTAAATGGAGCACAGCTCCAGCTAAGGAATCTTCCTCTAACATGAAACCTTCAAAAGAATGGTTAATGGAGGTGAAACGTTCTTCTGAAGCAATTCAGATTCTTTCACCTTCCACGACCATACCTTGTTCATTACGAGGAAATTCCTTAGATGCCCTACACAACCCCACAACAGAGGCGAATATCATGTCACAATATCTTGCGGAAACCCTTTTGGGTAATATGCCGCTAGCCTCGACCGATAGACTCTTCAAGGGTCAATTCGGACTCATCTTTGCATGTTGTGGTATTGCTAGGGCCGTGCCAATGAAAATTCATGGAATCAAGGTTCACTTAGACTTCTATATCTATCCCATCCTCGACTTTGATCTTCTCATAGGCTACCCTCTTGAAAAGATTTTTCATGAAAAACCTATAGAGGAGAGTCGTAATGAGAATTTGGGAAAGAATGCTTGTGCCTCTCACCTAGAAATCACAAAGGCGAAGCATCTTCCCAACCAAAACCTGTTCGAGGAGGCAAAGTTCACAACTCCATTCGATTCTCCTAAGTTGCCTTCGCATCTTTGTGAAACAAAATACCCGTCGCCCTCACTCGAACACAAGGCATATCCCTTTGGCCAACAAAACGTTGCTCTTAGCGCCATGGACATGCCCGAGGCACCAACTCTAGAGACCGAGATAGAAACCACTAATGAGCATGAAAAATCTTCTTTTGAAATCCCTCACGTTTCATGCTCACCTTTTTGGATCTCTAGAGTTGTCTTGCTTCTGACCACGTGCCCCTACGAGGACCCCAACCTTCTCTTAATCCCCGTTCACAAACTTTTCAAGAGGATGGTTGTGGATGTCTTCGTGTATCACAAGTTTTGTCGATATCGTAGTGGCACGATGGCACTAACATTGCGACTTAAGCTTAAACGCCAACTTCTTAGTGGTGAGGTCTGGGAACTTCGCCACCTTTCATGGCTGCAAGATGAATTCCCAAGGTCAAGCTTACGACCATAAAGAAAGCAACTGTGAGATAACCCGGATCGTAAAAAAAGATGAATAATTCTCTCTTGTTGTCATAAAAAAAAACAAAAAAAGTTTTCTTTCTCTTTTTTAATAAAAGCAAGAGCGTGTTATCAAGTTAGTATGCACCTTCGGGTATTCTTGTCGCTAACCATTTCAGGTGGAGAGGCATGCGATGCTTGAAAACACGGGGCCGACATCAGCACAAAATGAAAAAAAAAAAAAAAAAACTTTGATGCTCATGGATGATGGAACGCGCTCAAAAGGAGACCGGACTTTGCACACTTGACTTTTGCACAAAAGTCCAAGTGTGGGGAAAGATGGTGAAACCTCAAGTTCCAAACACCAAGGCGTCATACAAAGAAAAATGATGTCACCCCGCCTTGCTGAAATAAAAAAAAAAAAAACAAAAGAATTATAAAAAAGAAAAAGAAAGAGAGAATATAGAAAAAAAAGAGAGAGAAAAAGGAAAAGGGATTGAAGAAAAAGAGAGAAGAAAAAAAAATGTTATTGAAAAAAAAAAAAAGAGAGAGAATGTTGTTGAAAAAAAAATTACTAGAATAGAAAAAAATATCAATAAGAGAAGAGAGGAGCGAGTTGGCCCCGCATGGTCAAGACACATACCGAGTGTCGCCCCTGACTCCACCCATCATTGCTTCCACGAGCAAGAAGGGTTTGTCTCATCCTCTGCCGCTACCATCAAGACTCATGGCCCATACACATGTGTGTGTGGCCTAGCCTTGAGGAGCACCTGGACAAAGCCATCATGCAAAAACCGCAAAGAACAACTTCGATGCTTCACCGTAGATCTTTGCCGGTAAGTTCATCCAGGTATGCAAGGGAAATAAATGTTCACCAACACTCTTCACTTATTTTTGTCTCCATAAAACCAAAACTTTATGCTTCTCATGTTTATGTCATATGCTCTGGTTTGGGTGTTTTCACATGTGCTTTATGAGTTACATCCATAGATATTTTTTAAATTGAGCATGGTGCTTAGGTTAAAAAAGATCTCCTTTAGTCAAAATTCGACATGGCGTTGGATCTTGGTTAATGAACTTAGAGCGTTATTGTCATGATCGAGTAGAAGTATCTTATGTTGGAGATGATCAAGGCTATGTTTCTCAATGCTTCTTTATGTTAGCCTTGCTTGAGTGTTGTTGAGGTGAACAAATAAAAATAAAATAAAATAAAGTTCTCATAATAAAGACTCCACGGTATTCTTGCCGATAGAGCCATGTTGTTGTTTTTGTTTTGTTTTCTTTGTTTAAAAATAAAACAGGTACAAGAATAAGTGTGGGGGAGATCTCTCAAGCATACAAGCACACCTACCTGAGATCTCCCCAGCACAAATGCACGAACACCGAGCAATTCATGATGGAGAAGGACAAGACGAACAACTACCATTAACTCCTTCCTCTTCAAACGGTGGTTTGTGCTACTCCCTCTCTCACATCCTCCATAAAGCCTTGAGGTCTGAAATTGAACAAATCAAAAAGATAAAATTTCTTGAAAAAAAAAACTCCATCTCTGGTCTACCAATTGATCCATGGCATGCATACACTTTATTCCTCGCCAAAAACCATACTCTGATGAGCAACTACCTGTTAGGGACCCCATGTTCATCTAAACAATTGAGCTTTGAGATATGGTAGAATGACTTGACACTTGCTCTCTTATGCAATGAGACTTGGTTTTATTTCAAAAATTCAAATAAAGCATGCTCCTGGTCTGACTTAGACAAATCCTACCAAAGCCTTAATAATGACATAAATATCCACTATAGCTACTTCCTGCTGTATTGAGTTTTGTCAGGCTCCGTTGATCCGCGTTAAGAGAGGCTAATACTCCCAAGATCGAAAAACACGTACACCCACATATACACGCCGGTTCTCACAATGAGAATTGCGCACAACAAGCATCTTTACCATCCACAAAATAAGTACTCCATTCATTATACCATGATCATCTCCTGTTATCAAGAAAAATGCGAGAGAAAAGATACACAGGCTGCGAAAAAAAAAAAAAAAAAAAAAAAAGAGAAGAGAAAAGAATAAGAGATGAAAAATGGGCACGTGTCCGAGGGCGAGTAGAGCCCACATCTCCAAAAAAAAAAAAAAAAAAAAAAAAAAAAAGAAGAAATACGAAAAGAAAAGTAGCCTCAGTATCTCTCTAGAAGCATACAAAAAGAAGGGAAAGAGGATCATGAGTCAAGGAGTAACCACAAAGAAAATATAGCATCAATATTCTCCACACACTTTTGCACATTTCGATCTAAGGGTATGGCACTTCTTTCCAACGATCCAGAGCTTGACCCGACAAAACATACAGAGGTACGTATGCAACACTCCACTCCAAAGATCCACAAAACCCTGCAAAAAGATAGGATGAGTGAGAGTGAAGAGTGCTTTGGCAAGGAAACACAAATGAGTGACTATGTGAGAATCAACCATGGAGCATTGCTACTTTATTTAAAAAAAAATCAACCAAGTCTTTGCACATGAGTAGTAGCAAGGAGATAGGAATTCATGTCGTTCCATTGCTCAATCGTCCAAGAAAACATGGTAGCCACTCTTGAATGCTCACAAAGCAGGTAAGGCCCGGAATAACTTGTATGCAGGTCTACATCTTGGAGATTGAACCACTTTAGTCCCTATGCCTTCACTCGAGGACGAGCAAAGGACTAAGTGTGGGGGGAGTTTGTTGACGGTCATTAACTACATATTTTATACCGTCAACATTAGTATAAAATTACCAAAACATAATAGTGATAGGGCTTTGAGCTAACCATTTCCACAAGTTTTGGTACTTCACTTGTTTTGCAGGACAATGTTGGAAACATACACATTTTGGGCCAAAAGCAAAGGAAAAGTATAAAGAATAACAAGGCCCTAAATGGACATGAGCAAAGCAAGGAGAAGAGAAGAGAAATGCCCATAAATATGAGTATCAACATCTATACATAAGCCCAAGAAGTCGAAGCCCAAATCCAACATGAAATCATACCGGGCCACATGACATGGGTTTAGTATTTTGGGCATAACTTTTTCATACGGACTCCGTTTTCAGTGCACGACCCACCGAAACGAAGCTAACGACGAGACGGACGCACACACAAAATTTCAGCCCAAACGGCCCACATCTTGGTGCGCCCGCACCAAGTGGTGCGCGCGCACCCTGGCGGCAGCCAACCGGGCCCATCCTTCTCGAGGCGGTTCATTACCTTCCAAAAAGTGTGTTGCCGACGTGGGTGGGTCGGTTTGGGCTGATTAGGAAGATGTTCCAAGGTCGGTTTTGATCCTTCCATGTGGGGATGGCCATCTTCCAAAGAGCCCCCTCTCCTCTACCTATAAAAGGAGGCTCTCTCCCCCTCATTCAACACACACCATTCCAAGGAAGAGTCTCTCCCTCTCCTCTAAGAGAGCTCTCCCCTCTACTCTACCCCTTCACTCCAATGGGCTTAGGCCCTCATTAGTAGTAGAGAGATTGGCGGAGGAGAGATGTGAAGGGCTGAGAGCGGGGAAGTGCCGGACTTGTCGGTGTCTCCCCAACCTTGTACCTCGGTGGATTCGTGCTTGGCTCCTTAACGGGATCTTGGCTAAGTAAGCTTCCACGATTCTGATAATCTTTATTGTCTTTTGTTTATCCACGATTTATCTACTTGTTTGCGGGATTGATAGTCGTTCCTTCGGGGGCGGCGCTCTAGTAGAAGGACCCCGGGGACGGGTAAGCCTTGTTAACACGCTAGAGTGATAATCACTAGTGTAGACGTGGTGTCTGGGCTAGGGGTTGCCTATCTTTTGTGGCGCATCCCACGGTTGAGGGGGTAGGCGGCTTGGTCGTGACAAGCCTTGTCCGTCCCTTGAAATCCCCCCACGTTCGGGTGCGGCGCAGTGCTAATTGCCGGACACTGTTCTTTGAGCGTGGGCCGGTGCCCGAAGTGAACAAGTAGCTCTGGAGACTGGCTATCCATAGACATTAAAGGTGTATGAATCCTTCTCGCTAATCCTCCCCATCTTTGGCTTTGCATGTCCTTGGGCGAACTAGTTAGGAGAGAGTACATCCGTTCCCTGTGGAAAATACGATACCCTGAATATTTCCGGGTGAAAGCTACAACGACGATTCCGTGCGCTTGCGGATTTAATGCGTGTGCGTTAAGAAACGTCAACAGCAAACGAACTGATGGACATCGCCACCAAGTTCGCCCGGGTGAGGAGGCCGTCGGGGCTCTGCTTCAATCGGGACTCGGGCAAGGGGAAGCGCAAGGAAGAGGAGCCCGAGGGATCTCAACCTAGGGAGAGCGGAAGAAGAAGAAAAAAGGATAAGAGCCGCAAGGGCAAGGGCCATGCCGCCCAAGCGGGCGATGAAGACATGGTGGCTGCGGTCGACCGCAAGGGGCCCCGCCCCGCCACAAGAAACCTTCGACGACGTGCTCAAGAAGCCATGCGGAACCATAGCTACCCGATCAAGCATACCCTCGGGGAGTGCAAGAAGGTACGCCAACATTTCGCCAAGCTCAAAGCCATCCCCGAGGGTGAAGAGGAAGAGGCTCCCGAGGGTGGCACCAAGGGCAATGAGGAGTTCCCGGAAGGTGAACAAGCTGCTTCATGATCTTCGGCGGCAAACGACAACATGTCCGTCGGCGGGCCGCAAGAAGAAGGAGCGTCCGGAGGTCTACGCCACGGAGCCGGCAACCCCAAAGCTGCACAAGTGGTCGGACCAGGCCATCACCTTTGACCATCGGATCACCCCGGCACATCCCGAACCCGGGGCTTATCCACCGGTGGTGGATCCCATCATCGCCAACACTCGGCTCACCAAGGTCCTTATGGACAGAGGAAGCAGCCTCAACCTCATCTACGAAGAAACCCTCGACCTCCTCGGGGTAGACAAGTCCAAGATCCGCCCTGGAGGGCCGGCATTCAATGGCATCGTCCCGGCAAGCGGCTTAAGCCCCTCGGGCGAGATTGACTTGCCGGTATGCTTTGGAGACCCCTCGAACTTCAGGCAGGAGACTCTCACATTTGAGATTCTTGGGGTCCGCGATACTTACCACGCACTCCTCGGATGGCCTTGTTACGCCAAGTTCATGGCTGTCCCGAACTACACGTACCTCAAGCTCAAGATGCCGGGGCCAAAGGGTGTCATCACCACCGCCCCTCACACCATCACGCATATGAGTGCGACGTGGAGAGAGTGGAAACGCCGAGGCACTCGCCATTGCCGAGGCGCTCATTGCCAACGCGAAAAGATGCTTTGACGAAATCGCGACCGAGCACGAGGCCAAGTGCCGCGCCGGGGAGCTTCGAGCCCTCCTCGGGCACAAAGAAGATCCCACTCGATCCCAAGAACCCGAAGGAGAAGGCTGCCGACTATCAGCTCGGACCTGGATCCAAAATAGGAAGTAGTGCTCGTCGACTTCCTCCGTGCGAACGCCGCACATTTGCATGGGGACCCTTGGACATGCCGGCATACCGAGGGATGTCGCCAAGCACACCCTAGACATCCGGCCGGGCTCAAAGCCCCGCCATGCGGCGCTTGCGCCGTTCGATGACGCCAAGCGGAAGATCATCGGCGAGGAGATCCACAAGCTGGCCGGAGGCGGGATTTATAAAAGAAGTATTCCACCCGAGTGGTTAGCTAATCCCGTATTAGTAGAGAAAAAAGAATGGGAAATGACGGATGTGTGTGGACTACACTAGTCTCAACAAAGCATGTCCGAAAAGTTCCTTTTCCTTTGCCTCGAATCGACCAAATTGTCGACTCCACCGCGGGATGTGAAACGTTGTCCTTTCTTGACGCGTATTCCGGTTATCACCGGATCAAAATGAAAGAATCCGACCATTTCGCGACCTCGTTCATAACACCCTTCGGGATGTATTGCTACCTCACCATGCCCTTCGGGCCGAGGAACGCCCGGCGCAACATACCAGCCGATGCATGCAAATCATCTTCGGGAACTCATCGGGGCGGATAGTGGAGGCCTACGTCGATGACATTGTGGTCAAATCCAAGAAAATGTCGGACCTCGTGGGAGACCTCGGGAAACCTTCGAGTGCCTAAACAAGAAGGGAGTCAAGCTCAACCCCGAAGTGCGTGTTCGGGGTTCCTCGAGGGATGTTCTTTGGGGGCTTTATTGTCTCTCAACGAGGCATCGAAGCAAACCCGACCAAGGTGGACGCAATCACCAAGATGGGTCCGATCCAAGACCTCAAGGGAGTACAAAAGGTCATGGGCTGCCCTGGCTTCATTAAGCGAGTTCATCTCACGCCTCGGGGAGAAGGGCCTGCCCCTCTACCGACTCCTTCGCAAGTCCGAGCGCTTTGCACGGACCCTCGAGGCCGAAGAGGCCCTCGGCAACCTCAAGAAGCTCCCGACAAACGCACCGGTCCCGTACCGCCAAATCCGGGAGAAACCTTGCTCTTATACGTCACGCCACTACCCGGGTGGTGTGCGGTGATCGTAGTGGAGTGTCGGGAAGAGGGGCACACGTTGCCCGCACAACGCCTCGCTTTACTTCATCGGTGAAGTGCTTTCCGACACCAAGACGAGGTATTCGCGGATCACGTAAACTCTTGTATGCCATCATACTAACGAAGGAAACTTCGTCACTACTTCCTCGCGCACCCGCTGCCGTGGTGTCCTCGTTCCCCTCGGGAGATTCTCCAAAACCGAGAGGCCACGGGAAGAGTGGCGAAGTGGGCGGTGGAGCTCATGGGCGAAAACCATATCGTTCCCCGCCCGCAAGGCGATCAAGTCCCAGTCCTAGCCGACTTTGTGGTGAATGGACCGATACACGCCTACCCCCGCACCCATCCAGGCCGAAAGTCTTTGGACCATGTTTTTCGATGGATCCATGATGAAGGCGGGCGCGAGGGGCTGGTTTGCTCTTCATCTCACCCCTCGGGGTTCACACGGGTATGCCATCCGGCCGCATTTTCCCTCCTCCAACAACATCGCGAATCTGAGGCGCCGGTCAATGGTCTCCTGGATCGCGGCGGACCTCGGAATCCGATGGTTGGAAACCGGGGATTCGCAGTTGGTCATCGACCAAGTCATGATGGCCTCGGCGTGCCACGACCGAAGATGGAGGCGTATTGCCGAGAAGTGCGCAAGCTGGAGGAAAAATTCAATGGACTCGAGCACAAACACACACCCGAGGCGTTACAATGAGGCCGCGGATGAGCTCGCCAAGGTCGCAAAGAACCCGAGTACCGTTCCCCGAACGTACTTACCCGAGATCTCAACGAACCCTCGGTTAAATGCGCACCCTTGGAAATACCCTCGGGGCTCAAGAAGGCGCCCTGGGCGGGGCCACGCCGGCAATGGCGGTCGACCCGGGCCCCCGATCGGAGGAAGCCGTTGGAGTACCTCACCCGGGTGAGCTGCCCGAGGACAAGACCGAAGCCCGCCAGTTGGCCCGAAGGGCCAAGTCCTTTGCGCTAATTGGAGAAAAAAGGGAACTCTACAAGAGAGGAGCCTCGGGAGTGTACATGCGATGCATACCCTACCGAAGGCAAAGAATTGCTCGCACACACACACCGAGGGGAATGCGGTCACCACGCTGCCGAGGACTCTAGTCAATAAAGTCTTCGAGGCAAGGCTTCTCCGGCCCTCGGGGTACGGGGCGCAAATCTAGTCGTGCGTACTGCGCAGGGAATGCCAATTCTACGCCTTGCAGGACACATCTCCGAGCTCAAGCACCGCAAACCATACCACTTACGTGGCCATTTGCGGTGTGGGGACTCGACATGATTGGACCCTGAAAAGGGCGCCCGGAGGACACACTCACGTCCTAGTCGCCATCGACAAGTTCTCCAAATGGATTGAAGCCCGGGCAGTGGTGAACCCTCACACGGGGGAAAGCGGTGAAATTCTTTACGGATATCATCTCCCGTTTCGGAGTCCCAAACTCCATCATCACGGACAACGGAACCAACCGTGGGGAAGAAATTCCTTGACTTTTGTGATGACTATGGCATCCGGGTTGATACCTCGGCCGTAGCTCACCCGAAGACCGACGGTCAAGTGGAGCGTGCCAACGGCATGATCCTACAAGGGCTCAAGCCAAGAATTTTCAATCAGCTGAACGACGCGGCAAAAGGTGGTACCGGGAGCTGCCATCGGTTCTATGGAGCCTTCGAACGACGAAAAGCCGAGCCACGAGATTCAGCCCGTTCTTTCTAGTCTATGGGGCCGAGGCAATCCTGCCCACGGACATAGAATACGGGTCCCCGAGGCTGCAAGCATACACTGAGCAAGGCAACCAGCAGGCGAGGCAAGATTCCATAGACCAAGTTGACAAAGCCCGAGGCGTTGTGCTCACGCACTCGGCAAGATATCAGCAAAGCTCACAAGAAATATCACGCCAAGCGGCTAAAACCTCGGGAGCTCCAAGTCAACGACCTCGTGCTCGGCCGAAAACGCAGAACAACAAAGGGCGTCACAAACTCACACCACCACAGGAAGGGCCTTATTTCATCGCGAAATACTAAGGCCCGGACCTACAAGCTGAAGAACGAGAAGGGCGAAATCTACTCCAACGCTTGGATTATAGAACAGCTACGTCGCTTCTACCCTTAAATTCCGCACTAGAAGTCAAACACCTGTGTTTTTTTCGCTCAATAAAAGATCTACATCTTTTACGAAAAAAGTACTTCTCGTGCAAACCTTAAGGGAGTCTTAGCCTCGTCCAAACAAGACTAAAACTCCCTCGGGGGGCTACATGGGGGCCCCCTCTCGGGGGACCCCTCCCCCTCGGAGGACCCCTCCTTTTCCTTTTTTCAAAACTTTTTTTCAGGAAAAAAGTTTTCTCGCGCATACTCGAATTAATCGTTTAAGTTGCGAAGGTCGCGCACGCACAAATCCAAAGCAAGATAACCGAGGCAAACGGATCGCCCTAGTGGCACCCGTATGGAGACTGCCCTGGCGTCCACGGTTACTATCTCGCGAGCGGAGAAAGCAAGTGACCCGGCCACACAATAAACGAGAGATTCGAGGGAACGCAACAACAAAACATAAGTGCACCCGCCAAGGCCATAGACCTCGGCGGCGCCATTGTTTATACACATCCATCTCACAAGCTCCAATCTTTTCATGCAAGGAAGGATCAGGGGGCAAGGGAGGCCTCATCTACTTGCGCCTCACGGCCGGCCAACGAGGAAGCTTCGGCATGAGCAACGCCCTCGGCGGCTGCTTCTCCCGAGGGTGGCGTCGGACCCGTCGGCGCATCCTCGGACATGGCGTCCACCATCTCCGTGTCCGCCTCATAGGTGGACTCTATGGGGGAGTACGGGGGACACACCTCGTCCTCAAAACGCGAGGACAACAGAGTCGCGGCGCCATCCACAAAGTTATATAGACTTTGGGTCTTGGCGGCATCGGCGGCATCCCTCTCGGCGGGATCAACCTCCTCCTCGTCATCGGAGCCGAGGAAGAAGCCCTTCGCGACACCGTCCGGCATCTTGACTCCATAGGGAAGTGGGAGCGCCCCCTTTGCCCGGGCATGTGGGAATGCCGTTCCGAAGGCGCCCGGAGCTCGGACCTAAGGAATCCACCGACGGCGCTCAGCGATCTGCGAGCCGAGGGCCCAACCCTCCGGGTTGTCAGCCCCCGGCGACGGAGGAGTCCGACAGGGGCCTCTTCCGCCTCTGGCGCGACTTCGCTCCCCGCTCCAGCCCCTTGGGTGAGCGTGGCAGCGGTATTCACGGTCTCGGTCCGACCTTCTCCGCCTCGGCAACAACCACCAAGACAATATCGGTGAGACGACAAAATCGAAGGTGACGAAAGCCCACCGGGGATAAGACGTACCTTGGCGCCCGCCTGCCCGGCCCAAAGATGACGCCATGCTCGGTCGCCGCGACCTTTGGAGCTGGTCCTTCTCCTTCCCGAGGGTTTCCCCTCGGACACCCGCTCCCGTCGCGGGTGTTTAGGGGCGTCGCATCATCTCCGCCGCGCTTCTTCGCCTCCTCCCGGACCCGGTCCCGCTCGTCATGGGCCTCCTCAAGGGCCAGACTGCCAGGGCGTCCTCGAAGTCTTGGCTCATCCGAGCCATCTCGACAACCGGCTGTCGGCCTCCTGACCTGGCCTTGACAAGCTCGCCGCTAGGGCCTTCAGCACCGGGACTCCCTCTCCTCGGCGAGGGCAGCGAGCCGGGAGGTCTCGCCCTGGGCCTCGATCAACTTCACCCGAGTTTGACCAAGGGCATTCCGGTTCGGGACGTTCCGGCGAAGGAGCTCGGACTTCTCCCCGGGCGAAGCGGCGGAGAGTCTGCAATGACAATACTACTCATCAAGACGCAAGCACAAAGGACATGCAGCGGGGGATGGCCATCAAGATACTTTACCGCGTCGACTTCAGCGAGACGGCCGGTTATGGTCTCCCGAATCCTCGCTAGGCCCTCGGCGGCCCAATACAGATGCTCATGGGTCCTCCACTCCAAGACCTCGGGACGATCATCAACAACCACGGCGGCGGGACCCCGGCATTTCGCCCAAGGTCGAGGCGGACCGCCCCGAAATGTTGGCTCGAGAGGGATACATCTCCCCACCGGCCCCCCGCAGCCTCCGGGAACCCGCACCCGCAGAAGTCCGGGGGGCCCCTCGAGCCGACCACGAGGCACCGTCCCTCGTCATGGCCGAAGACGACGCTTTCGCCAAGGGCCGCCTCGAACCCGGACACATGGAGCAGCGGGAAGTCGGGGTTGTACGGCTCGTGCGCCCGGGTCGGCCGAGCCGAACAAGCGGAGACTGCGCGTCTCCCGCCGCGTCGAAGAGCTCCTCTGCGAAACTCCCGAACAAAGGGGGACCGCCTCCCTCGGTGGGCGGCATGACCTCCTTCGGGCGGCGCCACTTGCTCGCACCGAGCTGGTGTCCCGTGGCGCGACCGAGCCTCCTCCGTGTCGATCACCATCGGCCGGGCAAACAACCCACCATCGCCACCATGGGCCCCCGCCTCGGGCGCGCCCCGGCGTCGGGTGCGGGACCGACCCCACTGGGCCTCGGGCCGGCGCCACAGGAGGACTCGACGCAGGCCGTGAGGCATCTATATGGGACGACCCCGGCTCACTGCTTGGCCGGAGGAGGATTGTGCACTAGCCTTTAGGGCCTTCTTGGGGTGCGAAGCAGCTGCGGCCCCCCCAAGCTAAAGTCCAAAGACACACGTCAAAACAAGGCAACCATACGCCAAGAAAATCAAGATTGCAAAGGCGGGAAACTCACGGCCCGAGGGATCGCGCCCCGGTGCGACAAGGCTCGGGATGGTCGCGACCTCGGCGTCGCCGCCGACCTCGACGCTGCGTCTCCCCCGCGACGCCGTACGCACGGCCGGATCGGATCGGGGTCGCCGGCTCGTCCCCCGAACCGTGCTTCGCGACGCGAGGTACTCGTGGCGGGAGGCGTCGATTCTTCCCTTCGACCTCACCTGCGACGCCGAGGTGCCGACATGGCCAACACCAATGGTCCCGAGGACTCGGCCAAGAACCCCGGGCGTGCGGTGCCGGCCAGTTCCCGACGTCTCGTGGCTCGGGCTCAGGCTCGTAATGGAGCCCCGACCGGGTCGGGAGCCCCATGGCTCGGTCCAGCCCGAGCTGCCATGTCGTTGTCGACGAGTTCACACGAACTCATCCTCCGGGTTGTCGTCCTCCCGGTGGTCGAGGTATCGGCGACTTCGCCCCGCTTTCAGTTGCTCGACCCGGCGCTTCTCGCGAGCCACGTTCCTCTTCTTCTTCTCCTCCTTCTTGATTCTCCGGGGCCCTCTGCACTCGTTCGAGCACGGTTCGCGGCCGCGGCGGCGTCCAAATGTACGGGAGGAGGGGAGTCACGGTAGTTGATACGACCTGCGAGGAGGAAAAAGTGAGAACCCGCCATGGTAACAATGCAATCAAGCAATGCAAGGACACCAAAGCCAAGAAGTACTTACCCGGGGAGATATACCCTCGGTCGTGGCGCATGGGGATCTCGGGGATATGTGTCGGGGTGTTGGACCCCAACGCATCCCTCACCCTCTTGGCCGGGCCATCGGTGGAAAGCGTAAGGCCCGACATCCCCTGCAAGACGCGGCAAGACCGGGCGGCGTCCAGCGCCATCTTGCACATGAGCAGGGGGCGAGCCATCAACGGGTAAAGAACCGACGCCGGTGAAAGGCGGCACGGCGGCAAAGATTCACCTCCTTCCCCGAGCCGCAGGACCGCCCTCAGCCTTCCAACCGATGGTGATCCTCCGAGGGGGACCCCGCCCACTTCAAGGGCGATGCTTGAGGACCCGCCCGGTGTATGTTGGTATTTGTTAGCTTACAGAGAAATATTTTACAAAAGTCCGCAAGCGCACGGATGTCCAAAGAGCATTTCACCCCTCGGAGGGTTTTAAATATATATCGTATCCACAAGGAAGATATGACAGGTGGTTCAATTGATTAAAGACAGTTGATAGAAGACTAATGAGATTTTGGTAATCAGCATATACTTAAACAAGGTAAGCCAATAATAAATAGCATTAAGGTATATGAGACAGTGAGGCACACACGTGGTGAGTATAGCATAAAACTAATTCCTAGTGAGATTAGGATTGGATTTAAGACAAAGGGACGTTCTTAGGTAGCATACAAAAGAATCTATTAAATGGTTTTAAAACAGTCATAGCATAAAATCATATATATATCAAAACCATAAATAAGAATGTGCACCTAAGATTACTTAAGAAAATCGAGGAACGAAACAAGATTATCCCAAGAACCATTATCGACTAGGCTTACATACGGGGGATGGATTGCAAAGGACTCAATAGTGTTTGTCACCACTACGATCTACCACACCTAATCATATAAAGGTGAATCCATAAGTAAATTATATCTAAGCACCATGCTTACATACTTTCTACTACCTAGCACACTCGAGTAATATACTAGGAGCTCTACGTAATAAGCGCGTTGAATTATCATGAATAATGATCATATCAAGTATGCTATGACTAGAATAAAGTAAAATAGACTAATTGCATGCATAGTAATGAAATAGCACGAAGGTGTATGAAAACAATAATATTGATTCATAGTAACTTATAGATCCGAACCTGGAGCGCGCCTCTCTCTTCTCTAAACTCCGACTTTCTATCTAAACTAGGCTCTAGATCTATATATAGAGCGGCAATTAGCTATCCTATCTCTTGGTGGCGCCTCCTCTTCTCCTCGCCTTGGCTTCAACTTGATCTTCTACTTGATGATGACTTGAGGCTTCGTGATCCATTATGAAACAGGGGAGCCTAGGGGCCGCTTATATAGTCGGGAGAGGGCATCACGTGCTCCACCGTAACCATCGGATCAAACCGACATTAAACGAGCGGATTAGATTGCGTCTCGGAGGCGGTGGAGGAAGCTTCCGAAGTAGGGCTGACGTGGCGGAGGGGAGGCCGCCCGGCCCGGAGTGTGGCCCACTCGGGTCCCGCGGCGCGCCGTGGCTTCCTCGGAGTCTTCTAGATGATGTTTTCTTGGGTGTTAAGTTTCGCTCACGCCGGGAGTAATCCGGAGCCTTCTAGACTTGTTTCGAGTTGGATTGCATTACGCTTGCGTCGGGCCGTATGACACGCCAATTCTACCGCTTTTCTGTCAAGTCCCCTCGCAAATCACAACTTTACCAAAACTCGTGGAAATCATTAGTCCAAAGCCCTATTCTATTGTTGATTTATCTTTTTAGTCCTTTTTCATGAATTGTTGATGCGTAAAAATATGAGTTAGTGAGCATCAACGATTACGCGCGGGAGCGCGTTCCCATCGTTATGAGGTCGAACCACCGATCCTGCCATCCCTTGTTCGAGGAGGTGAGCTTGGATAGGATGCACCCATCGCCCTGGTTCGGCTTCGTCGCTCGCTCCTGACTTGGAGCGCGTAGCCACCAACGCGCGCAATGCCCTCCGTGGCTGGCCCCGCGCCCACCGATGCGATGGTAAGGTCCGCCTTGAAAAACCACAACCCGAGGTCCCACGCGGCTCGATCCCGTGAATCCCTCACGAGAGGGTGACGAAGATGGCGGCCTTGGAGATCGAGTTCGGGGGCAGGTGGTGAAGCTCGACTTCATAGTAGTGGAGGATCGCCGGATGAACCGACCCGCCGGCATCCCGAAGCCACGCCCGGTGAAGATCCATCGGGCTCACCACGTAGCCGTCCGAGGGTTAGGCTCCTCCTCGCCCAATGCGAGCAATCCACTCGGCCACGCCGTCGAGACGGACGCGAGGAGCCCTTCCTCGACCATGCTGAAGTTTCTCCTCCGTCGCCGTCGGCCTCGCCACGGCTCGGCGTCGAGCACCTCCCTCGCCGTCACCACTACCCGACGGCGCCATGGATGAAAGGGAGATGAAGGGTGGCAACCGCTAGCAACACCGATCACACGAGCGCAAGGCAAGTGAATCTCTCCCTTAATCTCTCCCACACTATCTCTCTCGTCTCGATTGCTACAGCAAAGAAGGCAAGAAGGCGATGGCAAAAGAGCAAGGAAGCAACTATCCGCCGCGCCGCAACCCCATATTTATAGGGAAGGGAAGGCAAACCGCCCGGCCTGGGCAATCGAACCGACTCACGGAATGGACGGCCCAAGATGGAACGAAACCGCTCATCCAACGGCTCGGCCGTGCGAAACCGTCAAGGGCATTAATGCACCTTGACGGTGCCCTCGATCTCCGCCCCCCCCGAGAAGCCGCAGAGCCACGTCCCATCGGACTTGAACAGGCATGCCGCCTCAAGCGCGGCGAGGAGACGCCTCGTCTCCCAGTCAGGGGTAAAACTGTCCGGCCATCCATACCCAGCGGGCGCCCGACCCTAAGGGGCAAAAAAGTCGATCCGATGACGGTTCCCGCCCCGAAAACCAAAGCGAGCCTCGGGCTGACACACCCTACGTTCTAGAGGTTGCCGTTTGGGCCCACGAGGGTTTCTCTTATCGCCTCGGGATAACCCGAGCCGTGGACAGAGGGAAATGCACAACCAGCTATACCCGGCCCCCAGGGCTCCGGATTTCCCGAATGTGTTTAAGGCCCGCGGGTGCTTGCTTATAGAGATGTCCCATCCGTGGGAGGCCCACAGGCCCTCGGGGGTTGGTCCCCCAAACCCGGGATCTACTAAGCGGTCCGCAGGTTCTCATGGGGTGAATCTGGATCACATAGCCGACCCTTGCTCCGGCAAGGGCACGGGCACCCCGCTAAAGTAGACCCGCTACAACGCTCACCGGAAAGCACGACACATTAAACTACGGGGGCATTGTGACGTGTCTCCCCTCCTCCTCCCCTTCGGGAGGGCGACGAGGAGCGTATGATCAAAGTCGAGGAGGCTGGGTCGACCTTGCACATATAGCGCGGGCCTCGGGCTGCCCACGCAAAAAAAACACGCTCCGCACAAACAAGCGCAATTTAAGAGCATTTTCGGTCTTGCCGGCGTGCGAGACATAAAAGACCTCGAAGGAATCCGCCATTCCATTCGAGGCCTCGAAAACTACACCCAACGGTGCGCTCGCATGCACCCCTTGTAGACGAACCACCCCGAGAAACAACAAGGCGGCGGGAGCGGCGAGAACCCCGGGGCGAGTCCTCACTCGCTCGGGGGGCTACTGTCGAGGACCTAAATATTGGGCCTCGAGACATTCTCAAACTATGAGAATTTGCCGGCCTACCAAGGCCCGGTAAAACCTAGCCTTGCTATCATCCCGCACGAAGGGGCGGCCCGGCGAACGATGGACCGTGCCATTGAGCCCGACGTTTACATGACGACGGAGCGACCCACGAACGGCCCACGGCGGCCCGAATGGAGTCACCACGACGTCATGAGCTTACTATGCTCACGAAGGATAAGGTCAAGGACCTCTACCGAACAGCGAACCCACGGCGTTCCCACGTCGGCGGCCGCAATCAAACCATGGCTCGGGCTCGACCACACGTCTCCGATTCGCCCGAGGCTGGCCTAGCTCAAGAGCCCCGGAAATCTCCGATTTGTCCCGAGGGTGGCCTAGCTCACCACCCTCGGGCGCAAAAACTCCGCCTCGCCCGAGGGAGACCAGCTCTCCATCCTCGGGTGAGGCAGCCCAACCAGCCCGTCTAGGGTCGCCGACCCTCGGGCGTGGGAGGTTCCGTCCCGGAGGAAGGGAAACCGCCGCATTCAATGCGGTCGCGCCAAGCGGCCCGAGGTGCTAGTGCCATCGATTACGCCATCAAATCGACCCGCCGAATCGCCTCCCCAATCCGGACCGATGGGACACAATCTTGAACTAGTGACGTGTTACGCCACCGGCACGGAAACCAAGATGACACCGTTCACTTCCCGAACACCGTCAAAACGCCACGTTGGGCGGACCCTCGGGCACCTAACACGCATGGCAGCAACCACTGGACCGGCCCGCCATGCGGACTATGAGGGACGCCTCACAGGGACCCTCGGGGGCCGCGCCGGTGAAATCGACGCGTCCGCCATTGGATCCGGACGCGTGTCTTCGTCAGGCAACATTCAAACCCGCCGCGCCCTCGGCAACGCACATGCAACCAGTGCAGCCTCGGGAATTAGCCACCTAAGCAACCACCGATGTAAACATTATCTCTCTCCTTCTCCTATAAAAGGGGAGTAATGTCTCATTAGAAAAGATTCGACCCCATTTTTCAACTCCGATTCACACGGAGAAAAATCGCCACCACTACCACCGTAACCCACGATCGTGGGGCTTGAGACCGCTTCTCCCCCACACGACCGCCTCCAACCCCCTACCGCAGGCTCACCTTTGAGCGCGAAGTTAACATGAGCGTGACGCACCCCCCCCGGGACGTAGGGCCCCGTTGGCCTGAAACGGGATAAACCGCCCAGCGTCCCGTGTCCATCTTGCGCTACGCCATCGAGGGAGGAGGCACGCAGCCTACAAATTTTTTATTGCCGGCACCCGAGGCACCCGCCGTTCCTCGAAACGCCGACAGTTGGCGCGCCAGGTAGGGGTCCATCGCGTGTGCAATCCACATCTCCACCAACCCTCATGGCGTTCCCCCGTTTCCCACCACCTTCCGCCGGGCCGAGCACGGGCTCCAGCGGAACTCCATCGTTTCTTCGAACCACGGCATTCGTGGCGCCGGCCACGACTACGAGATGATCCCTTCGCCGGATCTACCGCCGGGGAGGGGCAAAGATCGCCACCACGGCGTGCCCACCATCATGGTCGCCGCGAGGCGGGCAAGGCGAAACCACCGGCCCGGCGCCTGTGGCGCTTCCGAGGGCACGGTTCGAATCCGTCGACATTTCCCCCGCCCGACTTGCGAAGGGCTCCGGGGAACCCTAGGCCTCGGGAAGATCCGTGCCGGCGTCCACTCGTGGAGGGATGCCCGAAACCCTAATCATCGGAAAACGCCTCCGCTCCAGTCATGGGGAGGAGTCCCTGAATCCACGCGGCGCGAAACCTCGGTCGAAGCCTTCGCCAGGAGAGCACGGGCCAGGCCTCCCGTCGTTCCACGGGAATGCTACCCCATGGATATGCACTCCGAGGAGCGCATCCTTCAGAGGATGCGGGACGACCCCGTCATGCCGCCTCCTCCGGGTTCGATTGGGGCCTGGACCCAGGAGCTGAGGGACTCGCTCTACCGCCCAGAGAACAGGAACTTCATCCAAGCATTCGGCGCTCCTTGCACCGACGATGAAGACGAATACTATGACCCCACGAGGGAATGCTTCAACGTCGAGGTCCCGCCGCAAGATGGTCAGTTCACCGACGTGTCCAGCGAGGACGACGTGGACGTGCCGCCACGGCGAGCCCCGGTACCAGCGGCTTCCGCCCCCGTCCAGCCGGTAGCGGCGCCACAGCCTGCCGGCCAGAACGCACAACTGCAAGACTTGCAGAACCGGATTCGGGCGGAATCCGCGCGGCTTCGACGACTGGAGCGGAACATTCAACGGGAACAGGCCCAGCGTGGGCCGGCCCCGAGAGCACCTCAGGCCCCTGGAGGCGGCGATCGCAACGCCAATGGAGCGCCACACCTTCCCGACATAGCAGCCCCATTCAACCGAGCAAGCCTCAACGTAGCGGCAGCAGCCATGCTGGTACGCGAGATGCCCGAGCCCTCTACCGCTGAGGGAAGACGCATTCGGGAAGGCCTGCGGCATCTCCTTGATAGGGCAGCCGTACAACAGGCGGAGAGCTCGGCCTCCAGAGATCGGGCCGTGACATCGCGGCGACGAGGAGAGTCCGGACAAAGCCGACAAGGCTCAGCCCAGCCTGAGCAAAGCCGGGCCTCGGCAAGGCCAGTCCGGGAGCGCCTGAACGACAACCGCAGCAACCGTCCTGTCTGGGATCGTATGGAAGACCCCCGCCAAGACCGTCACCGAGGTGCACCCGACCTCAGGGACGAGATCGAGCGACAACGAGCACGCGGCGGAGGCAGCCCACCTCGTGGGCGACCGGCGGGACGAGACGCCCATGCACGTCGGGAAGACCGAGGGTACTCCCCAGAACCTCCCGGGCCACAGGCCTTCACAAGGGACATCAGGAGAGCACCACTCCCCGCGCGTTTCAGGCCACCTAGCCACCTCGAGAAATATACGGGAGAAACTCGTCCCGAGGTATGGCTGGACGATTATCGGCTGGCCTGCCAGTTTGCAGGGGCACATGATGACAAGGTGATAATCAGGAATCTGCCCCTGTACCTCTCCGAGTCTGCCAGAGCTTGGCTGGAACACCTTCCGCCCAACCTCATATCCAACTGGACGGATTTGGTAAGGACCTTCAAAGGCAACTTCAAGGCACGTATCTACGCCGGGGAAATTCACGGGACCTTCGGAACTCGCCGACAAAGTCCGACGAATCCCTGCGCGACTACATCCTCCCGTTTCTCCAAGCGGCGGACCGAGCTCCCCAATGTGACGGATTCGGACGTCATATGGGCCTTCTTGGCCGTCACCTCATGCCGAGACCTCGTGAAGAAGCTAGGGCGCCGGACTCCAACCGAGGCAAACGAACTGATGGACATCGCCACCAAGTTCGCCAGCGGTGAGGAGGCTGTCGGGGCTCTGTTCAATCAGGGCTCGGGCAAGGGGAAGCGCAAGGAAGAGGAGCCCGAGGGATCTCAACCTCGGGAGAGCAGGAAGAAGAAGAAAAAGGATAAGAGCCGCAAGGGCAAGGGCCATGCCGCCCAAGCAGACGATGAAGACATGGTGGCTGCGGTCGACCGCAAGGGGCCCCGGCCCCCGCCACAAGAAACCTTCGACGACATGCTCAAGAAGTCGTGCCAGAACCATAGCTACCCGGTCAAGCATACCCTCGGGGAGTGCAAGAAGGTACGCCAACATTTCGCCAAGCTCAAAGCCATCCCCGAGGGTGAAGAGGAAGAGGCTCCCCGAGGGTGGCACCAAGGGCAACAAGGAGTTCCCCGGCGGGTGAACAATCGCTTCATGATCTTCGGCGGCAAAGACCCAAAGAATATGTCCGTCGGCGGCAAAAGAAGAAGGAGTCGGGGAGGTCTACGCCACGGAGCTGGCAACCCCAAAAGCTGCGCAAGAAGTGGTCGGACCAGGCCATCACCTTTGACCGAAAGTCGGATCACCCCCAAAGACATCCCGAACCCCGAGGGGCTTATCCACTGGTGGTGGATCCCATCATCGCCAACACTTTCGGCTCACCAAGGTCCTTATGGACGGAGGAAGCGACCTCAACCTCATCTACGAAGAAACCCTCGACCTCCTCGGGGTAGACAAGTCCAAGATCCGCCTGGAGGGCCGGCATTCAATGGCGTCGTCCCCCCAGCAAGCAGCAAGCCCCTCGGGCGAGATTGACTTGCCGGTATGCTTTGGAGACCCCTCGAACTTCGAGGCGGGAGACTCTCACATTTGAGATTCTTGGGGTCCACGATACCCCACCACGCACTCCTTGGACGGCCTTGTTATGCCAAGTTCATGGCTGTCCCGAACTACACGCGATACCTCAAGCTCAAGATGCCGGGGCCAAAGGGTGTCATCACCATCGCCCCCTCACACCATCACGCATATGAGTGCGACGTGGACAGCGTGGAATACGCCGAGGCACTCGCCATTGCCGAGGCGCTCATTGCCGACGCGAAAAGAAGCTTTGACGAAATCGTGACCGAGCACGAGGCCAAGCGCCGCGCCGGGAGCTTCGAGCCCTCCTCGGGCACAAAGAAGATCCCACTCGATCCCAAGAACCCGAAGGAGAAGGCTGCTGACCATCAGCTCGGACCTGGATCCAAAATAGGAAGCGGTGCTCGTCGACTTCCTCCGCGTGCGAACGCCCGGCGTTTGCATGCGGACCTCGGACATGCCGGGCATACCGAGGGATGTCACCAAGCACTCCCTAGACATCCGGCCGGGCTCAAAGCCATCATGCGGCGCTTGCGCCGTTTCGATGATGCCAAGCGGAAGATCATCGGCGAGGAGATCCACAAGGCTGCTGGAGGCCGGATTTATAAAGAAGTATTCCACCCCGAGTGGTTAGCTAATCCCGTATTAGTAGAGAAAAGAATGGGAAATGGCGGATGTGTGTGGACTACACTAGTCTCAACAAAGCATGTCCGAAAGTTCCTTTTCCTTTGCCTCGAATCGACCAAATTGTCGACTCCACCGCGGGATGTGAAACGTTGTCCTTTCTTGACGCGTATTCCGCTTATCACCGATCAAAATGAAAGAATCCGACCAGCTCGCGACCTCGTTCATAACACCCTTCGGGATGTATTGCTACCTCACCATGCCCTTTCGGGCCGAGGAACGCCGGGCGCAACATACCAAATGATGCATGCAAATCATCTTCGGGGAACTCATCGGGCGGATAGTGGAGGCCTACGTCGATGACATTGTGGTCAAATCCAAGAAAACGTCGGACCTCGTGGGAGACCTCGGGGAAACCTTCGAGTGCCTAAACAAGAAGGGAGTCAAGCTCAACCCCGAGAAGTGCGTGTTCGGGGTTCCCCGAGGGATGTTGCTGGGCTTTATTGTCTCTCAACGAGGCATCGAAGCAAACCCGACCAAGGTGGACGCAATCACCAAGATGGGTCCGATCCAAGACCTCAAGGGAGTACAGAAGGTCATGGGCTGCCTGGCTTCATTAAGCGAGGTTCATCTCACGCCTCGGGGAGAAGGGCCTGCCCCTCTACCGACTCCTTCGCAAGTCCGGCG
This sequence comes from Hyparrhenia diplandra, assembly GCA_015847255.1. Taxonomy (NCBI): domain Eukaryota; kingdom Viridiplantae; phylum Streptophyta; class Magnoliopsida; order Poales; family Poaceae; genus Hyparrhenia; species Hyparrhenia diplandra. The sequence goes on along the minus strand of JADLZK010010704.1, from coordinate 274,155 downwards.
CTTTGCGGACCCCGAGGCCGAAGAGGCCCTCGGCAACCTCAAGAAGCTCCTGACAAACCCACCGGTCCTGGTACCGCCAAATCCAGGAGAAACCTTGCTCTTATACATCACTGCCACTACCCAGGTGGTCAGCGCGGTGATCGTAGTGGAGCGTCGGGAAGAGGGGCACACGCGTTGCGATTACAACGCCATGTTTACTTCATCGGTGAAGTGCTTTCCGACACCAAGACGAGGTATTCGCAGATCGCGAAAACCACTGTATGCCATCATACTAACGCGAAGGAAACTTTGTCACTACTTCCTCGCGCACCCGTTGCCGTGGTGTCCTCGTTCCCTCTCGGGAGATTCTCCAAAACCGAGGCCACGGGAAGAGTGGCGAAGTGGGCGGTGGAGCTCATGGGCGAAACCATATCGTTCCTGCCCGCAAACGATCAAGTCCCGTGTCCTAGCCGACTTTGTGGCTGAATGGACCGATACCGCGCTACCCCCGCACCCATCCAAGCCGAGTCTTTGGACCATGTTTTCGATGGATCCATGATGAAGGCAGGCGCGGGGCTGGTTTGTTCTTCATCTCACCCCTCGGGTTCACACGCGGTATGCCATCCGCCGCATTTTCCTGCCTCCAACAACATCGCGGTAATACGAGGCGGTCAATGGTCTCCGGATCGCGGCGGACCTCGGAATCCGGCGGTTGGAAACCGGGGGGATTCGCGGTTGGTCATCGACCAAGTCATGAAGGCCTCGGCGTGCCACGACCGAAGATGGAGGCGTATTGCCGAAAGTGCACAAGCCGGAGGAAAAATTCCATGGACTCGAGCACAAACACACACCCAGGCGTTACAATGAGGCCGCGGATGAGCTCGCCGAGGTCGCAGCAACCCGAGGTACCGTTCCCCGAACGTACTTACCCGAGATCTCAACGAACCCTCGGTTAAGTACGCACCCTTGGAAATACCCTCGGGGGCTCAAGAAGGCGCCCCAGGGCAGGCCACGCCCGAAGCAATGGCGGTCGACCCAGTCCCCGACTGGAGGAAGCCGCTATTGGAGTACCTCACCCGAGGTGAGCTGCCCGAGGACAAGACCGAAGCCGCCCGGTTGGCCCGGGGGCCAAGTCCTTTGGCGCTAATTGGAGAAAAAAGGGGAACTCTACAAGAGAGGAGCCTCGGGAGTGTACATGCGATGCATACCCTCGGCTGAAGGCAAAGAATTGCTCGCAAGAGACACACACCGGGGAATGCGGTCACCACGCTGCCCCTCGGACTCTAGTCGAAGAAAGTCTTCGTGCAAGGCTTCTACTGGCCCTCGGCGATACGGGACGCAAATCTAGTCGTGCGTACCTGCAGGGAATGCCAATTCTACGCGCTGTAACACCCGTGTTTTTGCATCATTATAAAATTCACTAAAATTTTGAACTTTTTAAAACTTTACAACAAATTGAAACTTGACTATTTATTTTCCCGTGAAACTGTTTTCAAAATGAAATACTTTCCTCAAACCCTGCATGAAAATTCACCATATAGAATATGTTAGGATTGTTTGAGTGCTTGTATGTTATGTTGCATGTGTGTTTGCTCTGGGATTTATTTTGGCACCGAATAATCCTCCTTGACTTATTCTCCAAATATCCTTGATCGTCCTCTTGGAAAACAATTCCTTGTGATTCTTGAACTATCCCAATCGTCGTCCACCACCACGTATCTTTGAAGTCTAAATTCATCTTCAATTAGGTTATGTCCTAGTTTATTTCTGGGAAGATAAAACCGTCTCATGCATATATGCGTATATATTTGTACCGGTGTATAACTATGTACAAATAAATATATATATATATATAGGAACATATATATGTGTGTATCAATATATCGATGTATGCCTAGAAGTACATATACGGGCATATAAAAGAATAGATATATATATATATATATGTATGTGTATATATACACCTATACAAAATATACGTAGATCATGTATGATCATGGCCGTAGCATGAGTGCAGCGTTTGACCCTCTTGGGCAAAACTCAGCAGCAAGCCGAGCAGCCCAACTCTCTTCTTCTGTGTCGCTTACACACGGGACCCGCTTGTCATTCCCATCCCCTACCTCTTGTCCTCTTCCCACGTGAATCACGCTGCCAGCTCAACCGCACTGTGGCCATGCGGTCACTGCCCCAAAGCTGTTGTGGACAACCGCCCTCCTCGCGTGTCGTCTTCCTTCTGGCACTCACGAAGAGAACGGCCGGGAGCTCCAGCTCGCCATATACTTCACCGAGCTGCACGAAGGCGTGGCGACCACGCTGTCGTCTTACCCGTCAAACTTATCCATCCACCGCTGAAGTACGCCGCGATCCCCGTTGATAGCTCACGCACGCGAGCTCCGCATGGACACTGCAGCTTTGCATCGTTGCCGGTAAAAATCCCCGCAACCGCCTCTGTGTGTTGTCGCCGAGCGCCAGAACAATCAGGCCGCAAAGCGTTGGCACTACTGCCAGCAGCTTGCTCATGGACAATGTCGCTTCTCTCCGCGAATCTCGTCGTCCAGCTCGCGCCGAGCTGAGCCCTCTGCCTATACCGTCTTTCTGTGCCGCGAACTCCGTCGACACGCACTCACCTTGCCATGCCATTGTTGTGTCCCTTCCCGAGCACATGGTGCACGCCGCCGCGAATCTCGCCGGCGTCTTGACCAAGCCATGACCGCCTTACTGTGCTAGCTCTACACTGGCTTGCCGGAGATATTTCCTCCTTCAGCACCGACCTACTCTGGCTATAAAAGCTGGCCGTGGCCATCGTCGAGGGGCACCTCGGGAAGCTTGGGCGTACACCAAGCTAGGAAGGGAGTCGAGCGAGCGCCCTGTCTCCTATCCGATGGAGTGACGGCGAACAGAACTCGCCCATCACGAAGCTCGCACCGCCACCGAACGGACGAGCACTGCGCTGAAGAGAGCCCCACAGGAGATGTCCCGCCCGACTTGGCTCTGCTCTGTGAGCTGCAAGCCGTTGAAGGCCGCTGCGCTGGAGCCATGGTCGGCACCGCCGCCGCCCAGCCACGTACTGCAGGCCGTCACGCTGGAGCCATGGTCGGCACTGCCGTCGCCCAGCCGACGAAGCCGCGCTCGCCGGAGCAGAAGTCACTGTCGCCTCTCCACACGCCGTAGCCAAGCACTACCAGCACGCCGGAGCTGTCTTTGCGTCTCGCCGCCGGCCACTGCGCTGAAGCCGGGCATGACCGGAAAGCTGCCGTTGAGCACTCCACGCATGACGACACCACGCCTCGGATGGCACACAACGTCTGCCCAAGCACGTACGTGCGCACGGCCGTTGTGCCGAAGAACACCACCGGGGTGCTGCTCTGTTCCTTTTCCCATCTGCTCAGTAGAAAAGCCCATCCTCTGGCCACGTCGCTGGAGCTAATGGAAGCGCACCACAGGTGCCCGAGCAGGATTAGCGAACAGTACCATGCAAAGCGGCTGTGCTACTGCTATGTGGAAGAAGAGGCCACGTACACACAGGAAGCTTGAGTAAGACCTTTCTCTATCCCAGAAAATTTCTATGAATACTAGCGCCACCACAGAGCCAACCTAGACCTTTATCATGCCTTCTCGATCATCTACAAATTACACAAATAATTTCCAACATACCTCTCCCCTGATATACCTTGGTCAAATTACATACCCTCCGTCCTAACCATGAACCCATACTGTTGCCACCAAAAGTCCTCTAAAATCAAACCCTATACACTTGTATCCTTTTTCATATTTTTGGTGCCCATTTAAATTCTAGTTTGTTTGCTCTCCATAAAGTATATGTTAATCGCGTAGTAGTGATCGCCGTAACTAGGCGCGAGGAACCGATGGACCCCGAAGCACCACTGCACGAGGACAAAGGAGCCGACGACAAGAATCAGAGCCTTGGATATACTCGTCGACAAATAGAGGCAAGTCCTAATTCCCACATATCCGCTACATTACCATTCCTTTAATTACTCCATTTCCGCCGCCTCTACATTTTGCTAGCCTCCACCATAAGTCCGCCATATCCAAACCCCCACCAACTTATAATCTTAATTTATATACTCTTTGAATTCTCATTCATGAATTAATATGGAATTATGATGATTTATGAGTTTGTTTATGATGCTGTTAATTGTGAGAAGGTAATGGTTACCTTTACGAGACGTGTTATGAATTTAAGATAAATGGAACTTAAATTGGCAAAACTGGACTAAACCTCGACGGGGGCGAGTGAGGGGTAATTCATTTGGGATGGATTACCTTGGCAGAGTTCGCCCTTGTGTGGGTTCCTCGCTGGGAGATACTTGCCTCGGTCACATAAGGACCGGTTCGTAGGCCATCTCGCCTAGTGAGATATTTCGTTACAGCCACATGACTATATGGGTAGACTTGATCTCACACCCCGTTAGATAGAAGTATAATCCTTACTAAGGAGGCTGTTGGTATTTATTAAGTGCAAAAGAATATAAAGGGTTCCGCAGCGCCTGAGAATATATATACCATTGTAGCTTTTACCCGGGAGTATTCCGTAGAGTATCGTTATTTATATTTTCCACGGGAAGCAAGGGTAAAGACTATGATAAATCAAAATCATGTATCTACTAACTTAATATACCAACTAAACTAAAGTGAGGGGGGTAAATGATGTATATGATATAAATGATAATTAATAGCACTTAACCAGGGAGAATATTATAATATAGAATAGATAGCTAGGTCGAGAGGACAACGGGAGAGATCTAGGTTCCTGAATACTTCTCTAGTACTTTGGTTCTTGAGTAACTAAGGCATGAAAAGGTATAGCGATCATAAAAAGAACACTTCGGGACATCGTAACACTAGCCGCGGAAAGGGATGAGAAGGGGGCTAGGAAGCTCACCACGGTCCTACAACACCAATCCGAACGTGGTGGAATACGTCGGCCGTTAGGGCTGTCACCACCTAGGGCTACCACAACTATCCGTGGACTGGGTGCAATCTAAGGTAACCTCTAGTCTAGACACCATGTCCACACTATTAATTACTACTCTAATCATCATGAATAACCAGAGCACTCAATACGAGCGAAGATCCCATGCAATTATATAACAACTATATTCTAATCAATAACATGAAAGGCATAAAAAAGTACTAGATAAGATAGATCTAATTATGGCATAAAGTCTAATAGAGTTGAGATACAAAGATATACCGAGCACGCTGAAGACTTCTCGGAACCGGAACGCAGTTCCGCTCTCCCTAACTCTCTACTAGATCTATTCTATTACATTGTAGCCGTCTAATCTAATTCTCCAGCGCCGTGCCTCCATCGATGAGATATGAAATTGATGTATGAGATGATCTCGGATGGGGGTCTAGGGTCTATATATATGGGTCTTCTTATGTCCCTTCAGCTTCAGCGAGCAATGTGGTACTAATCTTTGATTCATCTCGTGCTTCTACCGACGCCCTCGGATCAAACCGACCGTTAAACAACCGGTTTAGATTGCGTCTTAGAGGCGGTGGAGGAAGGTTCCGAGACGGGGCTTGCTTGGTGGCCAAGTAGGGCCGATCGGCCCTCGCTGATCGGCCCAGGGGGAGTCCCCCGGGTCCCGTCGTGCGTCGTGGCCGGAGTCTTCTAGATGATGTTTTCTTCGATTGTCAAGTTTGGTCCACGTCGGGATTAATCCGAGCCTTCTAGAGTCTTTCTCGAGTTGGATTGCGTTGCGTCGCGTAGTCGTATAGCTCGCGAACTCTAGCTGTTTTTTCTCGTTAAGTCCCCGCAAATCACAACTTTACCAAAACTCATGGAAATCATTAGTATAAACCCCTAATAAGGTTATCTAATTATATTTTAGTCCTTTTCCATGTTTAGTTGACAATTAAAAGTATACGTTAACATGTGTCAACAAACTCCCCCACACTTAGGCTTTTACTCGTCCTCGATAAAAGGATGGTCTAACTTTTAATGTAACCGTAGAGACAAAGAATGGATCATAATTATACTCCATGGTCATACCTGCACCTTGGGATATCGAGCATAAAATGGTTAGAAACAGATCACCTTAAATTCTTAAACCAAGTCACTTGGAGAGATTTTGCATAAGTTTTGAAAAGAAAACATAGCTCTACTTACTCCTTTTGTGACATTCTCAAGTCTCTCAAAATATATTATATCCTCACGCTTCATTTATTATGTCATATGTGGAGCTCAAGAACATGTAGCACACTTACCTTGTATTTATTACTAAGTCAACTGTGGATCCATGGAGATAGATGTCATAAGTCATAGATCAAGATGTGCATGTGAATCAAGATTATTATTACCACTTTGCTCTCTCTAGTTGGAAATCGTCTATCTCCCTTTTTTTTTCAGCATTTATATTTATTTATTTTTTCAAGCGAGGTAACCAGGCTATTTAGTGGAGAGGTGGGTTCTACTCACCCTGACACATGTCCATTTTACTCTCTCAATTATTAGAGAAGTGGGCCCTACTCACCCTCGGACACTTGTCCATTATTCTTCTCTTCATTTTTGCCTTTTTCTCTTTTTTTTTTTTTTTTCGAGGGGGGTTCTTCTGACCCGTAGAACACTTGCTCATTTTCTCCTCTCTCTCACTTTTCTCTCCACTCTTAGAATTTTGAACATTTGGCTTTTTCATAGCTTTGTACCTTTTTCAATCAATTAAAATTATGGGAGATAGAGATTAAAACTTTTTAGAGCATGGATACTTTAGTGAAAAGCAAAGGTACGTGATCTTGATCTTAGACTTTAGACAAATTTCAACATGGGTCGTGGTTTGACAAAGCTCAACACAAGAAAGCAATAATTAATTAGATATATCTTTAATGATTGCTACGGCTCTATTAGGATGTATCATTGATCACAAAGGAGAAGCATAACTAATGATTTTAATATTTTGAAATAAATAACTCTCCAAAGACAAGATAAAAGAAAGAGGATCTCATTATTCTAACTTTTTATTATTTCTCATGTTTTTAAGCAATTAAAGCATCCCAACAAGTGACGTGTATATGTAGGAATTTAATCATGCAAAACTTTGTTCATGGGTTAACAAGACATCTTTTTTCATATAGGGAAAACATACCATAACAGAAAAAAGACTTATTTTAATTCGAAACGGAAAGTAATTTATGAAAATTAAAAAGTTTTAGGAAGCAAACCGAGCGGTGGACGAAACGGGGCCTACGTGGGACCAGGCGGGGGTCGGGCCGGCCTGGTATATGGGCGGTCGGCCTCCCACTGGACCATGTCGGGGCATGGTTCGTCGTGCGGCGAAGTCGATGGTTCCGTCTTGGTTCCAATTTCTTGATTTTTCGTCGCGAAAAGTTTACGTTTGGTCGCCGAGGATCTCCCCACACTTATTTTTTCTGTTATCTTGCATACAAAGCATGGTGGAGACAAAAACATATCGAGAAATATATGGAGAATAATTGACTCAACTTGTGGATGACCTCCATAAGAGCACTTTATTATATAATTCCGAATCCTAATATTTAATAGTAAACTAGTTTTGACTAAACCAAACTAAACAAATTAATCGAACTAACTTTTTATAACTCACATGCTAAGACTCATTAACTCGTATATAATAACTAGCTAATATTAAAAAGGTAAAGTAGCATTACTTATCGTGATAAGCTGGGGTGCTCTCCCCAAACCGGATCTTAAAGTAGTCCTTTCGTTCGTCCTTGGAACTCGTTCTCCTGCGGGTTCTCCTTAAATGTTCTCCCTGCACATATTAATTCCGCATATACCCGAAGAAACAAATTCTAGGAACATATTGTGAGCCTTCATGTGCTCACGTATTTTTGGATTTTTACGTAAAAGCGTGGACCTTCATGTGCCCACATATTTTTTTTTTGGGAATTTTTCTATGCAAAAGAATGATGATGCAAAAACATATGAATGCAATATTTTTGATTTTTATTTTTATGCCGCCACAACAAGGAGTACTTGCATGAGGCTAAAAGAAACTGATGCAAAAAGCAAACATATTTTTATGATTTTTTTTATATGCGGGTATAGGAAAGTAAATATGCTAAAGGAAATATGCTAATTTAAATATGCCGTGTAGAAAATAAATATGTAGATAAATCTTGAGTTACCTCTCGGTGAGAATTTTGAGTACTTATTCCCATGGCGTGCGTCATCGATGGCATCTCGTCGGAATGTCGGTATTCGAAATGGTGCCTTCAATGATCTCGGCGAGTGGCGTAGATGAGGTGGCCGATGGAGATGGTGTTTGCTCGGTTGATGACGCGGGTAGTGGTAGGTCTTCGAAGGTGTGTACTCTTGACGTCCTCTTCAGTAGGTGATGCTTTCTTTCTTTTTCCATGTAAACTTCTTCGGAGGAGACCTTTCTTGGAGTGGCGAGTCTTTGAGTGTTCGGTTGGTCGGGGCCGGCGAACTTCTTTAATCTTTCTTAATGTCTTCCTTGTTCGTCAACTCCGTTCCAACCGGTCTTGTGATTTTTAGCTGCGTCTCCTGTCTTGTTCTTCTTGGGTCTTGTGGTGAGGTAGGCAATAGTGGTGGTGTAAGGCCCTCTTGATGGAGTATGGGGATGAATGTTGACCCATTACTCTTGTCAAGTGGTCTACACCTCCATCATGTCGTGCTCACTTTGATCTTCCTTGGTCACTCCTCAAGTGCATCATCTCGATCTTAATAGCCACTTGGTGATGGCGTTGCCCATGTTCTTCGTGATTCGACTACTTGAAGGAAGATTGGATGGTGGCGGTGGCGGCGTCTTGTTTAGTGTGCATATTTGTAGGTTGGGGACTTCCACTTGTAGGAATTGGGGAAGTAAGACTTCTCCTCTTATTACGCAAAGTGAGTCCTACTTGCAAAGACAAGGTAGAGATCAAGTGCATGGGCTCTATTGGTGGGAAAACACCATCAGAACCAAAATTTCATTTACTTCTACTCTAACCTTGTGGGCACATTGAACAAGATAAAGATAATGTATAAGTTCATTTATGACAAGGGTGGTAAGATCAGAAGGTAAATCTAACATGTAAATATTTTTAGCAAAATAATGAGCGAACAAGAAAGTGATGCTAGAAACAGTTTTAAAAAGCTAACATGTCGAGTTAACAAGATTGAATCATGTGAAACTATAACTCTAGCATGTTTGACTTTTCATTTATGAGAATGCCATAGTAAAGAGGAATTAACGACAACTTACCTCAAGGTGTTACCTTTATTATTGGAATATGATGGCGCTATTACACCTTGTGGTGGTCCTTCTCTTCTTCTTGAGTGGCATGTGGAGTGACAGGTGCATGTCAGGAGGAAGAGGATGGCTTAATTATCTTCAATGGAATTGGCCTCCCTCCTTGATGCTTCCATCACCCATGAATTCCTCCTTCGAGTGAGTGATTCTGATTGTGGATTTTGTCTTGTGTCACTCTTGTTCTTTTTTTTTTTTTTTATGTAGCCCAAAGTTCGGATAATGGGGGTTGCACTCCCCAAAAATTTGGATCTTGACAGTCTTTTAGAGATGTGGGCGTAAGGTAGACTGTGATGGTGTGGTAGGTTCATGCTAAACCGTGCACAACCGATGATTCTTTCCTGCGAGATATTAGTGGATGTATACCCGAAGGATTGCAACTATTTGAAGAACATGTTGTTGTCCAAAAGGTTGATATAAACTCATCTATGCTAACAAAAAGATGGTTCTTTGATTACTTTAGCACATATATTGTTTATCATGTTTTTTTTATGTTCTTAGCTGCACTCTAGCATGGATCAAGGCAAATGTAACTTTTAGCAAAAGACAAAATAAATGATGTGATACTTACGGATCTTTCTTCTATGAGGAACGATCCGGGTCTTCCTTCTGCTTGTGCAGAGTTGTTGGAGTTCATCATACGCCTTGCCTCACCTCTATTGTGAGTTCATCTCTTGACTTACCCGCATTGAATATGATAGTTTTACTCGCAAGGGTTAGTCAAAATAATCTACTATCTACTAGAGCATACTCTTGGTTCAAAAATCAACCTAGACACCACGTCTAATTTGATTTAGGAAAGCAATTTAACTAGCATTAAAAAGCCTTTGAAAGCACGATCAACACTCCTAAACTAGGCACCCTGCTTCATTTAAGAGATGTATGAAAAATACTTCAAACTAGAGCATACTATAGCGGACAACGGTGGCATGAAAGCATCATAGAGATTTACTTAAATAGAGATGAAAGAGCATGATCATGGTGAGGATAATATTTATTATTATTTTTATTTTATTTTTATATGCAAAAGCGACATGATGGGTGATTGCAAGGAATTAAACATGCAATGGATCTACGATGAAAAAAAACATAAACTAAGTGGAGTGAATGCATGGATTATTCAAAGTAAACATGCAATGCAATGCAACAATTGAAAAGATAACTACTCATAAATTAAAGTCCATGAGCAAGACTTTCTCACCTTTGATCATACTTACCATGACTCACTAATAGAGTTTGTGAGTTGTGCAGCTTCTACTTTCGTCACTTGAGATGTGCTTTGAATTCTTGTGACGGCGACCTTTTCTTCAATCTACACATGGTTAGAATAATATATATAAATGTACCTAAGAGATGGCGGGGGCTCTTGTGTTGATGGATCTTGCTTGCTTCAAACTCCCCCGGTTTCTCCTTTTCTTGTGGAAGCTTGCTTGGGAAGGTCGCGATGGCATCAAATGTCTGTCTATTCCACACTCAACGAACAAGGGTAATCCTACTAAAGCTAATTGATACACTAAATTAGCGAGATATCAAGATCATTATCGAGAATCTTTACACCGAATGCTTCCCCACAAGGCGCCAAAAAGCTTGTTGGTATTTATTAAGTGCAAAAAAATATATAAAGGGTTCATAGCGCCGCTACGAATATATATACCATTGTAGCTTTTACCCGAGTATTCCGTAGTATCGTTATTTATATTTTCCACGGGGAAGCAAGGGTAAAGACTATGATAAATCAAAATCATGTATCTACTAACTTAATATACCAACTAAACTAAAGTGAGGGGGTAAATGATGTATATGATATAAATGATAATTAATAGCACTTAACCGGAGAATATTATAATATAGAATAGATAGCTAGGTCGAGAGGACAACGGGAGAGATCTAGGTTCCCGAATACTTCTCTAGTACTTTGGTTCTTGAGTAACTAAGGTATGAAAAGGTATAGCGATCATAAAAGAACACTTCGGGACATCGAGAACACTAGCCGCGGAAAGGGATGAGAAGGGGGCTAGGAAGCTCCGACTACGGTCCTACAACACCAATCCGAACGTGGTGGAATACGTCGGCCGTTAGGGCTTGTCACCACCTAGGGCTACCACAACTATCCGTGGGACTGGGTGCAATCTAAGGTAACCTCTAGTCTAGACACCATGTCCACACTATTAATTACTACTCTAATCATCATGAATAACCGAGCACTCAATACGAGCGAAGATCCCATGCAATTATATAACAACTATATTCTAATCAATAACATGAAAGGCATAAAAGTACTAGATAAGATAGATCTAATTATGGCATAAAGTCTAATAGAGTTGAGATACAAAGATATACCGGAAACGCTAAGACTTCTCGGAACCGGAACGCAGTTCCGCTCTCCCTAACTCTCTACTAGATCTATTCTATTACATTGTAGCTGTCTAATCTAATTCTCCAGTGCGCCGTGCCTCCATCCGATGAGATATGAAATTGATGTATGAGATGATCTCGGATGGGGGTCTAGGGTCTATATATATGGGTCTTCTTATGTCCCTTCAGCTTCAAAGTGCAATGTGGTACTAATCTTTGATTCATCTCGTGCTTCTACCGACGCCCTCGGATCAAACCGACGTTAAACAACCGGTTTAGATTGCGTCTTAGAGGCGGTGGAGGAAGGTTCCGGAGACGGGGCTTGCTTGGTGGCCAAGTAGGGCCGATCGGCCCGCCGATCGGCCCGGGGGAGTCCCCCGGTCCCGTCGTGCGTCGTGGCTTCCCGGAGTCTTCTAGATGATGTTTTCTTCGGTGTCAAGTTTGGTCCACGTCGGGATTAATCCGAGCCTTCTAGAGTCTTTCTCGGAGTTGGATTGCGTTGCGTCGCGTAGTCGTATAGCTCGCGAACTCTAGCTGTTTTTTTCATTAAGTCCCCGCAAATCACAACTTTACCAAAACTCATGGAAATCATTAGTATAAACCCCTAATAAGGTTATCTAATTATATTTTAGTCCTTTTCCATGTTTAGTTGACAATTAAAAGTATACGTTAACATGTGTCAACAGAGGCCGGTGTAGGCGACGGACTATCAGGAGAGGACACGGTTGCTAAGTGATCTTCCGTGGTCTGGTCGGCATGGTTGCTGAGTGGTCTTCCATGTAAAAGATATTGTTGTGCCGTGTGCGAGCACCCTTTTTATTATAACTGGATGCTGAGTGATCATCCATGGATCCGAAAGTGATCATCCAACCACTATAGATTTTGGGATCTTTGTGTGATCATCCTAATACCGTGTGGGTTCCGACCCCCGAGAAGCCGTAGTAGGATTATATGGAAATCTAAGGTAGCGCCCTCTCGGTGCGAGGTCTCGTTAGGCCCCGTCGAGCCATTGGCCCCGGTGTCGACTACGCCTATCATGTGGGGAAATTTGTACAACCTCTGCAGAGTTTTACTGAACCTATTCGAATAGCCACGTCCTTGGAATGGGCAATGCTAGGCTGAGGTCCCCTATGATTAGATTTCCACAACCGATGATCTGGTAAGATGTATTTATGATTTATGTAAGTTGTAATTAACTCGGGAACTGGCGAGGATGGTAATTCCCTCCCAGGGCCCAAACCTATATTTATATACTTACTTTATCCTCCTACCTACCACCTCATACCACCACTAACCACTTCCACATATAGCCTCCATCCACTCCACTCCACCTTTACCCAAATTAGGGCTTGCTGAGTACGTAAGTACTCAACCCCCTCTATTCCATATTTTTTTTAGGTATAAAGTCTGCTGGAGTATATCCGAGGATGGAGCTACCAAGGAGAACGCAAGGTTAAAGCCAAGAAGATTACACCCGAAGACGGAGCCGTTCGACTACACGGAGGAGCTACGTTAGGAACACGCTTAAGGAAGAAGTCCAGGGTTTTGTCCGCACTCCAAGTTGCCTGTAGGAATGGAACCATGACGTTGTAGGTCCGCTGTATTAGGAAACTCTGATATATGGTATAAGGCCTATGGTCTAAGCATGTAAACCCAAACTATGTTAAGTGTTTTCCCCATTAGTAATAAAAAGTATGGTTTTTGATATCAACTCTATGTTAATGGGGTCCGACACGCCGCCGGGACACATCTCTCGGCTCAAGCACATCGCAAACCATACCACTAACGTGGCCATTTGCGGTGTGGGGACTCGACATGATTGGACCCACGAAAGGGCGCCGGAGGACACACTCACGTCCTAGTCGCCATCGACAAGTTCTCCAAATGGATTGAAGCCCGACCCGTGGTGAACCCTCACCGCGGGAAGCGGTGAAATTCTTTACGGATATCATCTCCGTTTGAGTCCCGAACTCCATCATCACGGACAACGGAACCAACCGTGGGGGAAGAAATTCCTTGACTTTTGTGATGACTATGGCATCCGGTCGATACCTCGGCGTAGCTCACCCGAAGACCGACGGTCAAGTGGAGCGTGCCAACGGCATGATCCTACAAGGGCTCAAGCCAAGAATTTTCAATCAGCTGAACCATGCGGCAAAAGGTGGTACCGGGAGCTGCCATCGGTTCTATGGAGCCTTCGAACGCGAAAAAGCCGAGCCACGGGATTCAGCCCGTTCTTTCTAGTCTATGGGGCACCTCCCTCGCCGTCACCACTACCCGACCGCGCCATGGATGAAAGGGAGATGAAGGGTGGCAACCGCTAGCAACACCGATCACACGGCGCAAGGCAAGTGAATCTCTCCCCTTAATCTCTCCCCACACTATCTCTCTGTCTCGATTGCTACAAAGAAGAAGGCAAGAAGGCGATGGCAAAGAGCAAGGAAAGCAACTATCGCCCGCTACGGCGACCCCCCATATTTATAGGGAAGGGAAGGCAAACCGCCGGCCTGGGCAATCGAACCGACTCACGGAATGGGCGGCCCACGATGGAACGAGAAAATCGCTCATCCAACGGCTCGGCCAGCGGGTGGAACCGTCAAGGGCATTAATGCACCTTGGCGGTGCCCTCGATCTCCGCCCGACAGAAGCCCGCGAGCCACGTCCCATCGGACTTGAACAGCACGCCGCCTCAAGCGCGGCGAGGAGATCGTCTCCCCGGGGGTAAAACCGTCCGGCCATCCATACCCGGCGGCGCCCGACCCTAAGGGCAAAAAAGTCGATCCGATGACGGTTCCCGCCCCCCGGGAAACCAAACGAGCCTCGGGCTGACACACCCTACGTTCAGAGGTTGCCAGGCTCGGGGCCCACGAGGGAAAGCCTACCGGTCGCCTCGGGATAACCCGAGCCAGGGGGACGGGAGGGAAATGCACAACCAGCTATGCCGGGCCCCGGGGCTGGATTTCCTGAATATGTTTAAGGCCGCGGTGCCGGCGAGATGTCCCATCCGTGGGAGGCCCACAGGCCCTCGGGGCCATGGTCCGCCCAAACCCCCGGGATCTACTAAGCCGGTCCGCGGAGTTCTCATGGGGTGAATCCCGGATCACATAGCCGACCCTTGCTCGCAAGGGCACGGGCACCCCGCTTAAACAGGCCCGCTTCAACGCTCACCACGGCACCACACATTCGCTTACGGGGCATTGTGACGTGTCTCCCCCCCCCCTCCCTTCGGGAGGGCGGCGAGGAGCCGTATGATCAAAGTCGAGGAGGCCCGGGTCGACCTTTGCGCACATAAGCGGGGCCCTCGGGCTGCCCACACAAAAAACAAACACGCTCCGCACAAACAAAGCGCAATTTAAGAGCTGTTTCAGTCTTGCCAGCGTGGCGAGACATAAAGACCCTCGAAGGAATCCGCCATTCCATTCGAGGCCTCGGGTTACACCCAACTGGTGCGCCGCGCGCACCCCTTTGTAGACGAACCACCCCGAGAAACAACAAGGCGACGGAACGGCGGGAACCCCGGGCGAGTCCTCACTCGCTCGGGGGCTCGAAACTACCGTCGGGGACCTAAATATTGGGCCTCGAGACATTCTCAAACTATGAGAATTTGCCGGCCTGCCAAGGCCCGCAAAAACCTAGCCGCTATCATCCTCACGCGCGAAGGGGCGGCCCGACGAACGATGGACCCGAGCCATTGAGCCACGACGTTTACATGACGACGGAGCGACCCACGAACGCCCACGGCGGCCGAATGGAGTCCCCACGACGTACGAGCTTACTACGCCACGAAGGACAAGGTCAAGGACCTCTACCGAACAAATAACCACGGCGTTCCATCGTCGGTCGCAATCAAACCATGGCTCGGGCTCGACCACACGTCTCCTCCATTCGCCCCGAGGCCGGCCTAGCTCACCCCGGAAATCTCCGATTCGGTCCGAGGGTGGCCTAGCTCACCACCCACCTGGCGCAAAAACTCCGCCTCGCCCGAGGGGAGACCAGCTCTCCATCCTCGGGTGAGGCAGCCCAATCCACCCGGGCCTAGGGTCGCCCGACCACCGGGCGTGGGAGGTTCCGTCCCGAGGAAGGGAAACCGCCGCATTCACGCGGTCGCACGGGCAAAGCGAGGCGCCGCCCGTATCGACACGCCATCAAATCGACCGCCGAATCGCCTCCCAATCCGACCGATGGGACACAATCTTTGAACCCGCTGGCGTGTTCGCCACCCGCACGAAAACCAAGATGACACCGTTCACTTCCCGTAACACCGTCAAAACGCCACGCTGGGCCGACCCTCGCACACGACACGCATGGCGGCAACCCACTGGGACCGCCCTCGCCATGCGGATCGCGAGGGGCGCCTCCAGACCCCTCGGGGCGCGCCCCGGAACGGCACGTCCGCCATTGATCCGGGGCCAGCGTGTCTTCGCCGCAACATTCAAACCCGGCCGCGCCCTCGGCAACGCACATGCAACCAGTGCAGCCTCGGGAATTAGCCACCTAGGCAACCACCGATGTAAACATTATCTCTCTCCTTCTCCTATAAAAGGGGGAGTAATGTCTCATTAGAAAAGATTCGACCCCATTTTTCAACTCCGATTCACACGGAGAAAACTGCTCACCACTACCACCGTAACCACGATCGTGGGGCTTGAGACCGCTTCTCTCCCACACGACCGCCTGTAACCCCTACTGCAGGCTCACCTTTGAGCGCGAGTTAACACGAGCGTGACGCACCCCCGCTGGCGTAGGGCCCCGCTGGCCTGAACCAGGATAAACCGCCGCGTCCCCGTGTCCATCTTGCGCTTACGCCATCGAGGGAGGAGGCACGCAGCCTACAAATTTTTATTGCCGGCACCCGAGGCACCCGCCGTTCCTCGAAACGCCGGCGGATACCGTATGTACCGTCCCGGGCTGCCTCCCTTAGCCCACTCGCCTCCAAATTGTGGAGGCGTCCAACATCTCCTACCCCTTCGGCATAGGAGCGGGCTGCTTCCGACAAGGCTTCGAGCTTACCTGCAACCACACCACTCAACCTCCAAAGTTGTTTCCTGCAACAAAGACAATTCAGGTTAATGACATGGATGATAACCACGCTTTACATCCCCGCTATGTTCTTCAACGCACTTGGTTTGGAAGAATCGTGCGAAACATTTACAATATATCTTGGGATGCCCCCGCTAAGGGTATTACTAGCCTTATTAGTGAATATAACACTTTCTTCTTCCTTGGCTGCGATTTCGATGTTGACTTGCTTGACTCTATGAGAAACCCAATCGGCTCCTGCATGAGCAGGTGTCACGGCAAGGTATTGCCGAACCAAGGGCCCTGCTATGGTTTTGGTTGTTGTTCCATTGGTCTACAAAATGACATCTCAGGCTTTCATGGAACAATTGCTCGGGCTAGTAATATGACAGCACAGTCAGATCCTCTGCACCCTGGAATCATGGCTTTCATGTCATCAAAAGGACATTACACTGAAAATGCGACCGATCTTTTCTCTAGTTGGACAGATGCAAGCAATATATATGACACTAGACTTGATGTTGCCGTCATGGACCAACCAAGCTGCAAAATCGCCCAAATGAACAAGGCAAGCTATGCTTGTGGTGGCAACGGCAGCGTTTGTGTAGATGCTTCACAAGGAGGTTACACTTGCTGGTGCCGCTACAACGATAATAATCCTTACCTTTCAGAAGAATGCACCCAAGTGATCCAACAAGGTGTTCCCTGCTTGCTTTTCTCTATAATTTGAAAATATTCAACTTTATTTAATTGTCTTCTCGATCGTACTTGCTCTAACATCTACTTTTAATTGTGGGGCAGATAATTACAACGCTAAGCCTAACGAGAATTGCCAGAGGTCATGTGGCAACATGTCCATTCCCTTCCCTTTCGGGCTCGAAGAAGATTGTTATGGAAGCGAAAGCTTCCAGCTTAATTGTACAGCAGCTAACACTACGCTTTTCAGCACAGGAACTGCACAATATCGCGTGCTTAATGTGTCAGTTGAAGATGGGACTCTGATTGTAAGCAACGTACTAAACAACAATGCAAGCTCCGTGAAAGAAGCGGAAATATTTAATACCGGCGAGCATGGATTTCTTGACATCACCGGGTTCGACGGCACCATCGAAGATCAATTTGATTTTTCTATGGAATATGACATTGTTATAAGATGGGCAATAGCCAATTCAACTTGTCAGCAAGCTAAGCAGAATAATAGCAACTATGCATGCCGTAGCACAAACAGTTCTTGCCTCCACGTAACCCATGGGAACATATTTATGGGGTATCGTTGCAATTGTTCTTCCGGCTACCAAGGAAATCCCTACTTACAGGAAGGCTGCAAAGGTACATTCCTCTCATCGATCAGTACATCTATAGAGCATTTAAAAATGGAATGGATAATAGTCGGGCCACATGCTCTAATAGAGTTGTAATTCGTAGTTCAATTAGATCAAATTATTTAAACATGGGATTTATTTTCAGCATAGTATAATACAAAAATATATCATACTCCCAGCATTCCAAATTATAAAATGTTTTGGTTAGCTTTTTGGTATATGCACTTATTTATACGTGTCTAATCAATGTATCTAGAAGAGCTAAAACGTCTTATAATTTGACAAAAAAAGAGTATACTTGTAATGATCAATATAAATATTGAATAACAAATTAGATGTATACAGATATTGATGAATGCTCACTGCCAAACTACTGCAATGGTACGTGTGAAAATATCCCTGGAAGCTATAAATGCACGCCATGCCCTCACAGTAAAGAATTTGATTCTATTAAGGGAAATGTGTCATATCGAGTAAGAAACGGAATCTTCTTTTGGGTAAGTCATAGCGAACAATATCCCCTTGTAATTACATTTTGTAACATTAACCTTGTTTATAACCACAGCGAATGCATATAGGTATTGCAATTGGAACTAGTTGTGGCCTTGGCTCCATATTTATTGCATTGGGTGTAATTCTACTTGCCAATAAGTGGAAGAAAGGCATCCAAAAAGAGAATCCGACGAGCATACTTCAAGAAAAAATCAAGGCTTGCTATTGGAGCAATTGATCTCAGATGAAAGCGCTACAAGCAAAACAAAGATATTCTCATTGGAGGAACTAGAGGAGGCGACTAACAACTTTGATGCAACTCGTGTTCTTGGTTGTGGAGGACATGGAACAGTTTATAAAGGGATTCTATCAGACCAACGTGTGGTAGCCATAAAAAGTCCAAAATAGTGGAGCAGATAGAGATAGACCAATTTATCAATGAGGTTGTCATTTTGTCTCAAATCATTCATCGTAATGTGGTGAAATTGTTTGGTTGTTGCCTAGAAGCTGAGGTGCCCTTACTTGTCTATGAGTTCATTTCAAATGGCACTCTATACGAACTTCTTCACACAGATACTTCAGTAAAATGCTTGCTTTCATGGGATGATCGCATAAGGATTGCAAAGGAAGCAGCCGGGGCTCTCGCTTATCTACACTCAGCAGCTACAATACCAATTTTTCACGTAGATGTAAAGTCTTCAAATATACTCTTGGATGACAACTTCACCACAAAAAAGTTTCAGATTTTGGTGCTTCAAGATCTCTTTCACTTGATGAGACCCATGTGGTGACAATTGTTCAAGGAACATTTGGTTACTTGGATCCGCAGTATTATCATAATTGGTCAACTAACGTAAAAGAGTGATGTATACAGTTTTGGGAGTAATACTTGTGGAACTTTTGACAAGAAAGAAGCCAATTTTTATTAATGATTTAGGTACAAAGCAAAGCTTGTCTCATTTCTTCATTGAAGGACTTCACCAAGGGTCTCTTATTGAAATAATGGATACTCAAGTTGTGGAAGATGCGGACCAGGAAGAGATTAGTGAAATTGCCCTACTTACGTAAGCATGCTTAAGGGTCAAAGGAGGAGAGAGCGGCCGACTATGAAAGAAGTAGAGATGAGGTTGCAATTTTTAAGAACGAAGAGACTGAGAAAAAAGACAACAGTTACATGAAAAAGGAGATATTGAGCCTCAGATATGTGCAGACGCTAACAATTCACTCGAACATATCAACCTTGTTAATGCCACCCATATAATTCCTCAAGAGACCTCTAGGTCGTACAGTTTGGAGCAAGAATATGTATCTTCATTTAGGCCACGCTAATTACATTTGTATTTGCACTAGATAATAAAGGGCTTTGCATATATAGATGTTGATGTATCTGAGATATAATATATTTCGGGGAAGTTATGTTATATTTAGCATATTTGGATGAGATTGTATCGCATATGTGTTTTATGTATATGCACGAGATATTGTAGCCTACATCGCGCTTGTTGTATTTTTGTAGATCCACATATAATATCAAGTCTTATTAAAGATAAGGTTGCATAATAAAATACAAAGGAAATCTGGAAGACAGCGGCACCCTCAAAAGTCCGCTTCTTTTTTTGTCTTATCTTGCACGGGCGGTGTTGGATAGTAGATCGCAAATTTATGTATGGATTGCAGGAAACCTCCACTTATATTATATGCGATCAGTGTGGTGAAACGATGGACCATATCATACTAGGTTGTGCCTACAACAGGGAAGTATGGCATTTATGGATCCAGAGGCTTCATCTGCAGCACCTGGTAACAATGGCTAAAGAGCACACCCTTCGGTGCTGCCTCAGAACGAGGTAGTTACTCCCAAAGCAGTTGAGGTGTGGCTTTGATTCCCTTTTCTTCTTGATTGGTTGGCGCCTCTGGAAGGAGAGGAATGCGAGAACCTTCGGCTGAATTGTGATGACGGCGCTGCAGTTGTCAATGCAAATTCAAAAAGAAGCGCAAGCATGGTGTTCAGCGGGGTTTAAGCATCTGGCAGCCCTTTTGGCCTTGCTCTGCCCGGACGCTTTCCCTAGTAGCAAGTTCGACTCCCTTGTAATCTTGTTTTAAGCTTTCGATTTAGATGTGGGTGGGTGCTGATCTTAGTAACCTAGGTTACTTGGTCAACTTGTACTTGGTTTGCTTTTTTATTTCTCCTGCTTAATGAAAAACGCACAACGGCGTGGTCAAGAAAAAAACTAGTCGTGGTTGTCGACGAGTCCAATGATAATTTGATATCAGTTTCAAAAAAACTAGTGATGGTTGTCGATGAGTCCAATGGTAATTTGATATCAGTTTCTAATGGCTTAATTAGTGGTTCCAATAGGCATCTGACTAATAAATGCATGACTTCAACTGTTGTTGCGCTTCCTTTTTGTTGTTGCGCTTCCTTTTTGGTTTGCCAATTATTAGCATGACTAATGTGAATAGAGATCTGGCAAGACATTTGGGACAACAGGAACTCACTCAGGCAAACCCCGCCACTAGTGGATCTGATCCACGTCGGGCTGGCAACCCACGAGAGTGCAAACTTCGTGACAGGAGTGAATCCAACTCAATCCCCCTCGAACCGCATGGGCCTCGCGCGTCTCCACTCGTGGACGGAATGACTCACACTACACACATAGAACAAGAACATATTATAGTTGGTTAGAACAGATTATTCCATGGCCACACAAGAGTTTTTTAGATGATAGATATTTTTTTTTTTCAATCCGGTCTCTATATCCACAAGTGGATATATGTAGCCTAAACGTTATAAGAGTTTTTAACCCTGAGACGGGGGTCACACAACACAAGAAAAACGCTAAAAAAACAAAGCAAGAAAACAAGAAGACTAAACTTCGATCTTCTTCTTTGCTCGGCTTCAATCTTGCAACAACTTCTGAAACTTGTAGGATTCTCTTGAGTTATTGTGCATTGGCAACTGGAGGATATGTGTGGCACTTAATTTGTCTTTGATGAGGAAACTAGGTTCGGAACCTATGGTGTGTGTGCTTTGTGTTTATTTCTTGTGTGGTTTCTATGTGTTTGTGGTGTAATAAGAAATAGCTATATGCATTTGTCGATGCAGAGGCAGGGGATATTAATATATTCCCTTTTCTAAAAAACCTGGAAGAAAAATCATCACTTAGATGATATGATCTAGCACTTATAGAAAATGGGCTGGTTATCAACCTACCATTCGTGTCAACAGAATAAAAGAACAGGTATAAATAAAAGAATATATGTGTGTTTGCCTGTATCTAACATGAACCAACATGATAACTTGTTTTATATCCAGATGTTTCTTGCTGGACTGGATTAAATGCAGCTTTGTCCAACAGATTTCAGATTAGTATTGAAATTCTCCTCAACCATTGTAAAAAATTTCTTTGGATGTTTGCTGAAATTTCTGAGGTTTCTTTTCTTGTTGCTTTTTGGATATGATTTTTTGGCTCGTCTTTCTATTTTTCTAATATTTTTGTGAATTTAGAGATGCATTTTAGATTGGTCGTGCTCTTTTTATGAATTTATAATTGAATGTTAGGGATGAATCAGTGAATTATGGATAGTTGCTGCTCTTAATTCCCAAGTCTTATGTCAAATCTGTGTGCTCCTCTATGTATATAAATTTTTCCATAAGAAAGTCGCAGGATCACCAAAAATGATCCAAGTTATGGCTCTGAGCAAACTGCACTGCCTGTTCAAGCGACCCTATAGTAAAGAACCAACCAATCGAACGTTTAAAGCGCCACTTTGCAAATCCAATGAGCAGTTTGAGCACATTCCAATTGTTTGTTTAGAAACGCTGCAAAAGATTTTCCGGAGTTCTATTAGACGAATAAAAGAGAAAGAAAAGGTTTACAACAACTTCCACTGAGTTATAACTCCCTTCGAATTGAATTTGGTATGCACTTTTGGTTGTGTACTCCCCGTCATTTGTCCATCTCATGTTATCACATCTTCCCTATCTTCCTCTAGCCACATAAGTGTTCCCATAGTGTTCCTGGATGTCCTGAGCAGATTGGAGTGGTAGAACTTTTTTTTTGTGACCACGCCGAGGCACGTTTTTTGGAGTGGTAGAACATGATTTATCCATTTCTTGTCTTGTAAAGCTTTATAGATCGAAATCTTCATACTCTTTGCCTGTTTAAAGAGGCTCGGGGCTATACTCTTGGGAGTAATTCCTTCAATCCAGGATGAAGTCCAAAAACTAGCTATCTTCCCATTTCCAACTGTCACTACCGTTGAAGCAGCGAACAGCTCTCGGTCTCTCCAGTCACAAGGTAAATCCAACTCGTTCCATGCACGCTCCTTTGTGCTTCCACTGGAACCATAGTCATCTCAATCTAAGTGCCCTTGCAAAACCTTTCAGGTCCACCCCACCCCCCCTTTTTTATGTGGTCGACATGCTGTTGGTCAATTCACCAGAGAGCACATTCCATGTAAGAAGATATATATGAACTTTGTTATAGATTCAGATTTCAGTGAATGCATCATGGTATTGGTATTGGCAGTGGCGGAGCTAGCTGTTGAGCACTCCCCGGAAGTGCGATCATTAGTGCTTACAGAATTAGATCACCATTATGTCCGTGTCCAAGCTGAAGTGACATTGCCTCTACAAGGGCCTAGCAGTATCGTCTTAGGTCGGATCGAAGCAAAGTACGTGTAGCTATAGTGTAATAAGTATTGCAGCCGCTGAGTCTTGAACTTGACTTGTGTCCCGTTTCCCTGAAGCGAACTTTCACACAAATAACTTGTTAGTACAATAAATAATTATGTTAAAAGTCTAAGTAATTAACATAGGTTAAATTCAAAATAGCATCACCAAAGAGGTTAAGACTTTTCATTATTGTTTGATACTCAGTCTCTCCCATCCATATAGATTGGAGTGGAAAATAAACAAATAGCTAGGGTATTGAGTTTGAAGAATGGATTATAGATTGGAGTGGAAAATAAACTAATAGCTGGGATATTTAGTTTGAAGAATGGATTAGTTCATCTTCTTACTCATCATTCTCCGTGTTTGGTTTGTGGAATGAAATGAGTTGCTATCACATCATTCCTCACAAGCTAATAACCAGTACTAGTACAAAGAACATAGTTATTTCACCAAATTTGAGGAATAGTTTCTTGATGCTTCCTTTATTGTGATATTTTGGTTCTGTCGTTCTCCATACCTACTAAAGCTAAAGAGTTGCCGATTGCCATAGTCATGATATTTTGGTTCTGTCGTTCTCCATACCTACTAATGATCAGGGTGAACTAGTGGCATAGTGGAGGTAGCTGTTTCATGCCTACAGCACTTGACCTGATCACTAAGCTGGTAAGTGTTCTCAATTCTCACTGCTTTGGTCATTTTCCACCCGTCCGGGTGCCGCGCGCACACCAACATTATAAGTGGAGGTGATAGCGTGATGGCCGCCGGCTACACCTGTATAGCAGTGGCAGACTCGGTGTTGGTCATCATCAATAACGACGGCACAAACAGTGGCAATGGCTTATCAACGTGTTAGCATTGGAATCCAGTCATGATCGTGCTTCTTGGTGGCCAGAGAAGCGGCAAGTGCAGATGCCATTCTTGCTGCTGCGCTTGAATGGGGCAGCGTTTTAGTGTTGTGCAGGAGCGTGGAGGTCTCAGTTCAACCTTTTATAATGCTATAAGCATCTCCAAGAGTTTTGCATTTGGATTTGGCATTTGCAAAATTTACCAAAAAACTGAAAAACCACCCTCCAACAGTTTGGCAATTGCATTTGGCAAATCAGTGTTCTTTGGCATTTGACGGCATGAGTGCGCAAAAATACATGTGTTCTCGGCTTTAGCGATCGCGATAGCGGCTTGCATGCACGGAGGAAAAAAGTCACGGACGAGTACAGTACAGGGGACTCGCGCGGCCAACGACCTCTCTTTCCCTGGCCCCACTTTTTAAATTTGCAAGCCCAAATTAGCAAATTATTGGAGGAAGGATTTTTTTAGACTTGGCATTTCCATTTCACATTTGACAAATAGGAAAATTGTCAAACTATCTTTGTCAAAGCTCTTGGAGATGCTCAACTAAAATCAAACGCCTTGCATTTGGATAGTTGATGGATTGTGCATGCATCAGCTAGATCGTTGGAATCAAGTAAAAAAAAATCAAGGTTGATTGTGAATGACCAGGAACTGTGCCTGTTGAACATTTCATCTTCTAAGTTGATTCATATCGTGCAGGATACACAGACCCGCAAATTCCAGTAATCGTTACAGCTCGACCATATGCCATAGTTCTTTCCTTACATGGTTGACATCAGAAGCTCAAGCCTCAATAACCATATTAAAAGAATCGAACACTGTATATTTGCCTATAATTGTTGTACAAACCAGCGATGTGGTCATGTCGAACAGCGGAATTTACAAACACAGCCAGCGCCAGGTGCATAAGTCATATAAGATACATCATGGTACGTACGGTAAAAGCCACTTCAGGTGTAGAAACCGTGTTCATTCCAGACGCTAAATTAGTTGGATACAAGTACAATGCTATCAGGTACAGACAGCTAGTTGCCAAAGCCCTGTATTGCAACATCACCTGCACAAGCATGTCGTTCACACTATGAGATGCTGCCCAGTTAAATTCATAGAAAAATGGCAATCTCGACCTGGAATCACACATTCATGGAAAATGGCAGGTGTTAACCCATAGAACTTGCAGGCTGCCATTCCCACAAGGCCGCAAGGGACTTTCCCCTTTCTTTTTTTAGGGGGATGAGGTCTCTAGCTTTATTTTATTATAAAAAAAACATTCACCAAGGAGAGTTTCTTAAATAGAGATTATATTAGCAATCCAAGGCTATAAAAAGTACCACCTCGACCATACCTCACAAATAGTATGAATAAATCTTCGTCAGTTATTGCTCCGAGTTCCATTCTTCTCTCCAGAGCAGTCAGACCTCCGCCATCTTTAATTGTTGTTCTTGCACCCCTGTACAAAGGATCGTAATAGTTCGTTTAGAAAAATGCCTCCCATCTATAAGTATGTTTTCCATGATCTGTGAAGGAAAATTATGGCGGCAATATAAGGAAATCATAGTCGTAACAAGATAAAATAAACGAAGAAAAATGCATTCTTTGTACTGAACATCAACCATAGGGTACCACATTGCTGACATGAATCTTGCTATCTCATGAATGAAAAACCATAGGGTACTACACTGCACATAAACGAAGAAGAATGTGTTCTTTGTACAGGCAAAGAAAGCAAATGGCCACAATGTGCACGGAGGAAACAGTCTTCATTAGATTAAAAATTGAGGCAATAAACCTTCATAATGCCCTTTTTACAGCGATCAGTGGATCTGGACACAGAATCGACACATTTGCATGAACAAGCTCAATATACCTTTTGAGAATTTTTCATGTATAGTTGGTGTTCAAATGAAATAGTCTTTACCA
The DNA here is from genome assembly GCA_015847255.1 of Hyparrhenia diplandra. Taxonomy (NCBI): domain Eukaryota; kingdom Viridiplantae; phylum Streptophyta; class Magnoliopsida; order Poales; family Poaceae; genus Hyparrhenia; species Hyparrhenia diplandra. The sequence continues at coordinate 248,281 of JADLZK010010704.1, read as the reverse complement.
AAGTGCTTGTCTCGCTGTGCAGATATACACTGTTAAAACACCAATGAAATATCATGCACATGACTCTAATTGTGTCACTACATAGTTCATACTTATTAGGAAAGGACCAGCAGCTTACTTAGACTGAGACTTGACTGCTACAGCAGTCAAGGTCTCCTCTGTAATTTCTAGGAAAGTATTCAAGGACCAGCACCTCACTTAGACTGAGACTTGACTGTGGCTATATACATATCGGGCAACCCCCCACGTTGGGTGTGGTATGTGTGATTCCTTTACTCTTTTACAATACTGAACAAAACAAACATAAATTCAAATACACTGAAATGGTAAAAAAAAAAAAAAAAATCAAGTTGGAAAGATAGTTTGGGAATCATGAACAACATGGCATGAGGGCATAAATACCAAGCTGCTGATGATATATTGCAAATAAAATTAATCATGAAACAAATATTATCAAGAATTCAAGCCTACCTCTTCAGCAGATGTTTGGTGAGCTCATCATTTTTCTTTTGTACACAATGATGCAATGGTGTTCGCCATGGAAGTCCTGCATATTAATATCCGCGCCAAAAAGTAGAAGAAGCTCCACCATTATAGGATGACCATATCGGCATGCAAAGTGCAATAAAGAACAACCTTGTAGACAGCCTTCTGGTTTCCCAGAGTCCTGAATTATCTCACAAGAGATCGGATCAAGGAACATCTTGTCTGACACTGGCTCAACATGATGGACATCTTTGCTCAAAGCATCATATGTCATGTTAGCGCTCGCTTCAGCTATTGCAAGAATCCGATATACTTCTCTCACATCATTTTTCCTTATAGCTTCCAAAATATTAATGGTAATCTGATCTGGATCTCTGGCAAAAAGCAGTTTGTCCACATACTGCATGGATCATTTATGAGAATGAATAACATGACACTAACCAAGTAACAGAAGATGATCATCAGAAGCAAACATAAGACAAAACTAACAGCACTATATCATGCTGCCTTTTTGAGACGCCTGTATCACGCCGCTTGTGTTTGTTTTAATGAATAGCACTTCCATTCATCTGAGTAGGCTCAAATATATGATATATCCATGTAGAGGCCTGGTGGATATGGACAGAGGGCCTTACAAAATGAGGAAATGCAATGTGATTACTATAAATTTTGCAATATCCTTCTACTTTCTTAGAAAGCATCCTTTCAGAATGTTAGCCAGCCCACCAAGGAAATTAAGATTGAAGTTACTGCGATATTTCTACTATACAACTCTTTGAAGTTTTAAAAGAGATAAGTGTATGACATCATCTTATAGGGGTATATGTGGTCATTTCTCATTTAACTTTTTGTCCAGATTCAATATTTGGTCCATGCGAATGGTGGCTATAGACAGATATTATGATATGGATGGAATAGTTCTTAGGACCTACCATTTTTTTTGTTTAAAAAAAAAAGTATTTATGCCATAAAATTTCTTCTTTGAACATAGTTACAGCTTGGAAGGTTTTCATAGTTGTTGTGGCTTGCTATTTGATTAGTTAAAGCTGATCCAAATTCTGATCATGACCAAATATGATTTGCTGCACATGCAAGCAGCAGGTTATCTATCCAATAGCACAATTATAGTTCATAAGGAATGATATATTTGTCTTATCTTGGTATCAAAAGCCTATAGGGCCGAAATTTGACTCCGATTATAAGATGTAACAAAGGTTGCATCATAATTGAATCTCCATTGTCCATCTAAATTTTGTATGATAGGTCATATATTGATTGTGGAGAAACCATCAGTAGGTTGATCAAAGATAAAAAGAAATTGAAGAGCTTACCTTTGTTTGTATGTACCTCTCCTTTATTGAGAAAGCATCACTGGGTTTAGGCTTTTCAATAAAAAGAATAGCTCCATTTGATTCGGGCCCATTCTGGATGAACATAGAATGATATAACAAAATGCCAAGTAGGAAATTGCACAAAATGAAAAACAGCAGATAGTAGTAATGATGCTGCAGTAAAAGTCAAACCTGGGAAATCAATGATGGAAAAGTAATGGCTGCTATAGTTAACAGTGTTAAACTAGCCATGATTATGAGTCTACACAAGTTTAAGCAAGCCAAACCTATGTGGTCTATTGAAAGATCGCTATGTTCAGGATAGTGGTGCCCTTCAACATACTCTAATGCAGCAGCTTCATGTCATTGAACAGAAAGACATGTCTATTGATGAGTACTACTCTGCCTTTGATCATTTGATGGGTTCTTCGATCTCCACGGTACCCAAGTGTACAGCAGCACAGTACTTGATAAAAGAATATTCGAATTGATTAAAACCGAATTGTTTGTGCTGTTTCAAAGAAGAAGGATGTACGAGGACAGGCAGCCTGTACACACAATTCATGCTAGCACTAACTTGTTGGCTTCTATGTTAGTCTACACTAGTCAATGTCCCCTGGACTAGAAATCAAGTGGTGTGGTCTGGAAGAAAAATGGTTAAAATTTCAAGGTGAAAAGTAAAGAAGTAACATGCAGATCTGATTGTATGCTTTAACATACTCTTGATCTTCTTTTGGAAGCAGAGCTTCCCAAATGGAATTAGCGTAATCATTTCCTATTGCATGGAAGAGATCCATTATTACAGGCTCCCAGACTTTCACATCTAGTCTCAAGGATCGAACCTGCATCAAGTAAAAACATTATCTGTGACACTAACATATGGAACAAGCTAATATCATTCTTTTTAATATCACACTGATAAGATTTTTAAAAGCTTATAGGAGCTACGAGATATCATATATAATAACAAAAAAAATACTAGTTCCGAAGTCGCACATTCATTACCAGATAAAAATGGAAGGCACATCTATTAAAAACAAGCAAATATATTAAATCAAGTGTTTCCTTTCATACCAAGTATTTAAAACTTATGCATGGTTCACTACCACATAGAAGTACTTAAATTTACCACATGGAAATAAACACTATATTATATGCAAGTCAAAAGTATATATACTTTTTCTAATTATAATTAGATCGCGAATTGCTAAAGCTTTGTACTGAGATGCCGATGTTGAAAATGACAATAATGAGAACAAAAGCAATAGTGCACAGTAGGATATGCAGATGTAGTAATCTGTATTTATCATCCCTAAGTGAATAAATCCAAGAATCCGAACTTCTTCTACAAAAGACATGGCCAACCAACATTATCACTATTAACATATATCATGGTATAAAGAAACTAGTTATTGCACCTTTGAAATGTGCACTCCAAGATTCCTGTGAGCCCCAGAGCACTCAATGCAAATCAGGATACCCAAGTTTAGAGATGCCCAATCAGGATCAGGAGAACGACATTCCGCACAACTGTCATTTCCAGGGATATTCCTCAGAAGATTGAATATATCATCATGTCCCTCTGAACTCTTGTTATCTTCAATACACAAAGAATCAACAGAACTTGCAGATCTTTTACTCTCTGCTGCTACATTACCATATGACAACTGAAATGAAATCAGAATAACAAATCAGTACCATATCTTGAATGAATAGATTGAACATATTCATATACATGTAATGCATTAAAATGGAGCCAAATTAGGAAGGCTAAGCATTATTACTTCATGATTATCCAGTGTCGATGCATGGAGCTTAATAGATCTATCCTTTGTTTCAACCAAAAAAGGTAGACTAAGACTAGTTATATGATGCGGCAAAAGATAAATGGCTGCAGCAAACCTGCTGAGGGAATGGTGAATTTAGTAGTGATGCAATAACTCCAGTAATTTTCTGATCCAATCCTTTTGATCAGCCACTGATTCCGCCTGCCATAAACAAAGTAGAAAGCATTCATGTGGCATCAGGCCATTGTTGTATCAAAAGAAGAATAAAAAATTCAAAAATGTGTTATTCACATGTTCAGGAAATACCAAAAACATGAATTGCACAAAGAAAGCTTGATATCTGAGGACTATGCGGTTACCTGTAATGTGTATGTCTTAACAGGTGAGATTATTCTGAAGCAAAATCTTAAATCATTTTCGTCTGCATCAATCTTAATTGTTGAAGTTCTGAGATCAATTTTCTGACATGACAATGATTCTTCACCCTGAGATGAAGCTCTTTGGTTCAAGAATCTGAATCGACCAAACACACCTTCACTAGCTGTTTGCTGTGATGACACTCCTTGCTTCCAAGAGAATAAAAGAAACAGGTACATGTAAAGTACAGAAAAATAACATGAACAAATTAGCATTTAGGATAAATTATACAACACACTTGCATTTAAAATAATCCAGCACATCCCTTGAAAATAATCTACTGCACAAAAATTTGACGTGCAAATTATGTACTGCAGCCCTAAAAAAAACTGGGAAGCTCCTATGCATCATCCCCAGGCAGTACAAGCAAGTGACGATCGCGAATCAACACCTTGCTCAACACAGCGGACCTCTCAATTGCAGAGGTGACCGACCAGCTGAAGGCGTCGACGACGATGGTGCGGCAACCCGATCAGCCAATACTCTCTGGCGCAAAAACAGAAACTTGTGCTCTAAAACTCCAGTTACTCTTATTCACCTCTGCTCGACCTATAGCTGCTGCACTTCTAACAAGAAACACCCCAAAGGCCAGTTGCCCTGACGTGCCGCCGAGTGCCCATGTGCATCTCGCAAGTGACTCAGGTAGGTTAGGTAGTCACAGATAAACTCAGGACCACGCAAGTGACTCAGGTAGTCACACATAAACTCAGGACCACGGCCAGCGAGGCATGTTTTTTGAACCAAGACCTGTTTAAATTGCTCACGGGAGTGAAACCTAGTACTTAGTGTGCTACTTGAGCCCTGCTGCTAATCAGTCAGGTAGCAGGTCCGCTCACATGTTCTGCAACCCTTGAATAAAGATAATACACATGATAATCAGATTGCATACCGATTTTCCTTTATTCCCATAGTAGTACAGTGTTCCATGGCTGTCAAGCACAAAAAATCTCCTCTTCCATTCACCTCGTATTTTGAGGACGCTTTTAAATAGGTAACCTTGTTTAATAACTTGAACCTGGCAAAGAAACAGACTAGTAAGGACAAGCAACAGAAGTTCACAAAACAATTACGAAATACCAAACAACAAAACTTCAGCCCAGTATAACTACAAAAGGGAAATGGTGTAAGAATAAATACTACATTTTGAACCAAATGGTGGTAATCATGGATACCACTTGCCTGGATTCTGATTATAGGAAGGCTCACGCATGTCCAATTAGTACCATGTTATAAAAGCTCATCTCAACTACACGTAAATTCTTATCTATCAACAGTCTCTCCAAATCATTGTATAAAGCAGCATGAATAAGCTTTAAGCTAGCTTATCCTGGTAGGTGAATATTTACTAATTGCTTCACAGAGGATAATTACCTCCTCGCCACTGGCAGATGACTGCATTAATGCTTCAATCGCTTTATAGGACTGAAGGCCAACAACATGAATACCATCACCACTAGTTGACGATCTACATTGCTAGCCATTCTCACATTAGCTATTTCCTCTTCAGTTCTGAACTCCTGAATTCTCTTTGCAAGCTTATCTTGCTCACTTACAGCCATTTGTTTTGATTGTTGTGCATATGTTAGAACCTGCATCAACACTTCAAGCTTAGCACAGCAATTGTTAATTCCTGGTTAGCTGGATCATGTTGATAAGGTTGAATAATTCTTTTAAAGACCACTGTGACACGAGACATTATTAAACCTGGTGAATGAATGGTTCCATTTGACTCAGTAGCTCATATCCCTATATCATAAAGAACAAAATCAGAAACCAAGCAACCAAAAGACCAGAAATTACTAAGCACGTAGAAAGGAACCATATACCTGCTTAAAATACCTCAAATGGGCATCCATCACTGCACTTATTGATTCCAAGAATTCATACTTCTTTTTGCTTCAACGCTTTGCAAGGGCATGTACCTGAATTCCTTACAGCAAAGTTGATCATTGGAAAGGCTGAATAAAATACTTGTATGTGGAAAAATATTGATATACATACTAAGTTAAAGCGACATCTTTCGAAAGCTGACTTGGCATTTTGTAGATCCTGTAAACTTAGAATTAGGGTGACGGCATGAAAGCAAAATATACATTCATCTACCCCCAAAAAAAATAGAATAAAACAGAACTACAAAAAGGCTAGTCACAAGTTCACAATGTACCTCCTCAAGTTCTGTCACAACTTCTGCTCTAGTCCCTTTTCGCACTGACACAAATCTTTCACGTGCCTGACAAACAAATAACACCAGAATCTTAATACAGTGTATTACACTAACATGTTAAAGGTATAGAAAAAAACAAGGTCACACTGTTCAAAAATCATCCACACATGCCGCATTAACAAAGATAAAGAAGGTAGTCAGATAACTCAAACTCAAAGCATCACCTGATCATAAGCCACTGCAGCCCTATCCAAACGTCGACAAATCCTATATAGAGCAAGTATTTTACAAAAAAAGTACATATATCAATTAAGCAATGTGTTAAAATCTAATTTCCATGTCACTGTCCATATGGAAAGGCAATTGTTCCTATTTCCCAAGATGGAAGACACAGATTTTTAGGGCTATTTAAGGTTTTCTATTCCTTGTCCAGACACGGAAGCAAGAGGGTCGAAGTCTGGTCTGTGGTCTCACAAGTCACTAGCATAAAAGTCGTTTGCCCATTGAAAAGAGCAGCACCTGACCTACTATATTGTTTACTTCAGTTACAACCTATCAGTTACCCAATAATATCAGTTACATGTATGCTGTGTTGTGTGGGTTTCAGGCGGAGAGGATAGGAGGGAGTTTACCTTCACACCATTTAAATCCACATCAATGAACTGCGAAAAGGCGATCACTAAGCATGTGCTCTACCTGTTTGGAGGGGAAATGGATATTATAATTAGAATGCAAAAAAACTAGCCATTTGTGCTGTTTACAAGTGATATATTAGCATGCCCTGAGCAAAAGAAATTTACCAAATATAGAGACATCAGATTAGTACATCAGTGTATTGCGAGGGCAAACAAAATTCCATCGCAGAGGAAATGATTATTCTATTTCAACACACAATTCCTGCTTCTAGATAATGCAGCCACTACTGGATGCAAGGAACCCTTTTTGGCACTTTTTTCTTTCTATCTGTGTTATTTATAGCAACATAGAAATATATATCTTTCAACAAATAAAAAAATGCATCCCTCATACTTTTTCTGTTGTGGTTCTGCAAATCCCAACCCTTATTTTATCACTTGTGCTTTCAGTTTATTGAATATCTTTGAAATTTACAAAGTAATCAAAGAACCTTAGGTGGCAATGCTAGAATTAGCATTGACACTACCCCTCTTGGCTGACTGTTGGCCTCCTCAGGCCCATGTACTTTACTATATATGTGTGTATCTCCCGTAATCACTTATCAATCAATCTAATACAGTTGGCCCTCGGCCTTCATGGTATCAATCGCCTAGTTGGGTCCCAGGCGCCCCTTCCGCTTCGGCCCCTGGCTGCCGCGCCCGACTCACGCCGCGCGCCCTGCTGCCCGCCGCCTCGCCTCCTCACGCCGAGCTGCTGCGCCGCCGCCGCGCTCGTTATGCCCATCGCACGCCTCCTCTCATGCCTTCCTCCGCCTCCACGACTCACCTCCGAGCGCCCCACGGCCGCTGATCTTTGCGCCTCGCGCTAATCTCCATGACGGCTCTCGCGCCGCAGAAGGCCCGGGAAGAGGAGGCCGCCTACTGTCCACACCGACAACGTTGAGCGCCGCAAACAACTTCGGGGAGGAAGTTGATCGTCAAGACCGGCGCCGATGCCCGTGAAGCCGCTTCGTGCCGCCGCCGCCACCCTCTCTCGAGGAGCGTCGCGCGGCCGACGCTTTGGGCGGCGGGTCGGCGGCCCTTCGCGAAGCGTCTTTCGTGACGAGGCACCCGGGGCGACGACGACGACAACCGCTCCCTCTACTCCCAAGCCGAGGCCATCACTCATCTACACCGCAGTCAGGGAGAACATCCGCAGAACGTGGTGTGTATCGCCCTCGACCTCCGTCGTCCAACTACTCCAAGTGGCGTGAATACCTCCTCCTCACATCCTCCCCGACGATCCGGCCTGGGCACACGCATGGACTATGTGGTCCCTCTCGTGGTTGTTCAACAAAGATCTCCCGGACCTCTCCTAGATATCACCCACGAGCACGGTGGTGGCACCGCTACCCGTGGTCGCTGGCTCGAGATCGAGCAACGGTTTACGAACAATCGTGAGTCTCGGGCTGCCCCCGACGCCGAGTTCCACAACAGGGGATGGAGAAACGCTGCGCCTTCCCGACGACGACCCGCCATCGCCTCGAGCAGGCGCGGCGGTCCGAAAGCGTGTCTACGACCAAAGATCATCGGCGGTGGAGTACGAAGGGCTGCTGACATGCGCTTCGCTCTCCGGCGTCCTCTCGGGCGCCCCCCGCCTGCATTAGGGCTGGCAAGCTCAAGCAGCGCTTTGTCGGCCCGTGCGGTGGTCGAGGAGGTCATCAACGCCGCCGCCGCGTGTCCGTGCGCCTTCGGCGGCGCCCGCGCTTCATGATGTGTTCCACGCCGGGGTGCTCAAGAAGTTCGTCTGGCATCGCCCGACCACGCCCGCCACGCTCCAACCACCATGGTGGTGGTGCCGGCGCGGAACAAGATCATCAATGTTGCGGGATGGCGCATCGCGGCGTGCGCCAGGAGTGCTAGTCCAATGGAAGGACGAGCCGGCGACCTGCGAAATGAGGACTTCGACGACTCGTGCTTGTTTCCCCACTTTTCATCCCGGCGGGAGAGATGTCATGTGCGGGCGCACATATGTCGCGCAGAGAGCCCGTGGACGGCGCCGGCGGCCGAGGCGTCAAATGCCCAATGCAGCGGCAGCGGCAGAGGGCAAAAAAGCTAGTGGCTAGGAGGCAAGTTAGCTAACTAATTAGTTGTTGCCTTGTTAAGATTAGTCCTAAAATCAAGGAGAGTTTCTCCATCCGCATGGCCATGGGCCTTACGCCAGAACAATTGAATCAACAAAGAAGTTATCCCTAACCTCTCTCCCTTTCTCTTAAGCCGACGGCCGAGGGGCAAAACTCGCCATGCGTGATTTAACGGTGGCTACGAAGTTACGTGAGTTTTGGTCCCACCGGTCCGGGGGTTCGAGGCCCTTGACGCATTTGAACAAATAATTAAGAACAGAACAAAGGTGAATGTTGTAACCTAAAACTAATACAGATCATGCCAAGAAAAGAATGCAAATCATGCGCGAGACTCACGGAGCAAGCCCCGGTATTAAGTTGAAAACTCACGTAAAAACAATAATGCTACTTTCCTTTCAATTCTTCATGCCTTTTGTGTTACATAAACTACCTATGCGGGAGAAATTATAGGTCCAATTTTAACCATGTATGATAGTAGTACCCGAGAACGAAGGAGCTCCTTGTATGTCCCAAGCTCCCCGAAAGCGTGAGTGAACTTGGACATCACGGGACTGCAACATAGTAAAGAATATGGTTTTCGTGAGAATTTGAATAGAGAAAACCAATAAATGATCAGAAATTTGTAGCTACCAATTATCATGCTACGCAACTTAAATAGGAGAAATTTGATTAATTAACGAGTACATGGATATGTACGTATCTGCATCTTGTTTCTATATTCAAAGAATCTGTTCTGATCTACGACACATTAAAACAAATATGCTTTTAAATCTCCAAAATACTCAAAGTGATATTGAGACAACTGGGAATTGAAACAGGAAAAAAAAAAACATAAATGTTGGGTTTCAACTATAGCCTACCCCCAACTTGCTTGGGACTAAAAGGCTTTGTTGTTGCTGTTGTTCTACTAGATATAGATAGGATGGAAGGACAGAATTAAGCATTTAAGCAACAAATACATTAGAGGTTTGCTGACCTCCAATGGCAACACTAATAGCGTCATCCGCACCAGCACCAAATGCTTGCAGAAAATCTGCAAATGATAGATCCCCTGCATATGCCTCATCAAGTGATCCCCTGAAACTAAGGTGATTAGCAACATAATAAAAAAAAAAGCACTAGCTAATGGCACATTACAAAAACTAAAGCACGAAACATGTAACAGCAAAGTAAAGAAAAATAATAAATGTATTTCTTCAACTAAAAGGAACTTTTATGAAGGGACCTTATCCAAAACTTATGCAATAAGACAGTACGCATTATGGCATTTGTCTCAAGTTACATGCAGTTACAACGCCTCAAATGTTTGCAAATGTGGAACAGGAGATAATAAAGAAACGTACATGAATCTTTTTACATCCTTTATGCAGGTTTGAGCACCGTTCTTTCAGTTCATCAGTAAGTTGTTCCAAAGAATTGACCTGCAGGTATTGGAAACGAGTCAGGACAATAATTTAAATGCATGTATAGGTTCGTTTTGAAGTTCAAAAATAAGGGTTTGGGAGCAACAAACAGAGATAATTGTCGATTCTGGAGAGAAATTAGTGAGACAAGTTACCCAGCAAAATAGTTAAGCCCAATGCTCCTCTTTTTTTTATTTGATTTCTAGCAGGGATGTTTTTAAGAGGGTCCAATTTCATTATAAAATTTCCAGCAGGCTGATTCAACAAAAATGGATTGTTGTTGTCCCAGCAGGTGATTCAACAAAAATGCAACCATCAATTCAAAATGGGGAAACTAGTATCTTCAGCAAACAAAAATAAACAGAAACCATTGTAACCACTAGAGCCAGGCTGAAAATTTGCTCAAGCAAGCTTTACACCAGGTCCATCCATGAGCAAACTTGAAATAGGATCCACCCCTTCTATTCAAATATATGTTGTGCAATGCAACAGCAAATTTTGATCTTCAAAGTTGCGCCGTTGTCATCAAAGCGTTCTAATCCCTTCAAAGAAATCAACCCCGAACTATCTGAGGATGATTGACTTAATTCTCACCGACATGCTCAATTCGTCCGAACAAACACGGAAATCACGTGAAAACGTCAACTCTGCTCAGAAATCCCTGCATTTCAAATCCAAAACGGTCGACGCAAAGTGGATCAAGCTACCAAGCCGAGATCTCCCGCCCACAAAATGATCCAAATCCGCCATAGCTCCGTCACAGCCAGCCAGACTCCGACAACAGAACGAATCCTTCCATTGTACATACCCAAAAATCAACCCAAATCCAACTGATGACGTAGGACCGACCGAGATTCCGATCAGAGAAACACGAAACAATGCCTGGAAGGGGGCAGAGGAGAGGAGCGAGGCGAGAGGGGCGCCACCTGTTTGCGGAACATGGGGGAGTCCTCAAGCTTGGTGAAGGCAGCCATGTCCGTCGTTCGTCGTCGTGTCGCGTGGTGGCGAGGCTGCTGCTGCTCTCTGGAAGCTTGCGGAGATCTGGGCGGGAGGGAGGGGGAGGAGGAAAGAACCAGAGAGGAGGCGGTCGGGCATAGCTGGCCGGTTTCCCTGTACGCACGCCGTAGTGCGGTTGGCGCTGTCCTGGGGCGGGCTGTGCAGTGTCGGGGTTGGATGGGTTGGGCTGGGCTTTGAGCCCAAACGTGACCGCATTGCACAGTGCAAAATGGGATGGGCCGACTTTGCTGGTCTCGGGCTCTTGGCAGTCGTTATTAGTTTTGGGCCTCGGGCTCACAAAATCGAAAACATGCTTTCCAGCTTTTAAAAATCCAAAATCAAAAGTAATACGTTCTTTCAGTTTACCAACCAAACTTTTTTTCGAGATCAGGCTGTTGACCCGTTTTTCATGAAGAGGAAAGCAATGTTCAAAGTACAGTAGAGCACACAACGATCATGCAGGATGTTGGGACATGGTCAGGCGGAGGTTCCCTCCTATCTTGTAAAACTCTCAAATTGGCCCAACGGTAGGACACTCGTTTCTGACTGTTGGGCATGTGCACCGACGCAAGGTGAGCCTGCGCGATGACGTATATCACTCTATCAATTTTTGCTCGCTCGTTTCTAAGTGCGAAGTCAATCGGCGAGGCGTTGGAACCTAGACGAGCAAGGCTAAGGTGCAAGGCTCCAGCCGCAAGGCCTCCGCCAGAGCTTCTTGCGCAAGGCTCCGAGCCTCCGCCCGCAAGGCTTGGCACAAGGCCCGAGGTCTTTGTCCTAGGTGCGCAAAGCGGGGGGCTGGGGGCCTTCGGCGCGAGAACGCCCCGAGGCTGGCCTCCACCCGCACCACACGTGCGCAAAGCCTGGGGGCACGAGCTTTGGCGCAAGCCGGGGCGCAAGGCTAAGGCACGAGGATGGAGCGCAAGGCCCTCGCTCCAAGGCCACCACCAAGGAGCTCCGCGCGTGAGCCTCCGCCCCGTTTCCGCGAGCCTCCACCCGACCTCCATGACGCAAGGTCGAGACTTCACCTTGGGCCGGCCCAGCCATGAAGGAGGCCGCTCACACTCCATGGGCCGGGCCGGTTGCTGACTTCCCTCTCCAAGCGCCTGGACTGAAGACCAAAATGCCCTCAGGCTCTATGTATTTTCAGAGGATCGTAATAGAATATTTGTAGGGCACTGTTGTAATTGGGGGCAAGGCCCGACCGTGCGGCTATAAAAGTAGGGGGAATCCCTGTAAAGACGATGGGTGGAGATTTAATGAAACCCTAGTTTCTATGATACGTCATGTGTTGTATCACTTACATCATCTTAAGAGAGTCTCGACCCTCCGCCTGAAGCAACGTTCGGGTGAAGGCCTTCACCTAACACTTGGAAAGGCTTGAACCTTCGCCTGAAGTATCCTTGGGGAGAAGGCCTTTGTGTGAAGCTACGTTCTGCGAAGATACCCTTCGCCTAAGGTATCCTTGGGGTGAAGGCCTTCACACGAAACTACCTTCGTACCCTTCGCCTGAGGTATCCATGGGGTGAAGGCCTTCGCACGAAGCTACGTCCTGCGAAGGTCTTTATCCTTGTTCGGAATCGCATTTCCAACACAGGAAGCGAGCAGCCAACTGCAGACAAAATCCTAACTACTAGATGTATAGTGAGTTTGAGATTGTTAAGTCCTAACCACGCTCCCAGGGTCTCATGTCATCCAAGATAATTGTTATTGCTTAGTTCATTTGAGTGCAACATCAACTAAGGCTTTTGGATTCAAGTGGTTAAAAAAAGGTTCAAATACGACCAAAATGGATGGATCTTGAAAAATTCAGATTGGAATTCACTTATTGACCAATCAAACCAGCCATTTCAGCTAATATTTTAGCAAATTTTTGCCAAAATCAAGAGCCATATATTAGCTAGATAAGATTTGCACTTTTATATCGAAGGGAAAACTTGTGAACTCTAGATTACACTATAACTTATTCCCAACATATGTCTTTGTGATGCACCTGAACGCTAGCAGGATGCTACAAATTAAGTGTATCCCAATGTGTCTCTTTCTAGCGAGTGGTGCATGGTCGTAGGATCAATGTGTTGGCCAGCCCACGCTACTTGCTTGGCCGGTGCAACCAGTGAAGGAGTTTGAACAATAGATAGGAGTTCATTGTAGCCATCTTCTTGACCTCTAGACCACTTTCAGTGTGGGCTTTCTGAGTGATCTCCCGCGGCACAAGACAACTCACCCCTATTGGTTGATTGAACTATAATGAGTGCTTGTAGTGGCTATTACGGTCATATTTTGTACCCGGTGAATTGTGCTTAGTAGAAGGAATTTTTTTATAGGCTCCCTCCCTCTAGCTATCTAACTCCTTACAAGTCGTATCAGAGCCTCATTACATAGAGTTGAAGATCTAACAACCTACGGTGTAAAGAGATGTCTACTAATCATATTGGCAAACCACCACATTTTGATGAACCAAATTATGATTATTGGAAAACTATGAGCCAAAAGCTATGGGGAGTTGTTGAAGAGGAGTTCATTGTGCTTGATACAAAGAAGCCAATAAATAGAGAAGAAGAACTATTGTGATCCATGAAGTTCTTGATCCAAAGGTGTTTGAATCAATCAAAGATCTCGAGTTTGAAATCGATGGTCAAAGGTATGAATATTTGATTTAGGGCAAAACGAATACAACATGTAAATAAAAACGGAGGGAGTAGAACTTATGGATTTGTGCACAAAATGTATATGTAAGAGCATAAATCAATGAGTTTTCCAAGTGGCTAAAAAAATATAGCGCGTACTCCTAAAATTTAGAAGGCAACTTTGCATGTCATGCACCGTTTACAAATCACTTAAACAACTTTTATACTTTCTTCTTCTCTTGTACATTTGTATTGGAAATCTTGTCCTACTCATCACAAAAAGAAAAGTTCTTGTCCTACTCATTATTCTTCCACGCGTCCTTCCACCTCCAAATTGGCCTATATGCACGTATATTTTCGCACGATTGAACTGGTTTCCTTAGATGTAGAAAGATTGAGAGTTGAGACCATGAGTTGTTGGAGAGCAGCTTTTTTTAATCTTACCAAAAAGTCAAGATTGCGCGTGGATTCTGGAAACTCTTGGATATACTCTTTTTTTTTTTTTTTTGAAACAGCCCGGTAATCCGGCCTGGATATCATTAAGTGTAAGAAGCAATTGACCCAGTTTATAAGGAAAACCGGGCCCAAAACCACGTGATACAACAGAGAGAACAACGACCCCAAACGAAAAACAGACCCGAGCACTCGAGGCCCGAAGGTCATCGTTGCCCGGACAAGCGCAACGCAAGCGCAGCTCCGACTTCCGACCATGGCCTCTCACACACACCATTGCCAAGACGAAAAATCCACAACGACGCCTTCAGGAAGGTTACGACGCGACGATGCGCCGTCGCCGCCGTCAATAGCGGATCGGGTTCTCACCCGCGGAAACAGACACGACGCCCCAACGGGGTAGAACGGCGCCCGCAGGGCAGCGCCGTCGCCGGCTTTAAGCCCAACATAGCCCCGCTTCCGCCGCCGGCCCCGATTCCGGATCCCAGCAATAGAACACCATCGCCGCGTTTGCCGTCCCCGCGGAGCCTCACCCGAGGGCATCGGCGCCGCCGCCGCACACACCGCAGCCGCCGCCGCCGACCACCCCACCGCAAGATGTCATGCCGAAATACCCAGCCTTCGCTCGCCACTCGTGTCCACCGCTACACGCCGGCGCCACGCCCTTCATCTTGACCACCAACGTAGGCAGCCATGGGTCCGCCGCCATACCGAGGGCCCACCGAGGGACGGTAGAGAAGAAAACCATCCCCCAACGCCGCATGAGCACCAACCGCCAGAGCAACGCCGCCGGCCGCCACCGCACCAATTGCGTCGCCGACCGCGACACGGCCCGATCGGCCATCCGCACCGGATCCGCCACCTAGGCGCCGGATCGGGACATCACCATCACCATCGCCAAGAAGAGGCCGGGGATGCGCTGGAAGAGGGTCCCCGCCATCCACCCCGCGCCGATCGCCCACCGCAGCCCCATAGGGCTCCGGATCCGGCCGCGGGGGCGAGAGGATCCGAGCCCCCCGGCAAGCGAGACGCCCCCTGGAGCCCGTCATCCCGGCGTTGCCCTCCTCCCCGGGGCCGGAACCGGCCGCCCAAGCCCCGAGAGGAGCCGCCGCGCGACGGTTGGGGAAGGGAGCGGCGTATGGGGGAAGAAGCCCGCCGCAGCAGCCACCACCCAGCCGCTGGCCGCCGGCGCTGGCCGGCGCGCCGACGCGACAAGGCCGGGCGACCTCGCCGAGCTCCACGCAGCTCGGGCGAGACGGCGCCCCGCATCTGCCCGACCGCGCCACCACACCACCCGGAGGTCGGAGGCCCCGCCGCCCGCCATCCCGGCCTGGCCGTGGGGCCTTTGCCGGCCCCGCTCCGGCGGCGGCGCGGGGCGGTAGGAGGGAGGGAGGGGTTGGCTGCGCGGGGCGGCGGCTAGGGTTGAGACCCGGCCGCCCGCGTGGGCGACGCGAGCCTCTCCGCGTAATCGAACTGGGTTGTCTTGGATATACTCTAAGTTTGCATATAATATAACAATGGACCCACGCCAAAAAAAAAAACTGACTCTGGATTATAATCTCAGATTCACACACTTTATGAAAACTTACATATAAACACATCCAAATTTCGTTGGGTATGATTCAATACAACATAGAGTTACTTGGTGCCAATTAGCACTGCCAGTCTGCCAGATCGATATATAGGCTCCACGTCAAAGGTGGATCTATCCTAAACTAAACCATTCGTGGTCACACTTAAATAAAAATAGTAAAATCGATTAAAAATTATTTGATACGGTGTATAATTCAGCGTGGCACGGTACTAGCTGATTTTCAACAATACAAATCTGGCCAGATGCAAGGGCGGAGTACGTCCATGAGCTGTTTATACCCGTCACCAGGATGTGGGACGAAGAGGCGGTCCATGGGGGCTAATGCTAGCTGCCGACCAATCGGCGCTGAAACGCCGCTACCGACTAGGTCTTGGTGGGCCGCCCAGCCCAAGCCCGTCGTCGTCTCCATCGCCTTCGCCTTCGCCGCCTTCGCGAAACGCCGTCGTCTTCCCCGCGCTCGCGTCATCGCCGTCGTCGTTCACCTCGCCAACCACCTCGCCGCCGATTTAGGGCGCCGCCGCGCCGCCGCTTTAGGGTCGAGCGGTCCCTGTCTCCGGCGACCTCCCCCATTCCTTCCCCGGGCGTAGAAGGAGCCCGGCCGGCCTGGCCGCGGCCGTCGACACGGCGGCTCGGCCGGGCAGGGGAGCGGAGGTCGCCGGAGTTCGAGAAGAAGGTGTCGCCGGTTAGGGTTTCGAAAGGAGAAGAAAAGAGGGGAGGGGAAGGGACTCGCCGGCGCCGGGGCGGAGCAGCGGGCAGGGGCGAGGCTGGAGGTTGAAGACGACGGTTAGGCGGGCGGCAGCTAGCACGCCCCGTCCATGGGACCTTCTCACCGTTTGAGGCTAATGAGAGGTCTTGAATATTAAACCCAGTGTGCGCTTAACTGAAGATGTGTTGGCCTGGGCATTGGAGAAACATGGGTACTATTCAGTCCGGTCAGCTTACAGATTGCTGAAACGGGAAGAGATGGTTGTGGCGATGGCCACAACGGGGGAGCCCTCTTCCTCAGCTGCCAATGACTGCTGGAGGGTGCTTTGGAAGATGGATGTACCGCCTAAGATCAGGCTTTTTTGGTGGAGAGTGATCCACAATTCACTGCCATCGAAGTCTGAACTGAGAAGGCGGCATATAGAAAAAGAAAGCTATTGTGAGGTGTGTGGCAACCCTAATGAATCAGTTTATCATGTACTCTTTGAATGCCCGATCACAAGGAGGTTCTGGGGGTCAGTTAAAGACCTGATGGGTTTGTCGATTCCAAGCTTCCATCCTTTGTCATTTGCAACAGATATATTCAGTCGTAATATATGCCCGTCGGCCAAGGCTCAGCTGATCATGTGTGGGGCGTGGGCACTGTGGTCTGGAAGGAATGGTCGTCGGCATGGCCGGAAGCTGTGGGAGCCAGGTGCATCGTCAAGATTCATATCCAAGATTTTGGAAGATCTAGCAGGCTTGCAAACGCAGACACAACCAAAGGCAATGAGGTCGGTGGGACGCTGGAAAACACCAGAAAGCGGTTGGGTCAAGGTATACACTGATGCGGGGTTTGATCAAGACATGTGCACCGCTAGCGCTGGAGTGGTTATTCGTGACTCCTCTGGTGTCGTGTTGGGCGCGGCTGCCCGATGGTTTGATGGAGTTCCAGATGCATTGACAGCTGAGGCCCTAGCGGCTCGAGAAGGATTGGAATTGGCTGTGGAACTCGGCATGAATCGTGTTGTGCTTGAATCCGATTGCCAGAGTATGACAGTCCTGCTCAAAGACCCGTCTTCATCAAGATCATCCATTGGAGGTATTTGTTATGATATTATAGAGTTAGGTAAAAACTTTGCTGATTTTTGTATTAGATGGGTGCGTAGAGAAGCAAACTCGGTAGCCCATGTTTGTGCCGCCACAGTTACGGCTACCGAACGCTCATTTTTTTGGCTTGAGTCTACCCCAGCTGTGGGTTGTAATCATGAATTAATTGAATGATGAGATGATGCATGATTACTCAAAAAAAAAAAAAACAATACAAATCTGGCCTACCGAACCCGGCCTATGAACCTTATTTGCATATAGAGCGTAGACAGAGGACCGTGTCTTCTTTTTTCAAGGCAAGCACGTTGTTTGTACACAGGAATTTGACATTTTGACTCCCACTCCCCGGGCCGGGTGTTCCATTACGCCTGTACTTGCTCGGCGGATTTCTGCACGAACCCAATCGCTTGAGTTGCGCTCATGTAAAGATGGCTCTACGTACGACGATACCAGCTTCAGCTTTCTGGTGCCGTAATGCCTTCGTTTCCGTCCTTGTACTTGGCCGCGGCACACGGCTGCTCTTAACAATCTCTCGAGAAAATCTGTTCCCGTAGCAAACGTCAGTGGCAGCGAAGCCAACCGCTGCAGCAGTATACGCCGGTTTTGTCAAATCGACGAGCTGGCAAGGCCTCTTGCTTTCCTGGTCACGGGCCTGTGATCTTCATGAGCTCTACCTAGGACGACAAATAATCCACTACCAAAAACCAAAACCACCGCGTGCTGAAATGTAATGAAATAAAACGAGTTATGGTAGCATATGCATTGCAAATATGGATGACGGAGCTGTAAAAATCGTAAGGGATGCGAAGCTAACAATCTCGCCAGCTGAATCCCATTGATCAGATCAGATCAGATGGCAGACAAATATCCCCAGCTGAATCTCATTGATGAGATGGCACGACAAAATTTGGATCATATCACACGGAGTCCGCAGAGATATCCGATCCAAGCACATCGCAGTCGCAGGTTGCTCATTTAAGCGAGGAGATCCTTGGATACGGAAAAAAGGAGTCGAGAAGGAGATCCTGTCCTGGGCAGTGCCAGGCGAGGAGGAGTTAAGACCTGCGTCTCCTGGCCCCAATGCAAGAGAAGATCCTCGGCGTTACTCTCCCGTCGCACGAACGCCAGGCACGTGTGCATCGCCCCGTATCAGATCAGAGCTAGCTCACCGGCCGGAGCTGGACTGGACCGTATCGAGATCTCGCGGATTCACTCTCGCCGCACTGGGATCTCCTGACCGATCGCCCCTTCCGTAACAGGCAACAAGCCCCCAGGCTCCCGCGTGTATATAAGCAAGACGCCGCCGGCGTCGACAGGAGGGGGTCTCTTGCGCTAGCTGATCGATCGCTCGTCACGCGCCGCGCTATTCGCAGTGTGAGCGGAGCGACGACCGAGCTTGAGATATGGCCAGCGTCGTCGGTGGAGCAGCGGTCGCGGCGGCGGCAGTCGACGGGGCCGGGAGCGTGGGAGCGACGCCGCACGTCCTCGCGGTGGATGACAGCTCCGTCGACCGCGCCATCATCGCTGCCATCCTCCGGAGCTCCAGGTTTCGAGGTGTGTGTGTGCTGTGTGCGACACTGTTGCATTGCAAAGCTCTTGTGGTTTCAGTACTCCATTGCTTGATTTTTTTTAAAAAAAATCATTCAAGTTGTGTTGTGTTCGTGCAGTGACAGCGGTGGACAGTGGGAAGAGGGCCCTGGAACTGTTAGGCACGGTATGTCATATACTAACTGTGTGTGTTTTTCACTAACTAATAATTCCCCTTCTCTGATTTTGATTTGACGTTCTTTTTACGCGGGGATTTATACAGGAGCCGAACGTGAGTCTGATAATCACTGATTACTGGATGCCAGAGATGACAGGATACGAGCTCCTCAAGAAGGTCAAGGTAAATATAATCTGAAAACTGGTCCACTCTGCAATGTAAAATCTGACCCTTTTTAACGTCAGTAACTAATGAAAATCCAAGCGTGATGCAGGAGTCATCCAAGCTGAAGCAGATCCCAGTGGTGATCATGTCCTCGGAGAACGTCTCCACCAGAATCAGCAGGTAATAATAAGCAAATCCTCGTCATCACAGCAAAGATCAGATGTAGCCGTACCGCACCCACATCTAACCCCTGTTTTGCCTCCCGTGGCTGATCTATTCAGATGCCTGGAGGAAGGGGCAGAGGATTTCCTGGTGAAGCCCGTCCGCGCGTCGGACGTGTCGCGCGTCTTCAGCCGCGTGCTCCGATGAGCACCGGATGTTGTCCATGGAGCGAGCGCGGCGGGCTGGCTTCGGCTTTTTGTAGGGCTTTCTGGATGTCAGGCGCGGGAAACGAACGTCTTCGTACGGGCAGTCGGTGTCGGTGTGGGTGTCTGTAATCCAACAAGTGCTCGATGTGAGAGTGAGGTTACGTTTTGGTCGTGTGTTGGCATGGCATATAAGCCAAAGCCAGTCCACAACGTGTGTCTTTAGACTTTCTTTTTCCAGCCAGTTTTGTTGGATTTTGCAGTTGAGAGCAAGCGTCTGTTCTTCTTCGGTTGTGTATGGGCTTTCTGCAGTTGTCATTGGTTTTGGTCTAGGGAATTGGTTGACGATTAAAGATGGTGATAATTTGACGTTGTGCTTGCCTTAATACCTTTGTGATCGACGGCTATCTTTTTACCGCCCTCGGCCTCTAAGCTTACGATTGCAGGAAATGTGGTTTCAAAACATTCCTCTTAAATTAAGGTTTTGCTTAGGATTGCTCCACTCCACCAAAATCAACCTACCAACTCCATGGATAACTCCATACAATACTAGAGTTAGCATCCTTTTATGTGCATCATACAATTAATTGACCCTTCAACGCCACCTCTTTTTATAACCTATTTAACTAGTGTATAGTTGGGAGGGAAGTAAAAAGATGGAGCACTTTAAGTTTAATCAATTATACATATAGAAATACTACTAAAATTTATGATGCACACTAAGTATATTACTTTAGAGAAATTATAAAAAATATTTTTATAGTAAATTTATTTGAAGATATAAATGATGTCATATTTTGTGTAAATCTAGTTAAAATTGAAACAGTTTGACTTATCTTGAGACCACGATAGCTTGAACTTATCAACCATGTTACCGTGTTTTTCTCTCATAACAAGACCGCTTCAGTTAGTTTATTAGTCGTAGAAACGATTTGCTTTGCTTCTCACTGTGTCAGTAGCAGGTGCGGCATAAATCCATGTCAACCGAAAACGTGCATTTTTCTTTTTTCTTTTAAGAAAATTGTTATACCTCTGTCCTCTTGATGCTTATTCATGTCTCTGTACACGCTTACGTCAAGCCGAGTGCAGGGGTTGTGGGGCACGCAGCAAGAATATTGTCCTGGCAAAAATAGGCAGCGCTTATTATGCTACAATATACAATATGCCGTATGGGGATAGCAAATGGAGTATGTACAGTTGGTACCAGAAAACGGGATACGCCGTACTAATTCAGTATATACCGATGCAAGACAATTGGAGTTTCTAAGCTGAAAAACTGGAGATCTACACAAGATTTTGTTGGGATCCTGTACCGGCAGTTCCGCAGACTGCATTCTATCCTTCCAGACAGTACGCCTTCTTCTAAAATCTACGGCTCCGAGCCCTCCATTTAAAAATCCTTCATTAGTCTAAAAAAATACCATTTTAGATTTAGACTAAATCAAAAAATCTTAAATGTAATTATGTCTTTTTTAGAGATATCAATGAATCTTTAAACAGGTTTATCGTGAGAAAATATTCCACGACTCAGGATAAAAAAAAAAGTATTCCACGACTGAGATAAAAAAATATATTCCACGACTCATCTAAATGATGCTTATTGTGTATATAAATATTAGTGTTTCTATATATATTATAAACTTAAGCTCATTGACTCCTCTGAAAATGAGAATGATATTCTTTGAGATGGGAGAAGCACTAATTCTAATAAGGATTTTTATATCTTTTTTTAAAGAATGAGTCTATCTGTCCATACCCTCACTCCCATTGTGTCATTCAGCTCGAGATCGATCACTTGTTCTCAACCTCCATGCTTTTTGAGTTCAAAACTGTAACTTTCATTAACGCCTCACCACTCATGTTAATCTCCTATCAACTTACCATACATGATTAATCCTTTATTACACTAACATTT
This sequence comes from Hyparrhenia diplandra, assembly GCA_015847255.1. Classification (NCBI taxonomy): domain Eukaryota; kingdom Viridiplantae; phylum Streptophyta; class Magnoliopsida; order Poales; family Poaceae; genus Hyparrhenia; species Hyparrhenia diplandra. Next base: position 226,321 of record JADLZK010010704.1, on the reverse strand, counting down.
TTATGGCTCTTGAATTTTTTTGACTTAAATATGGTGACGAATCCAACAAAAACTATAGCTAGCTTCTTATCGTAATAGATTGTGTGTAGCATTGTAATGCATAGACACATTTGTTAAGTCTATATGTATGTGTATCTATATATCGGCTCGTCTTTCGGAGGTGCTTATAGGGGTAGGGTTTGCGTCACGTGTGTTCATATGAGCATGTTGGGCATCTGCGTTGTACCATGTAATCTCAATCAAAAAAAAAAAAAAAAACTAAAGAGAAAAAATTCCTCCAAATTTTCATCCATGCTCTCTCTCTCACCCTCCCGGACAAGAGTAATAGGCAGTTCTAATAATTGACCCAAAGTCATGACCTATACTCTTAGATCAGACAGACAAGTTGGAATAACGCGGTGTAATAACCACAGTATAATTTCATTACAACACATGAATATGTTTGTTAGTAAAAATAATGTCAGAACTTTTTCCATTGCAACAGATGAATATGTTTTAAAAGTCAGTTTATTTTCACATAGAATAGAAATAGAGGCCTTGTTTAGATGGCAAATATTTGGAACCGAATGTCATATCGTATACATGTAGCACGTTTAGTTTGTTAGTGGTAAATATCATCCTACCATAGAGTAACTAGGCTCAAAAGAATCGTCTACTTAATGTACATCTAAACTGTGTAATTAGTTATTTTTATCTATATTTAATACTTCAAACATATATATGTCTTTTGGTGTATTTAATGTGATGTGATGGAGAAAGTGGGAAAAAGGTCGAAACTTTAGCCATCTAAACCAGGCCTAGAAAACATAATAAAAAGTGAAAATTCCATGCTGGGCCTGTCCCTCAAGGCTGAAGCGGAGTCGGATCTCCGGGAGCCGGGCCTTGTTTAGATGGCTAAAATTTCTAACCTTTTCCTCACTTTCTCCATCACATCACATTAAATACACCAAAAAACATATGTTTGGAGTATTAAATGTAGATAAAAAAATAACTAATTACACAATTTAGATGTACATTGCAGACGATTCTTTTGAGCCTAGTTACCCATGATAGGATGATATTTACCACTAACAAACGAAACGCTTCACAAAATGCGATGCGACATTCTGCCCAAATATTTGCCATCTAAACAAGCGCCCGGTGGGAGAAATCTCCTTCGATTCTTCCACCTCTCCTGCCCTGCCTGACGCACGCCGGCCCCCGCTTCGTCACCGCACCCTCGCTTCACACCCTCGCTTCACCGTGCTCGCCACCCTGCCCCAGCCCCCTCCTCGCGCCGGCAGCCGACCCCATCCCAGCCCCGCCGCCGACCTCCCTCTCCTCGCGCCGGCGGCCGTCACCCTCCCAGCGTCGCCGCCGAGCTCCCCTTCCTCGCACCCTCGGCCGTCCCAACCCGCGACTCGCCGGAGGAGGCGGTACGATTAGTTCGAGCAGACGCGGTCGCGGATCCTATACGGTAAGATTCCTGCCCTTCAACAGGACCGCCCAAACAAACTCGACTGTGTTCACCCCTGCGTCCTCTTTCTCGAGTTCAAGTGTGCTCCCTGTTCACCCCTGCGTTCTCGAGTTCACGGGTGCTCCGGCTCTCTCTCCCCTCCCTAGTTACGACGATTGGGTGACCGCCGACGCCGCCCCACGCCAGGTTGCCAGGTCTTTGTCGAGCCCTTCGCCGGCGAGGGGCACCAACCCTGTATGCTCACTCCTTATCTGCCCTTCCTGCCGTGCCAAAACCGATCACCCAAACCCTAACTTACGCTATTTGTCTATTTGTATTCGGATCTGGTCTAATAACAAGCATATGTTATTTTGCCTATTAAATTCGTTTTTGGTTTCTTTTGCAAAACTATAGGGTACATGTGTATACTCATGTCCTTTATTGGCTCCGCCAGTGATCGTGGCTTATTATTTCCCATTAACAGATACTAAGGATATTCTGGTCGTGCATATCACGTTGGATAGTTCTGGGGTTTTCGCTCTGAAGAACAAAATGGACAATGCTCATAGTGAGAACCAAACTGATACCAAGCAAGATGATGATGTGCGCCAAAGCAAACAGGATGATGAGGTAATGGAGACCTTTACTCCTTTATTAAATATTTCATGGATAAATGATGTTTATTGTTGTTGATAACTCACAGTTTTACTGTTGATGGTTATCCTATCATCCTGCATTCTAATTTTGTCCACCTAATGATATTGGTAAATTAGTCCCCTCTAATCTTATTTCATTGACAGATCCTGGCACTGATAGCGTTAAAAATTAGTTTGGAAGAGGATTGGGATTTTATTTGCCATGCCTAGAATCGGTTGGGCATTTGATAGGCCTGTCATAATAAAGTCTTGTGGATTCAATTGGGAACACTAATAAACTTTGATCATTACCCCCTCAACTTTGACTTAACTATATGCTGGTTAACTTATATTTTGTGGTCTAGAGTGCTTCAATGATGAGAAGGGGTGTGGGACAGAGCACTATATTGACACTGGTAGCCATAGCATACTCTGAATTTTAGTCATGGAGCTATAACCAACCAAATGTCACGAGTAGCAGTTATCTGTCTACTTGGGTAAAGACAAATCTTGGGCCTATGTCCGTCAACAAACTATTCTGGTCAGAGTGTGTGTCTGTGTGAAATCACTTCACAAAATAAAATTTCTTTCTGTTTGTTAGTTTCTAGTATCCTATCTTAAGGCAACTTTTTAAAATTGGACCCTTGAATATGGCTCGAGTGGATTTACCTTAGTAATTTAAAACTTGTGTTACCTATAAATACCTGTTTCCATTAGTTATCTGGGTATTGAATTCAAGTGTCATAAACATCATGATCCTGCTCACTAATCCTGACATTCTTTTTACTCTATATATGCAGGAGGCCCGCCTTGAAGAATATAAAAGGATAATTGATCAAAAGACTTCCCTCCGCCGGAGCAACCTAAACCCTGAAAGGCCTGGTAGCTATTTCTTTCACTATTTTTATTTCATATACCTCTTCTAATCACAAATATAAGTGAATCTAGGTTTGTCCTAAATCAGAATTTAAAACTTTAACAAGAATCCCTAAAAATATATCACTTCAAATGGAAACAGTTATGTATTAAAATAAAGTTAATTTCCATAATGAAGTCTATATAATTTTTTTTTGTCTCGAATAGGTAGGAGTAAAATTATTTTGTATATTGATTTTCGAAGTTCAAAAAAAGCTTAACTTAGGACATACCTAGATGAAGCTATTATTTGTGGTTGAAGTAATGCGTTACTGCACTGCACAAGCAATCATTCAAATCAAGTGCTGGAACCATTCTTGTTTTTATCCTTGTTAGGTTGAGGATTTGTTTCTACACTAGAACAATATTCTAGAATTGCATGAAATCCTCGTTTTGGATAAGTATGCATTTTCTATTTTAACTTGTATGTCAAAAATTTGGTACAGGATAATTATTTCAAAATTTGCTGGATGATATTTTTTTTTGGTACAATGATAAGGAACAATTTTATGCAATGATATAAAAAATGGTTAAGGATACAATTTTATGCAATGATATAAAAAAATGGTTGAGGATAATTGCTTCAAATTGTGTTGGAAGATTTACAACTAAAAATCTTGTCTTCGAGTGGAAGTGAACGAATCTATGGGTGACTGGAAATGTATATAAAGTTTGTAGCAGCCATAAATGTATATAAAGTTTGTAGCTTCTTGTCCCAGAATCTCAAGGAAGATTTATTTATTTATGTGCGTTAACTTAGGTGCTACTTTTCTTTCACATGTCACTTCTAAAATTCTATTTTTGTTTGAACGCTAAAACCCACTCTGACAATTTGTGGTGGATGAGGTACAACATTCAAGAGTCCCCTGTTGCTTATATATGTTCTTAGAATCTTGACAAACCCATTCTTACAATTTGTTGTGGATGAGGAACGGCATCAAGAGTTCCTGTTGCTTATATACTCCCTCCATATCACTATTAGAAGTCGTTTAGGACAGCGACACAGTCTCCAAAGCACAACTTTGACTTCTCTTTTCTATAAAAATATTTGTTGAAAAGTTATATATGTGTATTTTTATGAAAGTAATTTTCAAGACAAATCTATTGATATGATTTTCACATTTCAAAACTCAACAACTTGAAAGTTATTACTCATGATTTATGTTCCCGACCCAAACCTTTTCCAAACGACCTCTAATAGTGATACGGGAGGGGAATATGTTCTTAGAATCCTGACAATGGGTGATGATGAGCTACTTAATGGTTTCATACTTCACCTTTTTTCTTATTTTGCTTATGCCATCTTCCATTTCGCAATTTTGGGTTCTGTTTCATTGGTGGATATGATTCATATTTTGTTAGTATACAATTTCTTATCTTGACTAGCAGCACCTAATTCTATTTTTTTTTTTTTTTACCTTTGTGACATTCACTAATTCCAGATGCAAACTACCTGAGAACACTGGACTCCAGTATCAAGCGAAATACAACAGTTATAAAGAAGTTGAAGACAATAAATGATGAACAGAAGGATGGGCTAATGGATGAGTTAAAAAGTGTGAATTTGAGCAAATTTGTCAGTGAAGCAGTTTCTTATATTTGTGAGGCCAAACTTCGCTCCGCTGATATACAAGCTGCTGTTCAGGTAATTTGCAATAGCAGTGGTTTCACTTTATGCAAAAGTGCCAATTTCTAATAGAAATGCTTATGATGTTTACTGTTGTTGGTACCTTTACATGTGCAAGATCCTTGGTGGTTGTTATAGAAACAATGTGTGCATCACCTCAGTTGGTTAGTATTAAGAAGGTTATCAATATTACCGAAGTTATACTTAGGGGCATGCGCGTCACCTCAGTCGGTTAATATTAGCAAGGTTATCCCTAGGAGTTCGACATGGTTGGTTGTGACCAGTTGGCTGGTGCAATAAAGTCCGATTACTAGTATCAGTTCGCCAAATTGGGTTCAACAAGAGCTTCTTTTTCAATTTGAGAAGCCCGATGACTAGTGGGGAATCTGCTGGTATGCCCATACCATGTTTGTGATTTCCTTTGGAAATATTTCACATGTTACTGTATATTTGGTACCAACCATTTTGACATATGCCATAGTGTAGCTATGGTAACCAGCTGCTGCTGGCTTCCTGGAATGTTTGATTCACTTGTTTGTGGGGTAGCCACTGGTGGGATTGGGCAGAGTTTTTAATAGTTTGTCCTCTATTCCTACATTTGTCTGAGCTGCAGCTTTGGGGCTTTTGGTTCTGATTGTTACCTGTTTGCTATTGGCTTTTGTGATGATTTTTAGCTTCTCAGAACACCAAAAGCAAGAAAAGCTCATCAGAACGTGCTTTTCAGCTTTTATTAGTTCATTTCCTCAGAAGCCAGCTTTCCAGCTTTTCCAAAGCTAGCTCAACAGCTAGGCTGTTTGTTTCAGCTTCTGGCTTCTAGCTGAAGAAGCCTGCAAAAAGCTGAAACAAACAGGCCCATAGTCCTGCTGCAGCTTAACCATCATCACTTTACTTTGAGATTTTGTTATTAATGATGAAGGTGTTAACTCATGAATTTATTCTATGTGGGTCACTCTAATGTAGGTTTGCTCGCTTCTTCATCAAAGATACAAGGACTTCTCTCCTTGTCTTATACAAGGTCTACAGAAGATCTTCTTTCCTGGAAAATCTGGAGATGATTTGGATGCAGATAAAAATTCGAGAGCCATGAAGAAGAGAAGCACATTGAAACTTTTGATTGAACTGTATTTTGTTGGAATCGTCGAAGATGCTAACATATTTGTTAGTATTATAAAAAGATCTTACGTCAGCAGAACATTTGAAGGACCGTGAAGGAACTCAAACAAACTTGTCTCTTCTATCTACCTTTGCTCGTCAAGGGAAGTTCTTTTAGGGCTACAATCTCACGGTCAAGAAGCCTATGATGAGGTAAGATAACATTGTGTATCAACCTTATTTGTTTAAGTTATAGAAGGCCTTAGAAAACAAAAATACTGATCACACAATTCAACTGCAATAGTAGATCTAGCTGCTCTTTGTCGAATGCATAACCCAAGCTCCGAAGTTTACCCCCCAAAATACTGACATATTTTTTGTGGGCTTTGAATGTGAATATGTATATAACTCTAAGTATATAGTGTCTTAGTAAGGGTGAAGTGCCAAAGTTAACCAATGAAGTAGAAACTAGAAAGTGAGCTGGTAAAGTAGATTTTCAGTTCAATTCACTTCAGGAAGTGCCATTGATTCCTGATGCCCATCAGGCTAGGGTCGAAGCACATGAGAAACCTGTAAGCATAAAAATCATGACTCTGATAACAGGTACTGTGCTGAGCAGTGAGCACAGACCAAATATAGCATGCTGTCAAGTGTTAATTTATTTACTACATGTGGCATCTATCTACATCAATTGATTTGCCAGCAATGTTGAATCTATGCAGTTCTTTAAGGACCTAAATGTTACTGCTGAGCAGAAGAAGTTCTTTAAGAAAGCCTTGAACTCTTACTATGATGCTGTAGCTGACCTCCTACAATCAGAACATGCGGTAACTCCTTTTCTTTGTTGTTAGTTTGGACACTCTTGTTTGTTGTAATTTGAGTTTATTATGCATAAACTAAACTTTTCTTTGTACCTAGTCTCTTCGTCTAATGGAGGCAGAGAATGCAAAAGTTTTAAGTGCCAAAGGTGAACTAAGTGATGAGAACACAGCTTCATATGAGAAACTCAGGAAGTCTTTTGATCAGTTACTACGCGGTGTATCCTCGTGAGTATTTATTGGTCCATTCAACAGAAAGCTACCATTCTCTAATTCCTTTTATTATATACAGTTCTGCCAATTTTGGATGAGCGTAATGGCATCTGGTGTTTTGTTTGTATGGGGCTGATGATGAATTGCAGAGGAACACACACATACCTTAGAACTTACTACCTGAATTTTTCTTCCCTCCCTTGGACCAGCCCTTCTTTAGATAGAAATAGATAGACAATTTACTTACATGAAAAGTCACATTCTTCCATACCTGGGTCAGGATGCAACATTGGGTGGGTACTACTAAAGTAGACATGATGGTATAGGTAATATTGGTGTACCAATCTACTAAGTGTTCCATCCATGCCTTCAACCTGTATTAGGAATCAGTGTAATTTCCTTATTAGATGTGACAGGTGGTGCAGAAACCACAAACTGGCCACTAATTTCATCATGACGTGTTGATAATTGTTTGTTAACATGTCAGTTATCATTCCATCTTTTTTTTTTTTTTTTTATGATTCTTGGCTGTCTTAACGTGTTGTTTTGCAGGTTGGCTGAATCTCTTGACATGCAGCCTCCAGTGATGCCAGATGATGGAAATACAACAAGAGTTACTACAGGAACCGATGCCTTGCCTTCTTCTGGAAAAGAATCATCTGCATTGGAGCCTATCTGGGATGATGAAGATACCAAAGCTTTCTATGAATCTTTACCTGATCTCAGGTTTAATTTTCACTAAATTGCCAATATCTGTTACATTTTTTAGCTTTCTTTTATTATCCTTTAGAAATTATATATATTTTTTGAGCAGAGCATTTGTGCCGGCTGTATTACTGGGGGAGGTTGAGCCAAAGTCGAATGAGCAACATGCTAAGGGCCGTGAGCAATCTAGTGTAAGACTCTGAATCTTTAAAGTAGTCCATCCTTCAATTTAATGTATATATAAGAAGGTTCTATTGCAATTTCGTCTTTATAAACTTGACTTTCTCTCAGATTATGTTTTCTTGCAACATTTTGGATGCTTATATCTTTTTGTTGGGTTTACTTAGAATAGAATATCCCCGGCTTGTTTCTTTTTGGATTGCAAGGTGGTCTTTCAAGGTCATGCATAAAGAAACTCAACCACTGGGGGAAAGACTGCCCCCATGCCTTAAGACCATGCATAATGCTCCTGTCTCTTAGTGTATAAGCCTTTTTATAAGCTTTTAAGTTTGTTAAGAGATGTCGGTTCGCTATTATGTTGATTTAATGTGATCCCACAGGATCTTTCACTTTTATCAATGTGGCAATCTCAAAGAGACGCTCTTCGCTAAAAGAAGAACTGCATTGAACAGCGTATCTACTATCTAGGCCTATTTTTATAAGTGGATTGAAACTCTATTAAAATTTAAACTACAAAAAGTCTAGTTTAGAACACATTTATCCAGCGCCGGGAACGAAATTCCTGGCTCCACTCTGTTAGATTCTTTCCTTGTTCTTTGTTTGCCTTGCCTATAATATTGCCCTTGTCTATGATAATGTGGTGAAATACTCTTAGATTGCCTGGAATGGTAGTTTTGCTTCACAGAAAGATTTACGTGGTGCGGGTCATGGTCGTCAGAACCAGAGATTTCTAAGGGACCAAACAGCAAGGATTAGAACTCAGTCGGTGCCAAATTAGTTTTTGTTACTATGTATGAGTCATTTGGTACTAATTAAATAAATATAAATCAATCATAAAGGGGCCAGGGCTCCCCCTAGCCCCTCACTGTATCCAGTTATCCGCACCATGTTTAGCTCCTAATTCATGTGATGCGTAAAATGTATTTATGAATGGTAGAGCGTTTACCTTTTGACTGATAAAACATGTTCCAATAGATTTTTATATCTGACATCAACATGGTTTGCACTCTTTGCTTCTGAGTGAGAGAAGGCAGGAGAAATTTATTCATCTAAAATTCTAAATATGCATTCACTAACCATTTTCTTTTATTTTTATTTCTGGGTTTGCCACTAAATTATTTTGAATTTTGTTATGAAGGAGTCCACTTCAGAACAAGAGACTGAACTACATGACAATGTTCAAAATTCTGCCACTGAACATCAACTAGAAGTTAAAGTAGATGATGTAGTGAAAGAGAGTGAAGACAAAGATAAAGAGAAGGGAAAGGATGGAGAAAAGGAAAAATCCAAGGAGAAGGATCTGGATAAGAAAAATGAAAGAGAGAAGGAGAAAGGAAGAGCCTTGGATGGTGCAAGTCTGGATAACCTCCTGCAGAGGCTGCCGGGATGTGTCGGTCGTGATCTCATTGATCAATTGACGGTATTCACTCATCTCATAATTTCTGTCCTCATATTTTAGGATTGATTGTCATAATCAAGCTAGTTTTGATTTCCCCAGGTTGAGTTTTGCTACCTGAATTCTAAAAGCAAATCGAAAGAAACTTGTGCGTGCCTTATTCAATGTTAATAGGACTTCACTGGAACTGTTGCCTTACTATTCTCGTTTGGTTGCGACACTATCAACTTGTATGAAAGATGTTCCAAGTATGCTTCTGTCTATGCTTGAAGAGGAGTTCAACTTTTTAATAAATAAGAAGGTATATACTCAACTCTTTGTTGCTTGATGTTGTTTGTGCTCAGCTGCTCTCATCTTATGATAAATATTGCTTCTAAGTGACTAAGCCTTGATAGTATCTAGGATTTACTGTTTGCTCCAGAATGCAAGTTGCATTAATAACATCACTATATAAACATGAAATGCATGATGTCATGTACGGGCGCCCCCTATGTCAGGCAGCGGCGCGCACGGATGTGCGGCGTCTTGGCGTGGCGCGCCGGCGCCCAGGAAGCCGCGGCAGCCGGCTCTAGTGGCTAAGATTAGAAACTAGATAGTTTGTTGGAAGGTTTGTTTGCATGGCTAGAATTAAGGAGCGGCTCGCTCTCGTGTGTGTGCGGCCGTGAGGCCTTATATCCTTGTAACCGGACCTGAGATCAATTAAGCAAGATCATTATCTCTAATCTCCCTCTTCCTCTCAACTAAGCTGCGGGCTGTGCGGTATAACCACGCCGGAGAAGACGACGGACCGAGGCTACGACCTCCGTGGCCGAGGGCCACCTACCCTCGACCTCTAGGCCCTTGACAACTGGGTATCTCGAGTCGGATCGCAATCCTCCAAAGATCGCTTCCCCGCCCACGGCCGGCCTCAACGACCCACCACACCCCCCATCGCCGGCCACATCCGCGGCGACCTCCCCCACCATGTCCGAGCCAACCCTCGCCGATGTCATCAAGATGATGAAGGAGATGCGAGCCCGACATCGCCGGGCTGAAGGAGAAGTCCGGCGTCGTCGACATCCGGCTGCCGCACCGACGCCCACGCGACCTCGATCGCCCACCAAAGTTCCGAAGTGGGACTTCCCGCGGTTTGATGGCAAGACCGATCCCTTCTCTTCGTCAACAAGTGCGACCGTGCCGGACAACAAATAACCATGCCGGAGGAGCGGGTGTGGATGGCGTTGTACAACCTCGAGGGCGTCGCCCAACTCGTTCATCCAAATGCGGGGAGGACGAGGGGACGCCGCCATGGGGTCGCTTCAAGAGCCGCCGCCCCTTACTGTTCGCCCACCCCTCCGTTCGGGCGCCCTTTGTTCGAGCTTGCCGAGTGCCGCCGCACCGCACCCGAGAGGAGTACTCCAACCGGTTCCGAGGAGCTTCTTCCTCGCGCGGGCCTACCGGGCGAGGCACAACGCGTCGATTGTACACCGGGGGGCTCCCCGCCGCCACTCGACCATGCGGTTCGAGATCCACCACCGGAGGCGCCGCCCGCCGCCATGAGTTTGGCGCGTCAAGTGGAGCGATGGAACTTGACAAGACACGGCCGCTCCGGCCGGGGGCAACCGGCGCCCTCCTTCCCGCACCGCGGCCGCGTCCGGCGTTGCTAGCGGCTCCGCGAGCCCGGCCCTTCCGGCGCCGCCACCGGCCGGGATGCCCTGCTGCGGCACCACCTCGGGGGGACGGCCGGCGTCCGTCGCCCGAAGAGATGGCCGAACGCCGTCGCCAAGGCCTTTGCTTTAACTGCAATGAAAAGTACCGCGCGTGGCCACAATCGGTTTTGCAGGCGCATCTTTTTCGTGGACGGGCGTGGAGATCGACGACGCCGAGGAGGCTGCCCGGGCGTGGGGCGGTCCCCGCTTCCCCTGCGGGCCCTCGCGGGGTGCCCGTGTTGACACCATGCGAATCCACGGTCGGCTGGCACCGCCTCCTCGTCGCCCTCCTCGACCGGCAGTACCCACAACTTCATCTCCGAAGGCTGCGGCGCCGGCGCACCGGCCTTCCACTCGGCCAGCCGCCACCACTGCGCCGGGTCATCCGTGCAGCCCCGTCACCATCGAGGGCGCCGTTCCCGGCCGATCTCTTCGTCATGCCGCTGGCACGACGCCGCCCTCGGGCGCGGTGGCTAGGGCGCTTGGGCCCATCGTGTGGGATCTGGGCAGCCGGCGCATGTCGTTCGGCACCTAGGCGTCACGGTTTGCTGGACTGCGGTCTCAGCCACCGGGCCGGCCTCCATCGCCGCCACGGTGGCGCCCGAACCCCACCCCGACGCTCCTCGACGCCTTCAGCGCCATCTTCGCTGAACCAACAGGGCTGCCACCGCAGCGCGCCCACGACCACCGCATCACCCTCAAGCGGGCGCGCGCCGGTGGCCGTCCGCCCATATCGGTGCCCGGCGGCCCACAAGGATGAGCTCGAAAGACAGTGCGCCGCCATGATGGAGCAGGGGATCGTGCGTCGCAGCGACTCGCCATTCTCCTCGCCGGTCCTCCTCGTCAAGAAGCCGGATGGGTCCTGGCGCTTCTGCGTCGACTACCGCGCCCTCAACGCGCTCACGGTGAAGGACGCGTTCCCCATCCCCGTCGTCGACGAGCTGCTGGATGAGCTCCATGGCGCGCGGTACTTCTCCAAGCTGGACTTACGCTCCGGGTACCATCAAGTCCTCATGCGCCCGGAGGATGTTCACAAGACGGCGTTCCGCGACGCCGCGGACGGGCTGTGCGAGTTCCCGGTGATGGCGTTCGCCTCGTGTCTGCGGCGGCGTTCCAGCGCTCATGAACGGCGTTCTCCGCCCCTTCTTACGCCGGTTTGTCCTTGTCTTTTTTGACGACATCCTCATATACAGCAAGACATGGGCGGACCATCTGCGTCACCTCCGTGCGGTGCTTGACGAGCTGCGCCGGCACCACCTCTTTGTCAAGCGCAGCAAGTGTGCGTTCGCTGCCTCGTCCGTCGCCTACCTTGGCCCGTGATCTCGGCGGGGCGTGGCCATGGATCCGCCAAGGTGCGAGGCCATCGTCGGCCGCCGGCGCCACGCCGGTTCGGGCGGGCGCGGCTTCCTCGGCTTGGCGGGTTACTACCGCAGTTCGTGCACAACCACGGCGGTGGCAGCCCCGTTGACGGCGCTCCTCAAGCGGGGCGGCTTCGCCTGGGATGAGGGCGCAGCTGCAGCGTTCGCTGCCCTCAAGGCAGCAGTCACCTCAGCCCCGTGCTCGCCATGCCGGACCCGGGAAGACGTTCGTCGTGGAGTGTGACGCCTCGTCGCCTGGGTTCGGCCCGTGTTTCGTCAAGAGGGCCACCGGTGGCGTTCTACAGCAGGCCCATCGCGCCACGACACGCCCCTTGCTGCCTACGGCGCGAGCTCATCGGCTTGGTCCAAGCGGTGCGGCACTGGCGGCCTTACCTCTGGGGGCGGCAATTCGTCGTCAAGACGGATCATTTCAGCCTGAAATACTTGCTCGACCAGCGCCTCGCCACGATCCCGCAACATCACTGGGTCGACAAGCTTTTGGGCTTTGATTTCTCTCGTTGAGTACAGGTCGGTGCGACGAACGCCGTGGCGGACGCACTTTCCCGCCGCGACACGGAGAGGCGAGCTGCTGGCCATATCCGCGCCCGCTGACTTCATCAGCCGGCTGCGCCAAGCACAGGCGCTGGATACGGCCTTGGTGGCTGTCCATGCTGACATTCAAGCCGGCACCCGCGCGGCTCCGTGGGCGGTGACGGACGACATGGTCACGTTCGATGGGCGGCTCTTCATCCCTGCAGCCTCCCCGCTCCTGCTGGAAATCGCCGCTGCTGTCCATGAGGGCGGCCCGCGAAGGGAGTTCACCGCCGCGCTCCACCGACTCCGCCGCGACTTCCACTTCTCCAACATGCGGCGCGTGGTGCAAGACTTCGTCCGGGCCTGCGCGGTCTGCCAGCAGCACAAGACCGAGCACCTACATCCAGCCGGCTTGCTGCACCCCCTGCCGGTGCCCTCGGCTGTTTGGGCGGACATCGCGCTCGACTTCGTGGAGGCGCTACCTAGTGTGCACGGCAAGACGGTGCTCCTGACGGTCGTGGACCGCTTCAGCAAGTACTGCCACTTCATCCCCTTGGCGCATCCGTACACCGCCGAGTCCGTGGCCCAAGCCTTCTTCACCGACATCGTCAGGCTGCATGGGGTGCCGCAGTCCATCGTCTCCGATCGGGACCCGGTGTTCACCTCCTCGTTCTGGAGCGAGCTGATGCGGCTCATGGGGACGAAGCTGCACATGTCCTCGGCGTTCCACCCACAGACCGATGGCCAGCCGGAGGCGGCCAACCGCGTCATCGTGATGTACCTGCGCTGCTTCACTGGAGACCGGCCGCGCCAATGGTTGCGGTGGCTGCCGTGGGCCGAGTACACCTACAACACAGCGTACCAGTCCTCCCTCCGCGACACGCCGTTCCGGGTGGTGTACGGCCGCGACCCCCCCTCGATCCGCTCTTATGAGCCCGGCGAGACGCGGATTGCTGCGGTGGCGCAGGAGATGGAGGAGCGGGAAGCCTTCCTGGAGGATGTCCTGATCGCGCTGCAGCAGGCTCAGCTGTCGAGCGCCACTACGACAAGACGCACCGGCTGGTCACCTACCGGTCGGCGACTGGGCCCTGCTCCGTCTCCGTCAGCGCGCTGCAGCCTCTCTACCGCGCACTACAGCTGGGAAGCTGAAGCCCCGCTATGTCGGTCCGTTCCGTGTCTCGGAGCTCATCAACGACGTGGCGGTGCGCTTGGAGCTGCCACAAAGTGCGCGCCTCAACGATGTGTTCCACATTGGCGTGCTCAAGAAGTTCATCGGCGCCTCCGGACTCGCCACCAGCCCTGCCTCCCATCGTCAACGGCGCGGTGGTTCCCCGAGCCGGCCAGAGTTGTCTTGGGCAAGGCTGGCACGCGGTGTTCGCCAAGTCCTCGCCCAAAGGCGTGGCGAGCCTGCTGCATCCGCGTCCTGGGAAGACCTTGATGATTTTCGTGCTTCAGCTTCCAGCGTTCCAGCTCGAGGACGAGCTGGTCTTCGAGGAGGAGGGGAGAGATGTCATGTACGGGCGCCCTATGTCGGGCAGCGGGCGCGCCGCACGGATGTGCGGCGTGCGGCGTGGCCGCAAAGGCGCGCCAGGAAGCCGCGGCAGCCGGCTCTAGTGGCTAAGATTAGAAACTAGATAGTTTGTTGGAAGGTTTGTTTGCATGGCTAGAATTAAGGAGCGATTGGCTCGGTGTGTGCGGCCGTGAGGCCTTATATCCTTGTAACCGGACCTGAGATCAATTAAGCAAGATCATTATCTCTAATCTCCCTCTTCCTCTCAACTAAGCCTGCGGCTGTGCGGTATAACCACGCCGGAGAAGACGACGGACCGAGGCTACGACCTCCGTAGCCGAGGGGCCACCCTCGACCTCCAGGCCCTTGACACATGACAACACTAGTTGCTACGAATCCTCCTAGGAAGTTGAAGTGTAGGGGCAGCAATTATTTTGCCTCCTATGTTTTGTATTTACTGTGGACTAACTTTTCTCTCTGCTCTGTTACCTTTCAGGATCAGATCAACATAGAAACAAAAATTAAAAATATACGGTTTATCGGGAGTTGTGCAAGTTCAAAATGGCTCCTCCAGCTCTTGTTTTTAGCTGTTTGAAAGTATGCGTTTGTTAAGCTCAGAGTTAGTAATTTCTACCTTTTACATGTGCTACATTGGTAACAAATATTTTTCTATATATTTTGCAGGCTTGCCTTGATGATTTCAGTCATCATAATATTGATGTGGCTTGCAACCTTCTCGAGACTTGTGGCCGTTTTTTGTATCGCTCACCTGAAACTACGATTCGCATGGCTAATATGCTGGAGATACTGATGAGACTGAAAAATGTCAAGAATTTGGATCCACGCCACAGTACACTTGTAGAAAACGCCTACTACCTTTGTAAACCGCCTGAAAGATCTGCACGGATATCAAAAGTTCGGCCACCTTTGCATCAAGTAAGATTTCCATTTATTCTTTGTTATATGTTCTATTGTGCCTTGTCTACAAAAATGTAACAATTAACTATTATCCCTCCTTTTCCTGTGTAGTACATAAGAAAGTTGCTTTTCTCAGATCTTGACAAATCAAGTGTTGAACATGTTTTGCGCCAACTACGCAAGTTACCTTGGGCAGAATGTCAACAATACCTTCTGAAGTGCTTTCTAAAGGTTCACAAAGGAAAGTACAGCCAAGTTCATCTGATTGCTCTTCTCACTGCTAGTCTCAGCCGCTATCATGATGACTTTGCTGTCGCAGTGGTAGATGAGGTTAGTTCCTTTAGCTGACTGCATAAATAAAGGAAAAAGGAACCCATTTTTTTAATATTTGTTGGAGTCTATTTTTTTCTATTGTAGTCACCATAAAATGAAATTGTAACACATTAATTATTGGCAGTTTCAGTTATCCATCTGTTGCTCTGGTGATAAACTGTTGACATACAAGTTATATGTTTATTTTTTATTTTGATTTAGGTTTTAGAAGAGATAAGGGTTGGATTGGAGCTAAATGACTATGGGATGCAACAAAGGCGGCTTGCCCACATGCGGTTCCTTGGAGAGCTATACAGCTACAAGCATATAGATTCATCAGTTGTTTTTGATACACTGTACCTAATCATTGTGTTTGGTCATGGAACTCCTGAAGTAAGTATCATTGAACAATGATTTAAGGACCATTGCTATCATCAAATTCATTTTCTGACATCATACCTCCGTCCCAAAATAAATCAACTTCTGGAGGGAGTATGTGGCAATAAAGAATTACCACAAAGCCTATGATTATATGTTAAGTCAGCCTCTTTCATATTTTGTAATAAATGTAAGCTTATGTTTGCGATTGATCTCAATGTATAGATCCATCATTTCTTCTCATTAGAGATGCAAGTTCAAACTATTTTTGGGTCATTGGGTCAACCCAAGAATTTGATCAAATGAACTAAATGACTTTTTCATAGTTTGTGAGGAGTGGAAAAATCAATGAACTAGAATGACATTTGATCGTAATTAGTTAGCTGATCAAAAACACCTTTGGGTACTCATTTGCATCTTTAGTTCTCAATGAACATTTTTCCCTTCACTTGTGCAGCAAGATGTGTTGGATCCACCAGAAGATTGCTTCAGAATCAGGTTGATCATTACACTTTTACAGACCTGTGGTCACTATTTCAGTAAGGGATCTTCAAAAAGGAAGCTCGACAAATTCTTGCTACACTTTCAAAGATACATTCTTAGTAAAGGGCCCTTACCACTCGACATAGAGTTTGACATTCAGGTTAGTTCTTTTTTGTATACAACTTGAAGACATGTGTGAATACATACGTCAAACTTCTATGTTACAGACTGAATCATGAAGTCAAACCAATTTAGAAGTTGTATGATGCATGTAGTAAATCTATGTTGTGTGCGACCGAGAATGCTTTCTTGGTAGGTTTTACGTTCTGAATGAGTCAATGAACCAGTTGTATCTGATGTTTATCCAATAATTTGCTTACCTATGTATAATTAAACATTGGGCACCCAGGACCCATTTCTTGGTGTGGGGTGGGCCACAATCATAATGATTTATGCCTGTCAACATTTTTTGATGTGTGTTTTGCTTCTTGGTTAGATCATGCAGGCTTTTTCTTATCAATGGGACCAGATATCTTTATTTCAAATAAGATTTTATCTTTATTCCTATTTAACCTAGTGTGCTTAGGCAGCAGCATTTAATTTGCTAATGGAAAGCCTAATAAAGTATAAATGATGATAGACAAATGGAATTGTATGACTTTGGTTCACAAATCACAAGACACAATCAGTGCTCCACTAATATACTGGCTGCACGTCTGGCAACAACCCCGCAATGTGCTCTCAGACCAGCACGTTACATTTGGTCAGGCAATATTCCTGTCAGCTATTGGTAAATCATATTGCTGCAGTTATGTTTACATGAAATTCAAAAATCATAGTACTGTACAGTTAAATGTTAAATTGTTTGATGACTCTGAATACATGTATATATATATATATATATTTTGAGGATTGAGGACATATTTCATGTGTTGCAGGATTTATTTGGCGAAGCTACGACCAAACATGTCTAGGTATTCATCAATTGAGGAACTTGTCGCGCGCTAGTTGAGCTTGAAGAAAATGAACGTTCAGCCCCAGTAGAAAAGGTTGAAAATGAAGACAATGAATCTCAGAAAAGACAGCCACGAGATGCTGGTCCATCTGTGAATGGTGAAAGCGCTGCAAATGGGATTGAGGAAAAACGGCAAGGATCATGAAGTAGCAGATAGCGAGAGCTATTCAGATAGTGGCAGCATTAATGGACGGGAAGAAGAGGAGGATATATTATCTGAGGACAAATCAAATGATGTATCAGATAATGAAGGGGACGATGAAGATGATGGCATTCCTGTTGGTTCTGATGAAGATGAAAATGTTGAGGTTAGACAGAAGGTCATGAAGGTTGATCCTAAGGAGCAAGAAGACTTTGATCGAGAGCTAAAAGCTCTTCTTCAGGAGAGCTTGGAGTCACGTAAATCAGAGGCCCGTTCAAGGCTCTCTTTGAATATGATGGTACCGATGAATGTGCTCGAGGGTTCAAAAGACTCAAGGGCCACAGAATCTGAGAGTGGAGAAGAAACAGTAGATGAAGAGGGTGGCAATGCTGGGGGTAGCAGCAAGGTGCGTGTTAAGGTGCTAATGAAGAAAGGACACAAACAACAGACAAGACAAATGTTAATTCCCGCTGATAGTTCAATTGTGCAAAGCACGAAGCAGCAAGAAGCTGCTGAGCTTGAGGAGAAGCAGAGCATTAAGCGGAGGATCCTTGAATATAATGAAAGGGAGGAGGAAGAACTGAATGGGGCATCACAAATGGGGAACTGGGGTCAAGGAGCTACCAATACCAGCAGTATCAGATCAGGTGGCCGGGGCAGCTGGGATGGTTCAACACGGGGAGGTGGTCGACAACGGCACCACATCGCGGGTTCCGTGGTTTTCTATCACAGTTATGGCAGGAGAAGATAAGTTTGCCGTGTGAGCCATTTGTCCTGATGTCGACAGCGGCACCACATTGCTGGTTCTGGTGGTTTCTGTCACAGTTGTGGCAGGTGAAGATAACTTTGCTGCGTGAGCTTTTTGTCCTGAGGTTTTTTGGCAGGGCAATGCTTCTCTCTATTTAACCGCCTAACAGATCAGATTAACAGCGAAGGGGTTTCGGGGAGGTTAACACTGCTTGATGGATAATTGCTTCCACCACCCTAATCTGAAAACAAGACAATTCTACCACTGATGGGAGATAGCAATGCCTTGAAGGAGCTACTTTTCTGATGGTCCGATTGGCTTAAGTTGCTACGGTGCTTGGTAAAGCTGGTAGTGTACCTGGAGAGAAAGCTGGTAGTGTACCTGGAGAGCACGTATACTCTGGTTGCGCATGTACATGTTATTACATAATTTGGCGACGAGTGCAGATCGTTTGGAATATTGTGTTGCAGCGTGCGCACATGTATTTTCGAGTATGGGTATTATGGTGGTAGTTGCATAGTTTAGACGTGCATACCGTTTTGACGCCATGTGGGTGTATTTGATCACAACTTGACTGTTTGATTGATGCCCGTTCGAATTTAGTGTGAAGTATTATTGGCCACATCTCGAAATTGCACGATATTGTGTGCACCAATTCTCTAATGATGTGTTCCATGCGTGTACGTGTACTTACATTAACGATGCTATGTGTTATGCCGATAGAGCATGCTTTCTGTCACTGCATTGAGGTGTTGCGCAGCTCGCGAATTCCAGTTGAGCCGTTTGTCTTCCACCCCGGCATCATTCCGGAGCTCTCATGTCACGCTTCTTTCCCTCCTGCAAATGATTGCCCGCCCTGGGCCCGTCAACGCATGCGAAGGAGCGAGAAAGCGAGGCGGCCGAATGACCAGCACGCACGAGGAAGGAAGAAGAACGACTCGATTACGAAGCTACTCCAGCTAGGTATTGGTAGCTGTAGCTCCTCCCACAATGGGCGCACGGCGCAGGCAACAATGTCCCCCACAATTGCCGCCACGGCACGGGCACGGAGCGCCCAGCGTCGTGTCAAACGTCATCTGAAACTGAAGCAGGCGCACGACGAAACGAAAGAGCCGCATGCTCGCATCGCACTGCCGAGTGCCGGGCATCCGCACCATCTAATCTACCGGCGAGCCGAGTAGTAGGAGCACACCATCCTCTCCCTCCCTCTTCTCTCCTGGTCCATCAATCGTCCAGGCCATGTGAACGACAACGCCAGTGAACTGAACTGCCGCACAAGGAAACCCGTCGCGATCGGCGCCTTTTCCCCGCGATTTACCCGGCTTTTTTCTTTCTTTCTTTCTTTCTTCCTGTCGCGATTGCGACGACCGTAGGACGATTCAGGCATCCATCCATCCGTGTTCAGTGCAGCGCATGCATGCAAGCAAGATGTCGTCTCTAATACTAATAACTGTAAACAGAGCCTGTAACAGACAGCTGAACACATGCATGACGGAAAGAACAAAAGAATCGGGGAAACCAAGGCTAGCCATCCATAGTGGCCTTGGCGGCGTGGCCTGCAGCGATGCCTATGCCCATGCTATGCTATGCAGTGTGAGTGTGCAGGAGCACCCACCGTACCGGGCTGGAGAAGGACGCAACACGGCAACAGTATCTGCTGATCGATCAGTGGGACGAATCTCTCCAAGGCGAGTGAGTGGATTCCGTCGTCGTGTCGACCTCCGTGTGGCCGCCCGGAGGAATCTGCCGTGTGGTGTGGGGGAGAGCCGGCCGGCGCGTGGAAGAAGCCTTTTGACCCCTGGGCCGGCCGCCGGCGAGTGGTCTGAAATCTAGGAGCGCCAAGCATAGATTCTACTCATACACCGCAGTACTAACCATGATGAAATTGATATCCTTTTCGGATCTCTCTCTTGTTCTTGTCAGTGTGAGGGCGAAGGAATAAAGCGAGCGGCGAAGTGGGGTTGGCTATTGCTATGCATCCCAATCCCATGCTTAGCGCTAGTGCCCTCTGCTTGTGCATGCTACACCCTCTGGTTATTATTTGGTTATTAACAAAAGAGAGCCTCTGCCTCTGGTGGTTCCGTTATATGCCGAGTTGGATAAAGACGATTTCCCTCTCACCTTGATGTGGCAAAGCAAGGTTTTAGGTGCCTTTCTTCGAGTGCAAGGTATCCATCCGTATCTTTCACCTGTTGTTGGTACCGTGTCCTCTAGCTTTGCTACAAGGCAGCTTTACCTCTTATTACAAGTTTCTGTTTTTTCCCCCTACGAAACGAGAGTACGTATTTTGACACACACGCTTAGGAGGCGTTTCCTAGCTACACGTGCTACATATAAATTTCTTGGAGATGCAGCACAGAAGGCTTCATGAGCTGTCTGATTTCAATTGGTACGATTTTTTTAAGAAACACACAAAAAAATTCTTTTATCAGGGCGAAGAATAATACAAAAGGTCCAACATTGTGGATAGTACGCTTATTTCTGAATTTCTGATTAATAACCTACTACTTGAGTTGTGAAAGCACAAAACACTTTTTCAAGCATATTTCTGCAAAGCTAAAGTTTGAGGTGGTGGCCAGCCCAAGTGCCCCCAACATTCTTTTTGGATGACGTCACCTCCAGCACCAAAGAAAGAAGAATCTACAAGATCGATGTACCTCACCTGCAAGATGCAAATCTGTAGTATGTGTGCAAAAGAAAGACACACTGCATATGTATATGAGTGTGTGTGTGGCTGCTCTTTGGCACTAACTAGCTAGAGGGATGTGATTTGATGTGATCTGCATAGTACTAGTATTTTTTTTTTCAGGTAGGGTCATGCCCCCACCTTGGAGCTAGGGGCCACACCCCAAAAAACAATATAATGCCTTTCTGTTGCACCGGCGTGATGCTTGCTTTGGCAACAAGCACTGAAATGAATGAATAGCAATTTTGTGGCTAATAATATTTTCACCGTTGCTAATGGAAAGTGAAAACCACAGATTACTTCGTTTTTTTTAAGGACGACGGAGTGAAAATCGGAGTTTCTTTTTATGTGCACGCAATTCATTTTACTCCTAATTAAGAAGTGTACGTGAGTTAATTACCCCGTCATCTAAGCCTCACCGGTCCTTGGGCAGACGTGTTACCCCAAGAAATAGCCCCGGCCCTCCAAGCAAGTTAAACACTTTCGGAGGAATTCGTGAGAATTGAACGAAAGATCGAGATCTACGTGTTGTGCTGTCCTGTTTTTGAAACTGAACTTTTTAAGAGTTTTTTTTTTTTTGGAGACGCATATAAATCCAATTACAATTCACACAATCTCAGATCACTAGGGATTCATGGTGCACACACGAAACTACGTTCCCCTGGCTAGCTAGGGGTAGCTGGACCGGTGTCTAGATGTTTGTCTCGCATTCGCATTATGACGACCATGGTCGGCTAACTATAATTTGTCACTCGATAACAACGGTTTCTTATTATTTGTCTTGCGTCACTTGTTGGTCAGTCAATCTCTGATTTGTCAAGGGTGACTCTAACCTTCCACTCCTATTATTAAATATAAACTTTTGTCAAAAAAGTGCGTTTAGCTACAATAACTTATTACATATATATATACTACGACATCGTCCATGTTCCGTACGGCCACATTGATAAACCATGCTCCGTTGTAGGAGTATCTCATGCATGTGTGTGTTTTGACCAACCTGCCACATGGTTTTATCTAGCTCATTGTTTAGGTGCTTGAGCAGAGCAGATGAAGTAACTGTCTCTAGAAACGAAATCTACCAATACAAAAAAAATTTGAGAAGACAGACTCCTCCTTGATTGTAAGAATCTTTGGTGTCGTCTCTAAAAATAGATATCGATAGACTTAGAGATGCAGAGCGGTTAAAAGGTTATTCGTCTCTAAAAATACTTGCATAAATAATTTGTACTTTAATTTCCACATAATTAAATTTAGGTGGTACAAACTTTATGTACAAACTGTAGCTGTTGACGTGACCTACAACTTTGTGGTTCATAACTTTTTGAGTTAAAGCTATTAATTCCAAAATTTTGTTTTAAGTTTTCAAATTTTAGATTTAAATTTTGAAAATTTGAAATATCTCGATGTTGGCATCGCAGTTTGAGCCAGAATTGAAACTTGGGTATTCCTATTTCTACATCAAGAAAAAATCGAATTCAAAGGCTTAAAATATAGCCAAATAGCACTGCAAAAAAATCCAATTCATAGGCTTCAAACTAACATTTGCTTTCTAGATTCTGGACTTCTAATTGAAATGCCCGTTTTTACCTTTTTGGGGTTGAAATACATGAAAATACCGCAAAAATTATAGCATTATACATTTATATATATAAGTATATACACATATATACATGAACGTGTACCAAAAACAGTTGGGTATTCCCTTCGAGAAAATTGGGGAATACCCCCTAGATCCGCCCATGGTTGGCATGTTCTATACGAAAAGTTGTAGTGCTCAATACAATCTATAACGTTGTACTCCCTCCATCCCAAATTGTTAGTTATTCGAAAAATCTTGGACAGTCAAAAAGCTTCTCAAGTTTGAACTAAGTATCATTAGATTTTTCGTTAATTATACTTTTCATAATATATTTTTCATGATGAGATTGAAAAATTATTTAGATTCACAAAAATGGTTTTAAGTTCTCATATATTGATATTCAATTTTTTTTTTTTTTTTGAATAATCTTGAATATAGACTCTTCCTATACCGAAATAGAAGTGCTTGATAAATAAGATTTAAAGCTTTGCATTCGGAATTTTTTGACTTGATATCATTTAGCAACTAAAATAGTTAATAAAATATTAAAAACTATGGATTAAAAGATAATATCTGTATGCTCACAAGTGAGTGTATAGCTATAGTACTGTAATGGTAGATAAACGTTATATGAGCTAAAGGTCGACATGGTTTAAATTAAAACAAACACTTTTTTTTTTTTTTTTTGAAAACATTAACACAAATTAAGAAATTAAATCAAAAAAGGCCCACTCTTCATCAAGAGTAGCAGTGAAAGTCACCTGGAAGGAAAGTGCGGCACGTGGTAAAAGGAAATGGTCGTCATACCTAACGAACACAAATAAAGTCATCAAATGTCGGAACGAAAGAGAATTTATTTCTTTCCCTATCACAAGTGTGTACCGACCTTTGATGGAATTGAATCGAAAAAGAGCTTTAGTTTCTCGGTTAAGTGGTTTCTTCCATAGTTCCACACTGTCCAAGTTGGCATATATGCATGTCGAAATGCAACGAGAACACGTCAGACTGACTCGGGAGCTCAATAAGTAAAGCGCTTTTTTTTTTTCCCTGGAAAAGAAAGCGCTTTAGTTTCACCATAATTAAGCGAGATGCGATGAATCATCAAACGTTGTGTATGTTGTGATGAGTAGTGTATAGTAGGAAAACGATTGCTGATTGAAGAACATGAATGGATGAACTATAGACCGCAGGAAGAGGCTCCACTGTTACGGATTCAACCATGAGAAAAGTAGTAAAGCTAGCTACGTACTAGAGTCTAGATGCAATGCATGGTGTCCATTTATATATCGACACGACGTCGAATAATGCCGTGGTATATGTGGGTCGTCCTGTATGTGTACTATGTTCATTTCTACTCTACTTGCATGCATGCTTCCATATCATTGTATTTAAGGAGATACTGTATATGATAGTGTGGCAATACAGTGTGGCACAGAATGACAGAAGATCAAACGCGCGCAGGAACAAAGACGACGGACACGTGTAGGAGATCGACGAGCCCGTTGCAGTTTTGGGCGCTAGCTGCTGTGCTGTCGCCTGTCGCTTTGCATGGCGGGGGTCGGCGGCCAAGTGCCCAACCACCGTGGTCGGGTCGTTCGCTTAGCTTTCCACGCCACGGTACGGTCATGGCGGGTCCCGCGTGCGCGCACACGCAGGCAGGGCCACCGGCCACGTCACTCATCGATCGCTTGCATCTACCCCGGCCCATCTCGCGCTGCTGGTCTTGGTCGTGCAGTGGTGCGCCAGGTCCGCTGGTGGCTGGTGCTTTCCGCCTGGACGCTGCACTACCCTGTGGTGATGTGTCGCACGGGCGGCAGCCAGCCGGCCGCACCATATGTCACTTCGCAGCCACCGGCCGGAGCATGAAGCCAATCATTGGCCGTGGCGTGTCCGCAACTCACGGATCGATCGTCGCCCGACCCTCGGCCGCGGCGGGCCCGCCGGCCGGCCGTCTGCCGACTGACGACGGCCGGCGTCCAGGCACGGTCCCGAGAGGGATCGGAGAGCGACCGACCAATCGACCAGAGCTCTGCATCGTCAATGTGGCAAGGCCAAACATTTTGTCGGTTCACGACTTGCCTGTTTCAATCATGATTTTTTTTGACAACTATTCAATCATGATTAATAAGGTAGTAATGACAAGGAGTCCGCAGGCACGGCCCCAACCCCGCTCGCCATTTTAGGTGTTGTAGTGCCACCAGAGAGTAATTCCAAAGGATTAGAAAGGTGCAAAGCGATCATCGGAGAGCATGCACTGGAGTTTCTATGGAGAAGTTGTTGGTTGAAGCTTTAGTGAAGCATGTTACCTTAATTACCATATATGCGGGAAGAAATGTTTGATCGCATATTGCGTTTCAAAAAAAAATGTTTGATCGCATAGTGGCGACTGACAAGGCGGGACTCAACATTTGATCACATGGAGCTCTCTGATGTGCACTCAACAGGTGCACTTGATAGATACTAATTCGAGTGGAGGTTTTCAACGCGGGCGTTGTGAGCACCACCATAGCTCTTCACTTCTTCAGTGCTCGCCAAAGATCGAGGTGCACAAGCTTTGTAAGGGCAGTATGTAGTCTTTTTTACAAGAAAACACTTAATAATGTATTAAAACAGCAGACCAGTTACAGGAGAGGAACAAATTACATCAAAGCCCTGCATCATCGCCGGTGACGGAGAGGACGTAGCCGCCGGTGGAGGGTCCTAGGGGCGTCAGAGACGCATACACCCGGGTGGACGGACAACGCAAAGCGCCGGAGGGGCGGTTGAGCCTGCAGAGGCGTCTTACACCGATGACCAAAGGATGTAGCTGGGTCCGTCGCCAGAGGTTGAAGAAAGAGCTTGAACCAGAATCCTAGATGGTGGCAAAATAGTCGAATAGACACCGAGAGGGGAGCTGCCTAGCCGAGAAAGAAGCACGCAAACCATAGACTATTGATGAGAGAGGGAAGCGGGCGGCAACAAAGGAAGATGACCGGATGGAGCAGATCTCGGCAATGGTGAGTTGATGAGGCGGTGGGTATGTAGGGAGGAGATCCTCAAGTAGGAGGAAGGGGTTTATTTTATTACCACATACCTTAACGCCGGGCGAAGACGACATGGGAGAATGGCAAAGTGAGGAGAGCCACGACGACCTTCACACCAGCGATGAGGACGATGATAGGGAGGGACAACGCCATACGGCACAAACAATGAGGGCAACTAAAACTTCTAGCTCGTCGGAGACGGGAGGTAGGGAGGGAGCCGGTGAGATCCGGATCGGGGCTCAAGGAGAGAGGCATCGCATCAACGCTTGTGCAAATGAATCGGGCAATATCTAGTTGAAGTGGCTATTGGAACTCTCTGTGTGTGGGAGTTTCAGGCGTCCATCGAGCTTTTCTAGTGAGTGCATTTCAATGCAGCCAGGCTGCAACAACTAGTTTCTTGAGTGGCTAGGCCCTCATCTCTTGAGTGCCAAGCAAAACTGGGGATGGCGCACCTCATGCCATTTGTAATTGTATCTATTCTTTCTTTCAAGCTTATTAATGAAAAGCCCGTGAACGGATCTCTCAAAAAAAGAGTGGGTGTATAAATAAAGAGACTGACATTTGGCGATCTCTCAACTAAATTTCTCTCACCTACTCCCTCCATCCAAAATTATAAGTCATTCTAAGAATTTTGGTGAGTAAAAGCATATTTTGACCAAAATTATAGAGAGAATTATAAATATTTATGATATCAAATAGGTATACTATAACAAAGAATTCAATGATACTTAGTTGACTTATTATCTTGTCATATAAATTTGATCAAACTTGAGATGTTTTGAATTTTTGAGACGATTTACCATTTGAGATGGAGGGAACAGTAGTCAGTACTCCTACCACACGCAAGCATGGTTGCCAGCTAATAAACTCAACCACCGTCGGAAAGAAAACCTAGTGAACTTTTGAACATAAAATATATCTCAGCCGGTCCACTCCATTCTTCATCACCTATTTCTATCAGCCTTTCGTTTTCCTTAAACCGTGAATTCTCGTCCATATCCAGAGTTTGTAGTAGTCAGTCCGGTAAACTATTCTTTGGTAGTGGTAGCTTCTTTCCCAGAAACCGTACGTGCCCGCCTGCCTGACACCTTGCATGGCCGACGCGTGGCTCAGTAGCAGGTCAGCAGGCAAGACTGTCACTGTGATCCAGTCCAGTACTCCAACGCCAATTCTGCAGAGAAAAGAAAACGTTAACGCGGCCATGAGTCATCCATTCGGCTCGGTGGTCACTGTCCTCAAATTCTGCAGGTACAAGGGCTCATCTGCTGGTCAAGTGATTTACAGAATTTTAATGCTGCTACGGATTTTCATAAAGGTTCCCTATCTTGCAATATTTATGTATCTATAATATTGTGAGTGAGGACTTTTGTTAAAATTAGTATTTATATATATAGCAATTAGCTGGCTGAAAGGGATATATGCTTCTTTGCACACACACAAAAAAGAGTATTTTCCAAGGGCCATGCCTTTTAATTTTCTTTTTCGCTCAAAGTCTGCATGTTTGTATTTTTAGTTCGCTTCAAAATGAAGCTATAATTCCAGCCACATTAAGATGCTTGCTGAATCGATTACAGTGTAAATTAAAGTGCTGACCAGGATTTAGGATAAATCATCTTGACCAAGTTAACAAATTAAGAAGAGATGGAGCCAATGGAAGTACTTGCACGTTTCTTCTGAATTATACAACCAGACCTTGCGGTTCACGAGCTTGCATTGGCGTCATATATATAAAACTTGTTTATGCCAGCAGCTGAGCAAATCTCCGTGCGTCAGAGGGAGCACGCGTCGAGATACCCCGCGCACTGCGAAATGTAAGCAGGCATGGTCAACAGATCCAGATTTCATAAACTAAACTAGTGCCGCCGCCGCCGTTTACATGGAAGAAAAAAGAACATCTCAAGGCTGAAATCTCAAGCCTTTTCCACATAAGCTAGCTTAGCTTGTCCAATAATGTCCATCAGCGCGAGATCTTAGTATATATACGTAATTGTGATTTGCTCAGCAGGAATACGCCACTTTAGTTCCAGTAATCCTAGGCATTTACATGGAGCCGTACAGAGATGAGAAACTGTACGTACGTGTGGTAGCCGTGGATGTTGTTGAATTCCAATATGTACGCTAGCTCCTGTTGCTACCATATGATCCATGACTTGGTCAGATTTTCAGTTGAGATATATTTTACCGCCGTGTTTGTTTATCCTTTGTTTTCTGTATCCAGTCGATCAGATATTTGCATGCAACCATGAGCAACAACTTCGTGATGAAAAAAAGGGGAAAAGGGTTCATCAGAGGTTTCATCAGAACCAGTTCAGATTCAGAACACTGACACCTGGAATCTCTGGTCCACTTCTTGGGGGTATACAGGAGTAGAGAGGACCAAGCAAATCCGCACCTTCCTTCACAGTTCACAAGTAGCAGCAGATGCAGATATATATATCTCTGCGGTCTGCGCAACAAACACTTGGATTGGATCGCGCGAGGCGAGAGGATAAGCGAGAACACAAAAGATCTTTTGTCTCTTTTAATTTACCGTCCCAGTTGACCGCCCACCACCACTCCGGCCGACACATCAACCACTGCGAGTGAATGAATCCGCCATGGCCATTTTGTACAGCACTACTCGGCCGCACTCGGCCTTAAAAAACCAGCTCGGAGCTGTCATGTCCTAACTCCTGAAAGAATTCCTTGTTTTGTTTTACCAAACAAATGCACGCGCACAATTGGAACAAGTAAGCTGGTGACCAGGAAAGCAATTCCAGGGGAGGGACGATTGATTAAGAAAAAACAAGGAGGAGACACCGGAAAGGAGACGAGTGAGTACTCGATTCTTTCCTCACTAGAAAAAGTGGAAGCCAAACAAAGAAAAGCTGAGAGGGAGAGAGAGAGAGAGTAGACTAGCATTAGTTTATAGTGGCAATAATTGTTTGGCAGGCATTGGGAATCCCGGCGCCAGTACGTGTTTTTTCCATCCCCGGCCAGCGCTGAATTCCAAGAGGGCCGTCACGGCGGCGGCTCGGCTCTGGCTCTCAGCTCTCGTTTGGTGGTGGTGCTGGTGCTGGTGTGCGGCGGCAAGTTGTGGGAACTGGCCTTTGCCCGTCCGGCCCCTTCCTTTTGAGCCACCGCATATAAGCGAGCGGCGTCTCGCCTTTGGGCTCGGCGGGGCCGCCGCTTTTTGGTTGCGCTCTCCCCCCCCCGCCTTTCCATTGGAAGCGCACAAAGCCGGACGGCACCACCATTTAAAAGCACACGGCGGAGGAGAAGAGAAGAGACCACCACCTCACACTCCATTCACGCCAGGATCGATCCACCGATCGCGCCGCGCGTTGTACTATACACGCTTCTTGGCTCTTCTGCTGCTGCTGCTGCGCGGCGGCTCCGGCTCAGGCTCAGGTGCGTTTCTTGATTTATTGGTTGGTACGTCTCTGGGAATTCGGTAGCGTGATCGGGAAAAGATCTTGATTTGGGGCCCGCCGGCGCCTGCGCCTGCGCTGTGGCCGCTGTGCTCGTGCGTTAGTGTTCTCTTCATTCGGTTGCGTGACCTAGCTAGTGGAAAGAAGAAGAATTCGATGTGGAAAGAAAGCGAGCTCCTCTCGGTCTCGCCTGGGGGCCGCTGTCTTTCGTGCAATCATCGTTGCTTGGTTTGGTTTCTTACTTTTCGTTCAAGTGTTTCCGTGCTGCTTCTCTAGTTAGTTCGGGTTCCATCGTGCGGGAGGGTTTGGGAGTTTGGCTACTCTGCCTTCTTGGTAATTGTAGAGTCCCTACTACAGAAGGCTAGTATTTGAGGTTCTTTTGCTAATCGCTTTTTGATTTGTCCGAGGGAAGGCATGATTAAAAACCTTGTCCACAATTTTGATAGTTCGTTTCAGTTTTGGTGCTTTCTTGTGGTGAGAATCTCATCTGCAATTCCTCTGAGAAGTCTCACAACTCGTTCCTACTAGCATCATGTTTGTACTATATTTACAAAGAGAAACATGCACCCGTACGTATTTGTCAATTCATCTATGATGGGGTTTTGATATAATTAACTTGTACTGAATGTAAGACTCTTGCTCTGCTGACATGGCTGAATTATTTCCACATGGTGCACAATCATGCTTCTTTGTATATATAAGTGATATAATGATAGTCCATCTAGTTGTGTGCACTTGTGCCAACTTTGGTTAGCCACTTCTTGTGAGACCCATGTGAGTAACTAGTTATTGAGGACATTTGACTACAATAGAAAATAAACTGACTGAGCATTGGATGGTATCTCAGTCTCTTTTTCTTCTTTTTGTGAAGTGATCACTGGTTCTTCTCTTTCAAAAGTTGGTTCTCGCTCACCAGCTGAGAGTTTATTTTGAACTGGATTAGATTGAGTGATTATTCTACTACTTTGTGAGATGTCAAATCTCTAGTTCTTAATATAATGATACGTAGCTCTCCTGCATGTTGGATAAAGAAAAGATCCTTTAGTTTTTATTATTGTTCCCGAGGACCAGATCCACCAATGTTCCTTCTTTCATGTCTTCTGTAGGAAGTCTAACGTGCAAGTCTCTCAGAACTGAGTGTACTTCTGTTAGAAGAAAGATTTGTTCAGTCAAGCTTTGCAAATTATCATCATAGCTTGGATAACATCCATGGTTACTTTGACGAGTTTATGGAGCCCTGGTTGCCAAGCTTATCTGGGTTCTCTGACAATGGAACTGTAATATTTGCAGCAAAACTTTATTTCCTTATCTTGGGAGAAAGTTTCAAGAGGGGTTGAGAACTTATAAGTGTTCCTGTGAAGCTTGATGTGACGTGTTCGTGAGGGCGAAGTGGGAGAGGAAAATTTCTTCTGGCATGCAGATGTCAACAGATCCTAACAACTATGGGGCATTTCCACATTCATTCTGCAACCAACATGTGGTTTCGTTTCAGACGAGTTCAGTTACCAGTGGATCAGGAGCCATGCCAATCTGTCTAGACACTTCCAGTGGAAGGAATGGCAATACGGCGATGTTGAACACTACGTCTTCAACAATTGTATCCACTGCCTCACCAAACATGATCGCTGATTCTTCTTGCCAGAGCCTCAAGTATAGTGCACCGTTGGCTGTGGAGTGGTCCTATCCGGAGCTGCAATTATTGAACGATGGCCTAAACAAGTAAGTTCTACTGCCATATATTCTGAATGAAGTATGTGTTCAAAAAAGATTTGAATTAGGTAGGTATTTCAATGTGACCTTTTATCCTATATTTACTATTCAATTCTATGACCATGCCTCGAAATTGAGGCCAAACTGCCAAGATTTTGAGCTGCCTAAATACCTACTCCCTGAGTCCTGGAATATAATGGATATTCAGTTGTCCTAAGTCAAACAATCCTAAGTTTGAACAATTTTGTAGAGCTGAGCAATGATATCTACCACATCAGTGAAGCAAATTTGTGAAAATAAATTTCATAATGTATCTAATAAAGTTCATTTGATGTTGTAAATATTATTATTCTTTTCTACAAATTTGGTCAAAATTAGGATGGTTTGTCTTAAGAAAACTAAAAATCCATTATATTCCAGGATGGAGGGAGCATATATGGTTTCATAATACTGATTTTTGTGATGTTTGTAGTTGATTCTAGTCACTAGTCAGGAATACACCTCTGTTGTCCTTTTTTTCCCTCCGATGAAAGGAACACCTTTTTTATTACTATAATGAATTGTTACATGAGCAATTTGTTGGAAATATTGGATCCCTGTATCTTACTATAGGTGTTTGTGTTAGTCGTCTGGGCTATGATGTTCTAGTGTCGTGTGTATTTTCTGTGTTTTAATCTGTGCCTATATAAGGTTTTCAGGCCTCATTTCCCTTATAAACTAGGTCAATTCTATTCCTCTTAATTGAAAGGTAGAGCTCTTGCCATTACTTTCAAAAAAAAAAAAAAAAATACTAAGATGTTTTTCACATTCATGTTTTTTTACTTATACTTAGTAGTACAATAAAAAAGAGGTATGATGTTTTTGTCTATGTTATATTTGAAGCTTTTTGCCCATCAGTTCGTTCCTAATAGTTTATCCTTTTGATGCACTGGCTAATGAAATTTTCAGGTATGCAAATGAACCAGGAATCATGAAGTACATAAAGATAGCAGCCACATTACCAGACAAGACAGTAAGAGATGTTGCCATGAGATGTCAATGGATGGCAGCGGTTAGTCCCTGATTTCCTTGATTTATTACATCTGAATGCCATTCCCTCATCTAGTCATCTGTTATATTAAATCCACATTCAACCAAAAACTTCAGAGGTAGCTAACATTTCATAAACCTGAACTCTGATACACACTAAAAGCCATGCAATAGGTTTATCCACTCTAGATTATTTATTTGAAAGGAATATGTGGTCCCACATCAGCTTATGGATGGAGACTAACTGTAGTTTATACTTGTGCGACTAGTCAAGATGATGTCACCATAATTCCACTAAACCAGTGCCGCGTTTGTGAAAGTAGATCATGGTGAAGATACACTTATTTTTCCATATCTATAAAAATACTATAATGGTCTATTATGAACATTAAAGTTAGTGTGATCTGAGCTGTTCCTCCTAATTATCCTTTTGATCTGTTGTCCCATAGAATTGCCTTTGTATTTGTCTAGTGTGTAGTAGAATAATAATATAAGTAAAGCTGAGAAGTCTCTGCTTTTCTCGTGTGTTTGAGAAAAGAAAGTCTCTGCTTATGACATTACTTACAATAAGGTTTGCAGCCTAAAGTAGGTCTCTTTGTTTCATGTTGAGAGTTCAGAGTATGTATACCGCTTGGAAAGGTTGCACTTATTTTATTTACATTTTTCAGTTAGCACAACAGAGACGGCATATTTGATTCGATTGATCAGTGAACAACATTCAACTATAGAAAGATGAATTGTAAATGCATCAAATAAGAATAATTTCATGTCACTCTTTTTTTAGTGTCAAGAAAGTAGGAAATATTTCTAGTTTGTTGTAGATGGCAAGCGAACCATTGGTACTTTGATTCACCATTTTACCTTGAGTAACAATTAATTGTATCCAACTTGATGCTTTCCACTGGAATGCGTAATAACCAAGTAGTGTTTTATTTTTCATTCTTGTTGTTAATAATGATTAGTTATATTTTCTGAGGGAATTTGTTCATCATTGTCTGTTTCCTTTTCAATTTCATTGGTAATGATAATTAGATTTTTCTTATAGAGAAAAGAAGCTACAAGACGACGGAAACCTGAGGAGCACTATGCTGGAAAAAAGATAAAAGATAGAAAGGTACTTACTCTTTCATTTTTTATAACATTGTTGTCTCTTTTTTTAACACCAGCATTCTCTACTTGAGGAAATTACTGTTCTAACTACTGATAAACATTAAATTTGTACTTGTTATAATAAATATATATTGAAACAAACCAGTTCAAGGCTCCATGCATCTACACATGTTTTCGTTTTGTGGAAATGATGAAATTAACTTAACATTTGACACTCCAGTGGCATCTGCTCGACTTTTTTTTTTCTTCATAAAACCCCCAAACAGCAAGATGCATTATAATGTGTTAAAATGCAGTTGGGATCAGAAATGTACATGATGCAACCTTATACAAGTAGTATCTATCATCTATGAGTTCATTTTTAAATGGATCTGATTAAGGTTGTTTCTCAGGATAAAATGGCTGAGCCATCATCATGGGGTACCAATCCTCCTGTTCAGACTGAGATGAGATCTTCCTCTTCTATTCCTCAGAACGCCAAACACAATGGATTTATCTCTGAGGTTGGTAGTTCACTTGAAGAGTGATCGAGTGATTTACTGTGGCAACAATGAAATATTTCAAGCAATTTTGTGTTCCGAGAAATGCTCAAATGCTATTCCATAAAAGTAAAAGCCTTATTAATGCATTAACATATAGCATTATTAATATTTGATTGTGATTCTGCTCTGAAGTTATCCTTGGGCCACTTAATTCCATAAAACATTACCACACTTATCAGCATATTAAAGGATCTTTATACTGTAAATGTTCCAGAGTCCTCTTAGCTTCCAAAAAGTTGAAACAAACATGGCCCTAATTACTTCAGATCATTCAGTTCTTTACAAGGTTTGACATGTTTCTGTTACTTTTATGCAGACTCTCAAATTGACCATGGAATGCTAAATATATTGGAAGAAAATGCTCGAGTACTCAATCAAATAGAAATGAATATTTTAACATCACAGGTTGGTCTTTTGTTTCTCAAACCTTTTGTTTCTTTTTTTAATTTTTATTCATCATTATAATTTAGCTGATTCAGTTTAAGGCGTCAGTTATATTTTTAAATATGTGTCTTCGTCCAGATCAACTCTTTATTTAGTTAGCAACAAAACTATAGAAGCACAATAAAGGTTAATAGTTGATGCCATCCAGACCCAGTGCTCATAACAACTTCTCGTTGGAGAGAAAAAAAAGAAAACATTCAAGCATCTGTTTGGAGCATATTTCTGTGATAAATTTTCATGAGCAGCAGGAAGATTTAGCTGTGCAGGAGTAATTTTCAATTCCTCTGATAATACTTTTCAGGCTTATAACAATTTTGATCTTTTCCATCACGCACAAAGGAACATCAATGGTCTTCTACAAAGGTAGATTTTACCACATTTTTTTACACAAAAATTGTCTCAAAAATGGTGAGGTGTGTGAATCACGTGTTTATTTGGATACTTGCTCTCTAATGTGGTGCTCTCCTTAATGAACAGCATGAGCCAAATGCCTGGAATAATGAGCAAGATGCCCCCATTGCCTGTTTCGGTGAATGAAAGGCTAGCTAGCTACGTACTCCCTCGTGCTCCTATGGTAATTTTTTTCTGCTTTGCCTACTGACCTGCTATCTGGTACCTTGTTGGTCAGATCAGTAGTATCTTAGCTACTGATATGAAGATGCAGAATAAAAAAAAAAAAATACAGTCTGAGCTTGA
The DNA here is from genome assembly GCA_015847255.1 of Hyparrhenia diplandra. NCBI lineage: Eukaryota > Viridiplantae > Streptophyta > Magnoliopsida > Poales > Poaceae > Hyparrhenia > Hyparrhenia diplandra. The sequence continues at coordinate 191,987 of JADLZK010010704.1, read as the reverse complement.
CCAATGTTTGGCTGCATATAATATGTCACCACTAACCAGTAGCTCCAAAATCACTTTTATCGCTGGCTTGATATTCTGTTTCATCCTACCTAAATATAATACTCACTGAATAGTTGGTGATACTTAAATTGCTTATTTGTTAGCTAGCAAAATATTCAAGGAGTATATAAAGCGTACATTCTTTAGTAATTTCTGTAATAGCATATCAATGTCATCAGTTTCAGTTAGTAATATGCATTTTCTTTTGACAAATATATTACTGATCTCTTATCACCGAGTTCTACTGAAATGCCCACTCTTGATATGTCACTGTTTTCATTTGAAGGCACAAGTTCTTGGCAGCAGTCATTTAAAAGAAGAACCAAGAGTATGGTAGGCCACTGCTAGACAGGGCAGCAGCTCAATTTTCAGCAGTAGATAAAAATATCTGAAGAGCCATGTGCTTGGGAATCTGCATGGAGAAGCATAGGTGAAAGAACGATCTGGCTTTTCTGATGTCTGAAAGCTACAGAAGCAACATGATCCACTTCACCACATGGCCTTAAAAAACGCTGTCCAGCTTGCCTTCTCAGGATGCTCTGTATTAGTGATTATGAATTTGAGATAGGTAGAGTTTTCCGTAATCTGCAGTTTTCCTCACCTTGGTTGCACATATCGATTCTTTTTCGGGTTTTGTCCTGGTGAGCGATGTTAACAGGAGTGTAGCATAGAAACTAAACTTGATTGAATAATTAGTGGGAAAAGCTTAGCCTTTTTGTCAGTTACTACAAAGGTAACCAATCTTCTGTGTGTATCTAGTATTCTAGTTCGTATAATGCATATGCAGGCCTGGTCCTCTAAATTGCAATATCTCTCCTGTACGTGCTGCGTGTCTCTTTACTGCAAGAGTTTAGCAGAATTCCAATCAAAGTATTGTAACACATGCTACACAGCAGAGTAGCAGCATTAAAAAGTCCCAGTACGTTTTCATTTCAGTTTGTATCACACTGATTTGTGGGACCTTATTGTGAGAGGTCGTGAGGATGAGAGCATAGCTGCCCATGTACCACTGAGACATCACTCAGAATATTTTGAAATACTTAGAACCGATGGGTTTTTTGAACGTAATGGCAGGAGCATGGGAAATACTTAGAACCGATGGGTTTTCCTTAATTGAAAGACAGAGCTCCTGCCATTACGTTCAAAAAATATGTAGAACTAAGGGAAAGGAAGCTTTCATCCTCGCTACCGAGATCAATTCCCATCACCCTCGATTACTATCTGTGATTGCTCACGTCTCTGAAATCCGATCGAACTCATCGGAGGCCAGGTGTTACATGTAACATGTGGTATATAGAGGCAACGCTCCAAGCACGCTTTGCGCAATGTTTGGAGTGAAACTCCGTAGCTTTTGGAAATCTGTGCAACGTTTACCATCAATCGAACTCAGCTAAATTCATCAATCTGCGCAATGCTGTACAACGACGCAGACCAGGAGCAGTATAACGGGGAGAAAACCACTTAGCAGCTGGTGTTTTTCAAGCTTGGCTTCATCCAGCATTCCAGGTCTCTCACCATGTATGTGCACACAGGTGATGTAGCTAGGTAGTGCACACATTTCTTACACGGTGTTAGACATGTCATCCTCGTTTCTACAGCAGAAATTCAGGCACGCTTCTCCCTCCTTTTAGTGATTCTTACCAGAAGCAGCATTGACGACAGGCGATGGGATGTTATGAGGATATCAGGCTGCTGCCGGCGGCGCAAACAACGGCGACCACCTCACGGAGTGCCTTAGCCGCGTCGCCGTAGCACAACTTCACGACGGAGACGCTCCGGTTCGCCACAGCATCACCCAGCTGCATGCACGCATTTATCCAAGAGCAGTTTCAGCGTCAAATCAAATCATCAAACGCACCCACAAAGTCAACTAGTTTATTGTGTTGTCTACACAAGGGCCCTTTGAGCTTTCCAAGTTTGACCATGACTAATTACGAAGTAAGGCAGAGGAGCATTAATTCTAATCCGTACACTCTAAATTACGATGCAACTTCAGTTTATTGGCAAATACTAGTCAAAAAGTCAAGAACCAGAGACTTGCTTAATAGTGCACAGGCATTAATTTACCGTTCGTATTTCGTGTGCAACATATGCAACTATCAATTAAGGCCACAAGATCTGAATCCAACGTCTGCGGTGTTTTTCACTTAAACCCCTCCACCTGTGGGGTTTAAATCTAACCCGCGTGTATCCGTGGGGAGGGTTTAAGTGAAAAAAAAAATCAGACGTTGGATCTAGATCCTGTGTTCTTAATTGTTGGTTGCATATATTGCATTACCTGGCTTGATTGCACAGGATATGTTCCCTTCGTTTATATCTGGATCTAGATGATCTGGCTGTCTTTTGTTGACATGCTTATGATATACAGAGAGTAAGGTGAGAAGGTTCTCAACTCTAAACAGTATTGTTCCCTTCTGGTACAAATTGCTGATCGAGTACTGCTATGTGTAAAATAAAATCTACCATACCATCTTTTCCTCAAATTGACCGATAAATGGGCTATGGGGTAAATGTTAATTGTCAAATATATATATTAAAAAAAAAGATTTTGTTTTTCCATCTAGGCTGTTTGTACTACCTGGTAAATTTATCATGCTGACTGAAAGAAAAAGAATGCTTCTAATAAAAGCAACTCCTACTAAAGATGGGAAAAAGAAGGCACCGATCTCATAACCTCATCCATGAAGTAGAAGAAATCGTTGGCGAGGAAGGTGATCTCCTCCCTGCGCTCCTCGCATTCGGTGCAGGAAATCACACGATTCAGATCAATGTACAGGAAGGTGGCCTTCAGCTGGAGATCCCTCCTGACCAAATCCCACAGGTCATCACCCAGATCAGTCGTCAGATCCTCCTCCATGGACAGAAGCTCAAGTGCCGAGCTCTTGATCCGACAAACGCATCCCCGCAGCTCCATCCCCTGATCCATTGGTGCTCCTGGCGGTGCGCTCTGCAGCTCTGCTATATCTTGCAGACAAAGGATCGGAGCCAATGATGTGGACGTATTTATGGAAAGGCGAAAAGAGAAACTGATTCTTGGAGGATGTCTAGAAGCAAACAGATGTCAGCATGTGCATCAGAGGAAGGCTCCCCGTGTAGTGCAGCAAGGGGCAAAGTGGTCAGTGCAGAAGATTACAAGATTAGTTATGCATGAGAGATGGGACCTTTCTCTGAATGTTGTTGGACTTTTCTTTAACTGAAAAAAAGGAAAATAGGAGGAAAAGGGAAGCCAAATTTTGCCACCTTGCCTCTCCTTGGACATCTAGCAAGGTAGGCAGCAGAAGAAAGTATCAAGAATTGCTCACAAGGAAATTAATGAAATGTTTATATTATTAGAAAAGGACCAATGTTAGCAGCGACTTAGACTAAGACTTGGCTGCTACTCTAGGCAAGATCTTCTCTTCGTAATTTCCAAGAAAATCACTAGGGTTATTTAACCATAGCCTAGTTGCCTTATGTATTGTGACTATATATATCCACTGACCCCTTGAGTTGGGTGTGGTGTGTGATTCCTATACTCTTACTCAAGTGCGCCGGCGAGGCCCCTGCTACTCGGAGGGACAATGGGGTACCATCAGTGGAGGACAGCTTGTCCGCGGTATCAGCCGCTTGTGGTAGTTGGGTGGAACTCGGACAAGCCAGCCCACTGGAGGAGGTCAACGGCGCATCGGGCGCTGAGACAAGCATAGGCCGGCCGTGTCATAGCACATGGCGCTAATGTGACACCCGGCCCAATAAGGATGTGGCCCAAGAGGGGCCTCTGAGTGAGTGCTGCGCCAAGCACATGTTTAGTACCACCTTGCTAGTTGAGTAAGGGTGGAGTCAACTTATAAGCCTTCGCCATCCAGCCATATCACCTTCGGGTTAACCCTTTTACATGAAGCGAGGGACGAAAGTGTAAGCAAGGTGTTATGTGTACGCCGCGTCGCGCCCTCGGAAGGGCTGTGCGGTGCGGCTTTGGAGGGCGGGTGTTACAGCTAATCAAGCACATCCTACGGTATGTGAAGGGTACACTCTTCGCCTCCTCCATCCGGGCACCGTTGCCATTGACCAAATCACCGCATACTTAGACCGGGCGGGCTACCGTAACACCCGCCGCCCACCTAGGCTTATGTGTCTCCCTCGGTGACAATCGGTGTCTTGGTCCTCCAATCGACGCACCACGACCTCCTACTCTAGCGCTGAGGCTGAATACCGAGTAGTTGTGCATGTCATTGCCGAGTGTTCTTGGTTGCAGCAACTTCTTCAAGAACTCCACATCTCGATACCAAGCATATAGAGATCGACATCCACTTCGTTTACTTAAAAGGTGGCCTTGGGGCATATTCGCATCCACCACATTCCTTCACTCACCAGTTCAAGGATATCGTGGTCTTCCTATGCAACTGCTTCACCGATTTTTTCGATCCTAGCATCTATATTCGTGATCCTCCTACCACTTTGATTGTGGGCGGATATTAGGAAAGGACCCATGTTAGCAGCTAAGTATGACTTAAACTAAGACTTAACTACCACTACGCTTAAGGTCTTACGTCGGGCGTTCGAGGAACGGTGGGTGCCTCGGTGCCGGCAATAAAGAATTTATAAGCCGTGTGCCCCCCCCTCAATGGCGTGGCGCAAGATGGACACGGGGCGCTAGCGGTTTATCCCGGTTCAGCCAACGGGGCCCTACGCCCGGCCCGGGGGTGTGTCCTTTCGTGTTACCTCGCGCTCAAAGGTGAGCCCGCAGTAGGGGTTTACACAGCGTCAGCGGGGAGAGACGCTGGTCTCAAGCCCCACGATCGTGGTTATGGTGGTGGTGATGTGCGGTTTCCCTCCGTGTGAACCGGAGTTGAGTCGAAAAGGTCGAATCCCCTCTAATGGGGCATTACTCCCCTTTTATAGGAGAAGGAGAGAGATAATGTTTATACGGTGGGCGCCTAGGTGGCTAATTCCCGAGGCCGCACGGTTGCATGTCTTGGCCGAGGGGTTGGTCGGGCTTGGATGTTGCTTGACGAAGACACGCGTCCCCGATCCGATGGTGGACGTGCGCCCCTGGCGCGCCCCCCGAGGGTCCCGTGGAGGCGTCCCTCACAATCCGCATGGCGGCGAGGGCCGGTCCTGCAGGTCGCCGGCTATGCGTGTCAAAGTGCCCGAGGGTCCGCCCAACGTGGCGCTTTTGACGGTGCTACGAAATGAACAATGTCATCACCGTTTCCGTGCGGGCGAACACGTTCTTGGTTCAGCTTTGCGTCCCCATCGATCGGATTGGGGAGACGATTCGGCAGTTCGATTTGATCGGGCGTGTCGGCGGCACGGGCGCCTCTCTGCCGTGCAATCGCATTGAATGCGACAGTTTCCCTTCCTCCGGGACGGAACCTCCCACGCCCAGGGTCGGGCGACCCTAGACGGGCAAGTTGGCCGCCTCACCCGAGGATGGAGAGCTGGTCTCCCTCGGAGGCGGAGTTTTTTGCGCCCGGGGTGGTGAGCTAGGCGCCCTCGGACAGAAGCGAGGAGATTTCTCCCGAGGGCTGGTGAGCTGGGCCCGGCCTCGGACGAAACGGAGATGTGTGGTCGAGTCCCGAGCCATGATTTAGCCGCTGGCCGGCGTGGAACGCCATGGTTCGTTGTTTTGTAGAGGTCCTTGACCTTGTCCTTTGTGAGCGTAATAAGCTCTTTGCGTCATGATGACTCCATTTGGGCCGCTTTGTGGGCCGTCCCTGGTGGGCCGATTTTTCGCCGCCATGTGAGCGCCGTGGCCAATGGCTCGGTCCATCGTCCGTCCGGGCCGCCCCTCCGTCGCGGGATGATAGCAGTTAGGTTTTACCGGGGCCTTGGCGGCCGGCGATTCTCATAGTTTGGAGAATGTCTCGGGGCCCAATATTTAGGTCCCCGACAAGAGCCCTCGAGCCCCCGAGCGAGTGTGGACTTGCCCTGGGGTTACGCCCGCTCCGTCGCCTTGTTGTTTCTCGGGGTGGTTCGTCTACAAGGGGTGCGCTACGAGCGCACTCGGGTTGGGTGTAGTAACCCGAGCCTCGAATGGAATGGCGGATTCCTTCGAGGTCTTTTTATCTCGCACGTTGGCAAGACCAAAACAGCTCTTAAATAGCGCTTATTTGTGCGAGTCTGCTCATTTTGCGCGGCAGCCCGAGGCCCAGCGCTATAAAAAGCAAGGTCGACCCAGCCTCCTCGACTTTGATTATACGCCTCCTCCGCCTCCCGAAAGGGAGGAGGAGGGGAGACACGCCACAATGCCCCGTAGTTTAATGTGTCGTGCTCGTGAGCGTTATAGCGGTCTGTTTAAGCTGGTGTCTCGCGCCCTTGCGCAGCAAGGGTCGGGCTATGTGATCCGTGATTCACCCCATGAGAACCTCGGACCGCTTAGCGTATCCCTGGGTTTGGGCGCACCAACCCCCGAGGGGCCTGGGGCCTCCCACGGATGGGACATCTCTATAAGCAAAGCACCGGCGGCCTTAAACACGCTCAGAAATCCGCCAGAGCCCCGTGGGGCCCGGTATAGGTGGTTGTGCATTTCCCTCCCGTCCCTCGGCTCGGGTTATCCCGAGGCGATCGTTGAAACCCTCGTGGGCCCCAGCTGGCAACCTGCAGAACGTAGGGTGTGTCAGCCCGAGGCTCGTTTGGTTCCAGCCGGGGCGGGAACCGCCAACGATCGACTTTTTTTTGCCCCCTCGTGGTTTCTTTGGATATGGGTGGCCGGACGGTTTTTCCCTCGACCGAAGACGGGCGCCTAGTCGCCACGCCGAGGTGGCGCGACCGATTGCGGCATGGGGACGCTGCCTTACGCCTTCTTGTCGTGGGGAGACCGGGGGTTCCGCCAAGGTGCATTAATGCACCTAATCTGTTCCACCGCCAGCGGCTTGGCCGTTGGATGAGCGTTCTCGCCCATCATGGGCCGCCCATTCCGTGAGTCGGTTCGATTGCCCAAAGCCGGTTTGCCTTCCCTTCCCTATAAATGTGGGGGTGGGCGGGCGATAGTTGCTCCCTTGCGCTTCGCCATCGCCTTCTTCTTTTGCAAAGAATCGAGATAGAGAGATAGTGTGGGAGAGATTAAGGGTGAGATTCACTTGCCTCGGTGCTCGTGTGATGGGGTTGCTAGGCCGCCGCCACCCTTCGCCCCTTTTTACCCATGGCGCTAGCGGGTAGCGGTGGACAAGTGAGGGGAGGTGCTTGATGCCGAGCCAGGTCGAGGTCGACAAATGCCGGAGGAGAAACTCCAGCGCCTCGCCGATGAAGGGCTTCTTCGGTCCCCGCACCGATGAAGCGCGGCCCGTAGTGGATTGCTCCGGATTGACCGAGGAGGAGCCTAACCTCCCGATGGCTACGTGGTGAGCTTGATGGATCTTCACCGGCGCGGCTTCGGTGATAAAAAAGCAGTTCATTCTGCGATCCTCCACTACTATGAAATCGAGCTTCATCATCTCCCCGAACTCGATCTCCCAGCCGCCATCTTCGTCACCCTTTTGTGAGGGATTCCCGGGGATCGAGCCGCATTGGGACCTCTCGGGTTGTGGTTCTTCAAGGCGGACCTTACCACCGCCTCGTTGCGCAGGGCCAACCACGGAGGGCGCTGCTGCACGTTGGAGGTTGTGCGCTCTGTGCACGCTCGGAAAGCATTTGAGGCCGAACCGAAGCCGATGGGTACATCGTCTCAAGCTCACCTCCTCCAACAAGGGGTGGCAAGATCGGTGGTTCTACCTCCGCAACGACGAGAACGCTTCCGCGTGTACACCGGCGTGTCCTCAAGCATCGCCCTCGAGGTGGAACTGGGTCCCCCCTCGGAGGATCATCATCGGGTTGGAGGGCCTAAGGCGGGCATTCTCGAGGAAGGACGTGAATGCCGCCGCCGTGGTTGCCGCTTTCCATCGGCGTCGGTGTTGCCGTTGATGGCTCGCCCTTTGCTCATGTGCCGATGACCCCCCGAGGCCGCCGGTCTTGGTGCGTGCGGATGTCGCCTTCGCTTTCCACCGATGGCTTTGGCCAAGAGGGTGAGGGATGCGTTGGGGTCCAACACCCGACACGCATCCCCGAGATCCCCATGCGCCGCGACCGAGGGCATATCTCCCCTGTAAGTGCTTTTGACTTCGCGTTCTTGCATTGCTTCGGTGCATTGTCGCCATGGCGCTTCACTTTTTCTTCCTGTAGGGCCGCTCGATTATCACACTTCTCCGCCTGTGCGAAGATTGATGCCGATCGCCGGGCGGGCGAACCGCGCTTCGAACGAGCTACAATGGCGCCGGGCGCTTGAAGAAGGAGGAGAGGAAGAAGAGAACGCGGGCTCGCGAGAAGCGCCGGGCCGAAAGCAGCCAGGCGGGGCGAAGTCACCGACACCTCGACCACCGAAGAGGACGAGGATCCCGAGGATCGGGCCAAGGCGTGAACTCGCCCGATGACGATGCGGGCGCCTGGATAGACCGAAGCCATGGGGGCCCCGACTCAAGGGGGCTTCGCTTACGGTGCCCGAGCTCGAGCCTCGAGGCGCCGGGACTGCTGACGCTGGTGCGCTTCGAGGGCTCTTCCGCCGAGTCCTCGTGACCATTGGCGCTGCCACGTAGGCACCTCGGGCGCCAGCAGGTGAGGCCCCGAGGAGAAGAGTCGACACCTTCCCTGCCGCGGGTACCCCGGCGCCGCTGGGCACGGTTCCCCGGGGACGAGCCGGCACTTCGGCCCCGACCAGCCTCGCGTATGAATTTAACGCCGGGGGAGACGGGCGCGCGCTGCGTGTGCGGGGCGCCGGAGATCGCGCCTATCAGGAGCCTTGTCCACGCCGAGGGCGATCCCTCGCTTCGTGAGTTTCCTTTCGCCCCTTCGCGATCTTGACCTTCTTCCTCGGGCATATGATTGCTTTGTCCCGACACGCTTCTTGACTTCGTGAAACGGGGGCCGCCTCGTTGGCCCTGCACCCCCAAAAAGCCTTGAAGGCTAGCGTTTGAGCCTCGGGCCGGGGCTTAGGGGTCGTCAGGCCAAGATATCGTGGCCGCCTCGTCGAATCCTCCCGTGGGCGCCCGGCCGAGCCCTGTGGGGTCGGACCCGAGCCGGGCGCCGAGGCCACCCCAGGTGGTGCAGGCCCCGGTGGCGATGGTGGGTCGGCCACTCACCCGATGGTGGTCGATACGGAGGGCTCCTGGCCGCGGGCCCATGACGTCGGCTTTGGTGCCGAGCAGGACGGCGCCATTCGGCGGGGGGGTCGGGCGCCGCCACCCCGAGGAGCGCGGGCCCCTTTGTCCGGAGTTCTAGCAAGAGGAGCTCTTCATGGCGGAGACGCACAAGTCCCCGCTTGGCCGACCTTCGCCGATCCGGGGTTCACGAGGCGCATAACCCCGACTTCCCGCTACTCCACGTGTCCGGGTTCGAGGCAGCCCTTGGCGAAGCCGCCGTCTTCGCCATGACGAGGATCGGTGCCCGTGGTCGGGCCGAGGGCCCCCGGACTTCTACCGTCCAGGTTCCCGAGAGCTTGAGGAGTTGTTTGAGAGATGTATCCTTCTCGAGCCGACCCGCCAAGGCCCTCCGCCTTTGACCCCTCGGGTGGCACGCCCGGGGTTCCGCCGCCGCTGTGGTCGATGACCGCCCGAGGTCCCGGAGTGGAGAACCCACGAGCGTATCCGCTGGAGGCCGCCGAGGGCTTGGCGATCGGGACGCCATAACCGGCCGACTTTGCGCAGGTCGACGCTGTAAGTGTCTTGATGGTTATCCCCCGCCGCATGTCTCCTGCGCCAGGGTGATGAGTAGCATCGCCGCAGCGTACTCTCCGCCGCCGCCTGGAGAAGTCCGAGCTCCTTCGCCGAACGTTTCGAATCGAACGCCCTTGGTCAAACTTCGGGTAAAGTTGATCGAGGCCCGCAGCGAGACCTCCCGCTTGCTGCCCTTTGCCGAGGAGAGGGAGTCCCAACGGCGGACCCCTCGGGAGGCCGAGGTTGTCAAGGCCAGTCCGAGGCCGCCAGTGATAAATGACATGGCTCGATGAGCCATGATTTTGAAGAGGCTCGATCCAATCCCTCCAGTCCCGAAGGAGGCCCATGACGAGTGGACCGGTCCCGGGAGGAGGCGACGGGCAGCGGAGATGTGCGATGCCTTGAACACTCGCGAGATTGGCGAGTTGGTGTCCGAGGGCGAGACCCTCGTGAAGGAGAAGGAGGAGATCCGCAAGTCGCCAAGGATGAGCACCTGCGTGATCCGGGCCGGGTACCGGTGCCAAGGTGCGTTTTTTCCTTAGTGAGCTTTTGCCTTCGATGCGTCTTGTCTTGCTAACTTCGGTTTGAGCACCAATTTCGAAGCGGAGAAGGTCCGGACCGAGGCCGTGAACACCGCTGGCCACGCCGGGGCGCGAGGGATCGGAGCGGGAGCGTAAGTCGACGGGAGCCTGGAAGAGGCCTTGCTCGGACTTCGTCGCCGCTTTGGGGCGGACAACCCGAAGGTTGGCCCCTCGAAAGCCGCAGCCGCCTGGCGCCGTGGGTGGCTACCTCAGTCCGAAGCTCCGGGAACGCCTTCCGGGTCCGGCGTCGCGGACATGTATGGCCGTCTTTACGCTCTCACTTCCCGATGGAGTCCAATGTGCTTTGGGCGGCGTTGCGAAAGGCTTCTTCCTTGGTTCCGGCGACGAGGAGGAAGTTGATCCCGCCGAGAGGGGATGCTGCCGACGCCGCCAAGACTCGACGTTATACGACCGTGGGACGGGCGCCAAGCGACCGGTTGGCCTCCCGCCGGAGGATGAAGTGTGTCCCCGTACTCCCCCCATAGAGTCAACCTATGAGGCGGACACGGAGATGGTGGGACGCCCAGTCCGAGGATGCGCCGGGCGTGTCCGACGCCTCCCCTCGGGGAAGCAGCTTGTCGAGGGTGTTGCTCGCGGCCGAAGCTTCCCTCGTCGGCTGCCCCGTGAGGCGCAAGTGGATGAAGCCCATCTTGCCCCCCGACCTCTCCTTGTATGGAAAAATTGGAGCTTGTGAGATGGATATATGTAAACAATGGCGCCGCCCGAGGTCTATGGCCTTGGCGGGTGCACTTATGTTTATGTTGCGTTTCTAATTTGTTCGCTTATTGTGTGGCCGGGTCGCTTTGCTTTCTCCGCTCGCGAAATGGTAACCGTGGGCCATCGGGCAGTCCATACGGATGCCACTAGGGGCGGTCCGTTTGCCTCGGTTACCTTGCTTTGGATTTGTGCGTGGCGACCTTCGCAACTTAAACGATTGTTTAGAGAATGCGCAAGAAAACTTTTTTCTTTTGAAAAAAAAGTTTTGAAAAAAGGAAGGGGAGGGGATCTCCCCGGGGGTCCTCCCGGGGGTCCCCCATGTAGCCCCGAGGGAGTTTTTAGTCTTGTGCCGGACGAGGCTAAGACTCCTTTAAGGTTTACACGAGAAGCATTTTTTTCGTAAAAGATGTAGATCTTTTATTGAGTGAAAAAAAAACACGATGTTTGACTTCTAGTGCGGAATTTAAGGGTAGAAGTTTAATTAGTCGTTCTATGTTCCGTGCGTTGGAGTAGACTTCGCCCTTCTCGTTTTTTGTAGGTCCCGGCCTTAATATTTCGGCGACGCAAATAAGGCCCTTCCTGTGGTGGCGTGAGTTTGTGACGCCTTTGTTGTCCTGCCTTCACCGGAGCACGGGGTCGCTGATTTGGAACTCCCGAGGCTTCGTACCGCTGGCGGATACTTCGCGCAAAGCTTGTTGGTATCTTGCCGGGAGTGCGTGAGCGCAACGCCTCGGCTTCATCAACTTGGTCGATGGAGTCTTGCCTCGCCGTTGCCGGTTGCCTTGCTCGTAGGCTCGCAGCCTTGGGGACCCATATTCAATGTTCAGGGGCAAGATCGCCGGCCCCATAGACTAGAAAGAATGGGGTGAACCCCGTGGGTCGCTTTTTAGTTGTTCGGCGGCTCCATAGAACCGATGGCGCTCTTGGTACCATCTTTTCCCGTATTAGTTCACCGGATTGAAGATCCTCGGCTTGAGCCCTTGCAGATCATGCCGCTGGCACGCTTCCACTTGACCGCTGGTCTTCGGGTGTGCTACGGCCGAGGTATCCACTGGATGCCATAGTCGCCGCAAAAAGTCGAGGAACTTCTTCCCCACGGTTGGTTCCGTTGTCCGCGATGATGGAGTTCGGGACTCGAACGGGAGATGATATCCGTGGAAGAATTTCACCGTTTCCCCTGTGTGAGGGTTCACCACGGGTCGAAGCTTCAATCCATTTGGAGAACTTGTCAATGGCGACTAGGACGTGAGTGTGTCCTCCCTGCCCTTTTCGTGGGCCCAATCATATCGAGTCCCCACACCGCAAATGGCCAATGTAAGAGGTATGATTTGCGCTAAGCTTGAGGAGGTGCGTCCCCGGCGCATAGAATTGGCATTCTCTGCAGTACGCACGCCTTGGTTCAAGTCTCGCGACCGCCGGGCCCGATAGAAGCCTTGCCCGAAGACTTTACCGACTAGAGTCCTCGGGCGGCGTGGATGGCCACATTCCCCTCGGTGAGTGTCCTTGAGGCAGCTTCTTGGCCTTCACCAGGGGTATGCATCGCATGTATACTCCCGGTGGCTCCTCTCTTGTAGAGTTCCCCTTTCTCTCCAATTAGTGTGATTTGATTGGCCGCCGGGCTAACCGGGCGAAGCCTCGGTCTTATCCTCGGGTAGCTCCTCCTCGGGAGGTACTCCATCGCCGGTTTTCTCCCGTGGATCGGGGGCCATAGCTTGGGGTGGCTTGTATAGCCCCTGTGAGCCCCCGAGGGTCCTTCCGACGGGGTGTAGAGCGAGGGTTTATCGAGGGTCTTCGGTGAGGACGCTCGGGGAACGGTACTCTTGCTGCGACCTTGGCCATTCATCCGCTGCCTCGTTTGTAGCGCCTCTACAGATGCTTGTGTTCAAGCCCATGGAATTTTTTTCTCCAATTTGCGCACTTCCCGACAATACGCCTCCATCTTCGGTCGTGGCACGCCGAGGCCTTCATGACTTGGTCGATGACCAATCAAGGGAATCCCCCGGACCAAACCGGCGGATTCGAGGTCCGCCTATCCGGAGACCGTTGACCGCCGCCTCGTGATTCTCGCGACGTTGTTGGAGGCAGAAAATGCAAAATGATGGCATACCTCGTGTGAATCCCGAGGGGTGAGATGAAGAGCAAACCCCCGCCACCGCCTTTGCCTTCATCATGGATCCATCAAAGTACATGGTCCAGCACTCGGCTTGGATGGGCGCCGGGGTAGCTGTATTGTTCGTCCACTCGCCACAAAGTCGCCGACTTGAGACTTGATCGCCTTTTGCGGGCAGAACGATATAGTTTCGCCCATGAGCTCCACCGCCACTTCGCCACTCTCCCCGCGGGCTCTCGGTTTTGGAGGATTCTCCGGGGGGAACGAGGATACCATGGCAACCGGGTGCGCGAGGAAGTAGTGGCGAAGTTTTCTTCGTGTCGATTTATGGCGCATAATAGCTTCGTGATCCGCGAATACCTCGCCTTGGTGTCGGAAAGGACTTCACCGATGAAGTAAATGGCGCTGAACCGGCAACATGTGTCCCTTCCCGACGCCTCAACTACGACCACCACCGCTGGCGACTACGGGTAGTGGCCGTGGACGTATAAGAGCGAGTGGTTTCTCCCGGGTTTGGCGGTACTAGGACCGGTGGGTTTGTTAGGAGCTTTGAGGTTGCCGAGGGCCTCTTGCCCTCGGGGTCGAGCAAAGTGCTCGGACTTGCGCAGAGCCGGTAGAGGGCGAGCCCTTTCTCCCCCGAGGCGTGAGATGAACACGCTTAATGAAGCCGGGCAGCCCATGACCTTCTCCCTCCCCTTGAGATCTTGGATCGGACCCATTTTGGCGATTAAGTCAACCTTGGTCGGGTTTGCTTCGATGCCGCGTTGAGAGACAATAAAACCCACCCGGAAGATCCCTCGGGGACCCCGAATACGCATTTTTCGGTTGAGCTTGACTCCCTTCTTGTTTAGGCACACGAAGGTTTCCCCGAGGTCGCCCACGAGGTCCGACGTTTTCTTGGATTTGACCACTATGTCGCCGACGTAGGCCTCCACGATCCTTCCGATGAGTTCCCCGAAGATGATTTGCATGCACCGGTATGTATGTTGCCCCGGCGTTCCTCAAACCGGCGGGCATGGTGAGGTAGCAATACATCCCGGCGGGGTGTTATGAACGAGGTCGCGAGCTGGTCGGACTCTTTCATTTTGATCCGTGATAACCGAATACGCCAAGAAAGGACAACGTTTCACATCCCGCAGCGGAGTCGACAATTTGGTCGATTCGAGGCAAAGGGAAGGGAACTTTCGGACATGCTTTGTTGAGACTAGTGTAGTCCACACACATCCGCCATTTCTCATTCTTTTTTCTCTACTAATACAGGATTAGCTAACCACTCGGGTGGAATACTTCTTTATGAATCCGCCTCCAAGAGCTTGTGGATCTCTTCGCCGATGATCTTCCGCTTGGCGCCATCAAAACGGGCGCAAGCGCCGCATGATCGGGCTTTGAGCCCGGCCGGATGTCTAGGGAGTGCTCGGCGACATCCCCGGTATGCCCGGCATGTCCGAGGGTCCCCACGCAAACGCCTTGGCATTCGCGGAAGAGAAGTCGACGAGCACGCTTCCTATTTCGATCCAGGTCCGAGCCGATGGTCGCCAGCCTTCTCCTTCGGTTCTTGGGATCGAGTGGGATCTTCTTGGTGCCCGAGGAGGGCTCGGCTCCCAAAATAAGGGGCGCTTTGGCCTCATGCTCGATCGCGATTTCGCCAAAGCTTCTTCGCAGACGGGCGATGAGTGCCTCGGTAATGGCGGTAGTGCCTCGCATACCCACGCCTCCACGCCGCACTCGTATGCATGATGGTGTGAGGGGCCGCCGATGACACCCCTTCGCCCCCAAGAGATCTTGAGCTTGAGGTACGCGGTAGTTCGGGACCGCCATGAACTTGGCGTAACAGGTCAGCCGCCTTGGAGTGCGTGGTGGTACCGACCCCCAAGGATCTCAAATGTGAGAGTCTCTTGCCTGAAGTTCGAGGGGTCACCGGCAAACCGGTAAGTCGATCCGCCCGAGGGGCTTTAGCTGCTTGCCGGGGGGCGACGCCATTGAATGCCGGCCCTCCGTGGGGATCTTTGACTTGTCTACCTCGAGGAGGTCGAGGGTTTCTTCGTAGATGAGGTTGAGGCTGCTCCCTCCGTCCATAAGGACTTTGGTGAGCCGAGTGTTGGCGATGATGGGATCCACCACCAGTGGATAAGCCCCGGTTCGGGATGTGCCGGGGTGATCCGACCGGTCGAAGGTGATGGCCTGATCGACCACTTGCGCAGCCGGGGGTTCCGGCTCCGTGGCATAGACCTCCCGACTCCTTCTTCTTGCGCCGCGGACATGTTGCCGTGCTTTGCCGCCCGAAGATCATGAAGCGATTATTCACCTTCGGGAACTCCTCGTTGCCCTTGGCGCCACCCTCGGGAGCCTCTTCTTCTTCACCCTCGGGGATGGCCTTGAGCTTGGCGAATGTTGGCGTACCCTCTTGCACTCCCCGAGGGTATGCTTGACCGGGTAGCTATGGTTCTCGCATGGCTTCTTGAGCATGTCATCGAAGGTTTCTTGTGACGGGGTCGGGGCCCCTTGCGATCGACGCAGCCACCATGTCTTCATCGTCCCGCTTGGGCGGCGTGGCCCTTGCCCTTGCGGCCCTTATCTTTCTTCTTTCTTACGGCCCTCCCGAGGTTGCGATCCCTCGGGCTCCTCTTCCTTGCGCTTTCCTGCGCGAGCTCGATTGAACGAGCCCCGACAAACCTCCTCACCGTTGGCGAACTTGGTGGCGATGTCCATCGGCTCGTTTGCCTCGATGGGAGTTCGCGCCCGGCTTCTTCACGAGGTCTCGGCAAGTGGTGCCGGCCAAGAAGGCCCGATGACGTCCGAATCCGTCACATTAGGGAGCTCGGGTCCACCGGCTTGGAGAAGCGCCCGGATGTAGTCAGCCTTGAGGATTCATCGGATTTTTGTCGGCAGATTTGAGATCCCACGAGTTACCCGGCGTAGGTATGTGCCCCGGAAGTTTCCCGCAGGCTGTTCTCACCAAGTCCGCCTCAGCTTGATATGAGGTTGGGTGGAAGGTGTTCCACCAAGCTCGCATTCTGAGAGGCACAGCAAAATTTCGACATCACTTTGTCATCGTGGTGCCCTCGGCGAACCGGGCATGCCACCGATAGTCGCCCGCCCATACCTCGTGACGGTCTCCCCCTGTACCGAGATGGCTTGGGGGCCTGAAACGCGCAGGAGTGGTGCCCTCCCCCGATGTCCCCTCGTGAAGGCCTCGAGGCCCGGCGGATCGTGGAGTACCTCTGGCCCTCTTCACCGCTCGCGGCGCTTCGGGCCCTGCTTGCTGCCCCGAGGCGAGCCACCTGGCGAGCCCGGGCCGCGCTCGATCGCCCCCGAGGTCGTGGGCAAGCCAAGTGTCGCGTGCGGTCTTCTATGCGTTTCAGATCGGGCGTGTTGCAACGTGTTGTCGCCGAGGCGCTCCCGGGATCGGCCTTGCCGGGGCTCGGCTCGATCCGGGTGGAGCCGAGCCCCTCGCCGACTCGCCCTGATTCCTCTCGCCGCGCGTGACGTCACGGCCCGATCCCGAAGCGGAACTCTCGCCTGTTGCACGCCGCCTTGTCAAGGAGTTGACGGAGGCCTTCGCATGCGCCTACCCCCAGAGTGGAGGGCTCGCATTGCATCAACATGGCGGCTGCCGCCACGCTTGGCGCTGGCTTTGAACGGGGCCGCTTATGCCTGGGATTGCAGTACCCATCCGTCCGCTGTCCGCCGCCATCAGGAGCTTGAGGTGCCTCGGGCTTGTTTCAAGGCTGAAGCCCGCCCCCGCTGATGTTTTGCTCCAGTTGCCGAGTCGGCAGATTCCCCGCCTGATCTGCCTCGCAAATCTCAGGCTGGAGCTGGGCCTTGGGCAGTGCCGGGCGCCAAGTACCGATGGACCGGGGCGGAAGCCGCCGGGCGCTGGAGCTCGCCGTGGGCGGTACGTCCGCTGCTGTTCGGCCGAGACGCTGAATCAAGCCATCCCGCAGGCTGACCTCGACATTGAAGCATTCCCCGTGGGGGTCATAGTACTCGTCTTCATCGCCGGGTGCACGGTGCGCCGAACGCCTCGAGGAGGTTTCGATTTTTCCTGGTGGTAGAGCGAGTCCCTCGGCCCCTTAGACCCGGCCCCGATTGAACCCTGAGGGGGTGGTATGGCGGGGTCGCCCCGCATCCTGTGGAGGATGCGCGCGAGTGAATGTCCAAGGGATAACGCTCCCGTGAACGCGGGTGGTCCGGCTCGTGCTCTCCCCGGGCGAAGGCTTCCCACCGAGGTTTCACGCCCGGCGGCGATTCACCCGACTCCTCCGTGATGTCCGAACGGAGGCGTTTTTGACGATTAGGGTTTTCAGGGGTACCCCCGCCACGAGTGGGTGGCGGGTAAGGTATTTCCCGGGCCTAGGGTTCCGGGGAGCCCTTCGCGAGTCGGCGCCGAGGGGATACGCGACGGATTCGTAATCCGTTGCTTGACGCCGCAGCGCTGCGGCCGATGGGTCCGCCTTTTGCGCGGCGTCGTGATGATGGGCTTGCCGCGGTGGCAATGCTGCCCTCCCTTCTACCTACGCGCCGGGGTAGAAGGATCATCTCAAATAGTTGTGGCCGAGCCCACAAATGCCGCCGTTCAAAGAACAAGTGGTGTTCCGCTACGGAGCTCGTGTTCGGCGAAAGGTGGTGGAAACGAAGGCGAAAACGCCATGAGGGCTGATGGAGATGCAGTTGCACACGGCGCCCCTACCTGGCGCCAAACCGGCCGGCATTTCGAGGAATCGGTGGGTGCCTCGGTGCCGCAATAAAGAATTTATAAGCCGCGGTGCCCCCTCCCTCAATGGCGTAGCGCAAGATGGACACGGGACGCAGCGGTTTATCCCGTTCAAGCCAACGGGCCCTACGCCCAGCAAGGGCGTGTGTCCCGCTTCGTGTTACCTCAGGCCAAAGGTGAGCCTGCAGTAGGGGTTTACAGCGGCCATGGGGAGAGAGACGTGGGTCTCAAGCCCCACGATCGTGGTTATGGTGGTGGTGATGTGCGGTTTCCTCCGTGTGAACCGAGTTGAGTCGAAAAGGTCAATCCCCTCTAATGGGGGCATTACCCCCTTTATAGGAGAAGGAGAGAGATAATGTTTATACGGTGGGCGCCTAGGTGGCTAATTCCCCGAGGCTGCACGCTTGCATGTGCGCCGCCGAGGGGTTGGTGGCTTGGATGTTGCTTGACGAAGACACGCTGTCCCGGATCCGATGGTGGACGTCCGCCCCGGCGCGCCCCCCGAGGGTCCCCGTGGAGGCGCCCTCACAATCCGCATGGCGAGGGCCGGCCCCAAAGGTCGCCGCTATGCGTGTCAAGTGCCCGAGGGTCCGCCCAACGCGGGCGCTTTTGACGGTGCTCGAAATGAACAAAGGTCATCCCGGTTTCCCGTGCGGGGTGGCGTAAACACGCTATCGTTCGCCTTTGCGCCCCATCACCGGATTGGGGAGACGATTCGGCGCTTCGATTTGATCAAGCGAATCGATGGCACCGGGCGCCGCCGTTACAATCGCATTGAATGCGACGGTTTCCCTTCCTCCGACGGAACCTCCCACGCCCGAGGGTCGGGCGACCTCTAGACGGGCTAGTTGGGCTACCTCCGAGGATGGAGAGTTGGTCTCCCTCGGGCGAGGCGGAGTTTTTGCGCCCGAGGGTGGTGAGCTAGGCCGCCTCGGACGAAGCGAGATTTCTCCCGGGGCGGGTGAGCTAGGCCTGACCTCGAAAACGGAGATGTGTGGTCGAGTCCGAGCCATGATTTAGTCCAGCCGACGGGAACGCCATGGTTCGTTGTTTTGTAGAGGTCCTTGACCTTGTCCTTTGTGAGCTTAATAAGCTCTTTTTGCGCCATGATGACTCCATTTGGGCCGCTTTGTGGGCCGTCCGTGGCCGATTTCGCCGCCATGTGAGCTGCCGTGGCCAATGGCTCGTCCATCGTCCGTCGGGCCGCCCCTCCGTCTTGGGATGATAGCAAAGGCTAGGTTTTACTTGGGCCTTGGCAGCCTAAGCAGATTCTCATAGTTTGGAGAATGTCTCGAGGCCCAATATTTAGGTCCCCGACATCTTCTCTTTGTAATTTCTAGGAATGCATTTTCAAAATTCAGGAATCTATGTGTACCACTTAATAAGTTTAGAGAGCCAGAAATGCATTTTCAAAGTTCAAGGTCTACATGACACGAGCTTACAAGTTCAAGAGCAATCAGCTATGTATATGTTTTATTGTGCTCTGGGGCAAGCTGGGATCGATTCAGTGGTACATAAGGCAGTGGGGAAAACAAAAGTTTTCTTTACTTTTAGTTTTGGACAAAGTGAAAAAGTCATTTCTATTTGTGATGCATTTGTTTGTGAATTGTGAGCAACCAAAAAGGTGCGGTCAAAACTCAAAACAAACACATCAAGCAACGCCAACCGAAATGTACGGTTTCAACATCATAAAAAAGCTGTGTACGAAATGAAGCAAGGCGTAAGGTAACAAATAACAGGAAAGACTGCAGTTCAAGACAAACGCAAAACATTCTGCACGTTCCTGTTCACTGAATAAGCGCGTGCATATAAAAATGATAGAAACAGAAAATGAAGCAATGACCATATGTTATATCCTACACCACCTTGTCTGAACGTCAAATAGCCTTTCAGCCTCATCTTGTCACGCAGGAAGACTTCGCGCTGTATTGACAAACAAAAATTCATCCACTCAAGGATGTACACCATGGCCCATTTCTTCTTTTTGCGTGCTATGTTTCTGACTTCTGAGGATCATATCAGTCACTATTTCCAATGTACAACAGTGCTAAATTTGTGGCTCCACCAGTTCCACATGACGATATATACGTCTAAAGATGAACTAGTTCCACACACATCAACAATAGAAGTTATATATGAACCATCAACTTGCCTCCACTTCTTGCTTCTCTGCAGTTCCTTCCTCAGGTAGCTCCTGCAATGTCGTCAGGTTACTCAATTCAGTCTCTTGTACCGAACTGGAAGTGGATAATCCATCAGCCAGAACAACAGGGGTTGATCGGCCTGAGTTGGAGCCTGAGTATTGCCCCATGGACTGCTTTGATGTGTTGAATGCATGACAATGTGGGCAGTAGTAATTAACATGTGGGTAATCTTCCTTTCGGGCCAAGCCTGCAAATATTAGTATATTAATTAGGTAATGAATCCAATATTTTAGTATGGTATGTGAAACATATCAAAAGAGCTTGGTCTATAATACGCACCGTTATGCATATGGCAGTTGCCACATATCAAAGCGTAAGACTGTGATGGGTCCTCCCCACAAGTAAGGCAGCAATCTTTTGCAATCCATCCACCACCATCACTAGCCCCTGAGCCTTGATGATGCTCAACCACCATTGGAGCTGGTGCAGTTTCCAGGCCAGCACTAGCAGGTAGACTAGATTCAGTTCCCTGTGCTGGAGTATGAGCAGTGGGGCTCCCAGTCCTGCTTGCTCTTGCATTGGGTTGCTTCCTGTTTCTCAAACCATCTGATGGTACTATCTCAGCATCATTGCTTCTAGCCACTGCAGCATCCAGCTTTGGTTCTTCTCCAACATGAAATTTTAAGCCAGTCTCCTCCCCAAGCTTAGATGCCAAAACTGAAGCTGCTGCAGCCTTTGCAGCTGGATCAAGATCATATTTCTGCACATGCATGATTAATGGAACATACCACAGTTCAGTATTGATGTGGCAAGAGACATGATAAAATTTGATACAAGCAACTAGTGAAGTTATGTTGATTGAGTAATGGCAATTTGTCCACTTGCCTGAATAAGTTGTTGCGTAAGATAATAATTTGTTCTCTCTTTAAGCTCATCAATCTTGGCTTTCCTCTCAGCCCTCAATTTTTCAAGGGTCTTTTGGTCTTTCCGCTCAACTGTAAAAAGATATGAATAGGAGCAAACAAACAGCAATTCAAGATCATTTTGTGGACAGATACAGAAGTTGTGACAAGTGTACAGTGCAGATAACCATGCAAATGTATCCAGTCATTACACGTAGCAGAACGAGGGGATGCTTTTTAACCAAGTGGCATTATAGCAAAAGAACAGTTCTTCTTATGTTTGTTTTCAGATTTCTCATAAAGCTAGTTTTAAGGCAGATTTTAAGGTTGTTTGAGGGAAAATGTGAACCATCAGCATAATTGGGGCATCAATCTACTTTCTCGTGATTTGACTACTGACGAGTTTCAAAGTGTTGACACATAAGAAGAAAGGGGAAAGTGAGCAGCATTCAAAACAAAATACTTGCTTTGTGTTATAAACAATATATTCTGGAGTCACATAGTACGAACTCTGAATAAAATCACCAGCACAATTTTTACTACAGACCATGAGGATTTATAGGTGAGAAAACAAAGGAAATATAGAACCTCTTATAAAATTGCACAAAAGATAAGAAATACAAAAACTGGTATATAAAATTGGATGTTTCCTAACAGGGGCTTTCTGGGAACTTACGCATCCTTGTGAAGTTAACAACTGCTGAATATATGACAGAGGATACAGCAGGAAGAGCGAACATAGGCAGCACTCGTATTGCCCTCATTTGCCAAGTTAGATCCTCATTTCTTGTCATCATGATGCCATAGACAACAGCCGCCACCTGAGAACAGGACTGAACAATCAAACCAGTAGAAACTACAAGCTAGGGATATGAATTGAAAACAAGTCATTGAAGGTTCAATATGAAAGGTAAATTACATCATATACAGTGAATCAACAACCAAAAGCGGAAAAAAAAATATCATGAATAGATATAAGTATCATGTGGAGGAGCATCTATTTTAATATTTCATCACGAGCGAAGTTTCAGAACTCTATGAAATCCTAAAAAAAAAAAAAAACATACATAAAAAAAAAAAAAAGCAACTACAGCAACTTTATTAAGCCCCCCACCCCCCACCCCCACCCCCAAAAAAAAAAAGAACAACGATTCACATAACTAAAGGACCGTTTTGAAAGCAAAACAGATCCCACAATGAACCCAAAGGGAACTCCCTCAATTTGATAGAAAAGCAGTGGCGTTCATTTTCAGTTTACACACATTGGCTATTGGTCCGCTCAAATACCTGATATCCCAATGTTCATCTAATAAATATTGACGCACCAGCACAATATTCTAAACACAAATACAGGCTATTGCATCCTTGAGATGCATGCTTCCAATGTATCACCTACCTATGCAAATGAACACATACAGATATACTAGCTTCCGCTCTGAATTAGTACATGGCAGACCTTTGCACAACTGATGAACTGAATGAGATTTTTTTCTGTGAACTTCAAAAAAAAATTATTATAGATACAGACCAATGTTCTTAAAGGCGAGCCATTGCCTTGAGAGGACTGCCATAGGCAATATATGTTTGCTAGTAAGTGGTAACAAGAAATTACAAAGGAAAATAATGACCAGAATTGGATTTCTGAACATGTAATCCTGAGAAGAAATCACGCTACACATCCCTGTATCTATTTTTCCAGCACCAAGATTTCACTCTAAACGATGAAAGTTGAAAGAACATTTCATTCCCATTACAATGGAACGATTAATACAGGACAGAATTATCGTATTCATTCACCAGTGCTAGTCATGAATCTCCATATCATGTGAGAAACTGCTGTTTAAGTCACTGGTAAACATAACATACTGCAGCACAGAAAGACCATACATGAATCATATAACTCGGATATAGTCCTTAAGATATCTAATGCCTTGCAGTAAAGTGGCTGCCCTTTTTACCCTTGGTCCAAAAATAAAAGAGAGGCAAGCCATCCACATTTCTAAGAAAGTCATCTTTTCTGTTGTTCCTCTCCCGCACCCTTCTAAGCTAACCTCAAGCATCAGAGCAACAAATCACCGTATGCAGGCTGCAGCAGAGAGTGCCTAGGGCTCGATTACCGGAACACGCGTAACACACACACACACACCATCTCATGCTATGAGGACAACAAATCGAATCGAACAAGCACGAATCCGCAACCGCCAGCCGTATCACCAGACCATCTCAAATCAGGGAGGGAAGGGATTATACAAATTTAAAACAAGAGGAAGGCGCAGGGGAGTGGGGAAGGAAACCGCGTGCAGCAGACCTCGAAGAGGACGGAGAGTACGATGAGGTTCCGCACGGCGCGGCGCGAGAACTGCGTCCGGCGTCGCATCCGCGCGTGCACGGCGGCCTCCTCCTTGGACAGGTACTGCAGGCGCTTCTCGAAGTCCTCGCGGCCACCGAAGAGCGCCCGCCACACCCTCCCCAGCACCCCGCCCCGCTTGCCCTTCTCCTTGGCCTCCGCCGCCTCCGGTGCCCCCGCCTCCGCCTCCGCGCGTTCCGCCGGGGAAGAGGCCATTGATTGATTGCCTTGCGGATCCGCGCGGCGCTGGATCCGATGGGGAGGAGGGAGAGAGGAGGTTGCCCGCGAGGGAAGGTGGCTGCCAGCCCCTGGACGCGACGCGACCCGAATCCGAATGGAAGGGAGGAAGAAGAGGAGGGGTTTGGGTCCCTCGAGCTCCCCGTCCCCGTGTCCCGTTTTCCGGCTCGGTCCACGTCACGTGCTCCCCCAGCTCTGCAAGTGGGGGACACGGAGAAATGGCAGGGACGCACGCGTGAAACCAACGTGACTAGTGAGTGGATCTAAATATTTTTTAAAAAAAAATATATATGGCACGACTCCAAACAGCTGCATACAATCAAA
The DNA here is from genome assembly GCA_015847255.1 of Hyparrhenia diplandra. Classification (NCBI taxonomy): domain Eukaryota; kingdom Viridiplantae; phylum Streptophyta; class Magnoliopsida; order Poales; family Poaceae; genus Hyparrhenia; species Hyparrhenia diplandra. The sequence goes on along the minus strand of JADLZK010010704.1, from coordinate 168,207 downwards.
AATAATATTTTTCGAATACTCCTAATTTATTTTAGAAAGAATAAAATTTTTATGCTACTCATTACGAAGAGCTAGGACTGAAGCCACTTAGAGTTTTTTTATATATAAAACAGGAGGGGAAAAACCCTACTGGACTTTTATTGCAGCGGTTAAAACAGTTTACAAAGGAAATTTATGAAACATAAAAAGTGAAAAATATAAGGAAGATTACAAATGATGTTGTAGCTATAAAACTCAGGACCTAATATAAATTAGATAATTTAGTATCAATTCGTGTTTGAACCAACCTGAACACCCCTTCCTAGATACGGCCCACACTTCAAATCTAGCAGGGGTTTGAAGCGGATAGACCCTTAAGGAAAGAGGTGCGTCGACTCAATCCTATACGGGGCTGATTGGTTGCCCTTTTCTTGTATCTACTCATACACTTTAAGCCCTCCATCTCGGCTCACCTCGTACACAGAAATTGAGCTTCTCACTCCATACAGGACGACTTGATTCATGCGGGATCACAGGGGCCCATGTGTCGACACCCGAACTTTGATCCATACCGCAACCAAACACGATCCCGTCTCGCACTAGACCAACACCAATGACAACCAAACACGACCACACCATGAGCTCGCTCCTAGCTCCTTTGGTCCTGTATAGCGACCATCCCGGATGAAGCCGCGTCTTACGCAACCAATCACACCCTACATAATTCGTGCCTCCACACCGATGGTCTTATATGTGCTTCAACGCTTCTCCCAATGGTAGATGCAGGATTGACAGTAGGGGGGCTACTTCCTCTTTTTCTTCCTCCCGCCCATCCTTCTTCCTCAAACTTAGAGGAGGGCTATGTGGGGATCACGACGGTAGGGGGCTCGAGCCCCCCCTATAGCCATTCCAACTTGCCGCCCAAAAGTCGGCAGATCGTCCCCGGAGCGCACGAGTATCCTTCCCCTTCAATCTATGTTTGTTTTGGTCCTTTCTCAACCTTCAGAAGTCATGTCTCAACATTTTTATTGGAGATCCTTAGCTTATCAAAAGTTATTTATTCCGGTATTGGTACTTATAAATTGCATATTCACCTCTTTACACTTGTCTCGAAGTTCTCATTTAGGTCCGGGCATTGTAAGTTGCAGACTCCACTGCCTAAATATGTTTGAGTTCTTATCTACTAAATCACGGTGTACTTGCAAATTACTACACTTGAGCTTTGCAATTTGCACGAATTGGTACGGGAGTGAAAACTAATGACAGATTTAAACAACAGAATGTGTAATTTACAGCGCAGTGCCGTACGTTTTCCAAACCGTTCGGATGGAGTCCGTCGTCGTTGGACGTCTCAGGTCTCAGGTGTCTGGTCGTCTTTTGTTCCCTTCCTGCCAGGGACTACGCAGATTCAGGTAATTTTCAGGTGCAAACAAGCAAAGGCCAAAGGTTTGGGAATCCGTAGGTGCTGTAAACTTCTGGAAAACGTTGAAAGAGTTGAGGAACTGGATGCGGTGGCATGTGCACGGCACGGCACGGCCAGCCGGGGCCGGCAAGTCAACACGCGGGCCGTAAAGAGGATTTGGGACAGCTCACCCGAGCTCACCTGCCACCATCTACCAGCACCAGCACAGCACCGTCGTCGTCCATCATGCCTCCACATGTTCCGCCATCGATGTTTCCGCCGCATTAAAATAACAAATCAAATGCCATGACGGGGCTAGCTTCCTTTGTACTAAGGTCCACCTGCTGTGGCCTTAAAAAAAGGGCAAGGTCTCGCAAGTAGGGATCCCAAGCAGAGAGAGGGGTTATGCCTGCTGATTGCCTGTACGAGTACGTAGTAGGTAGTATGTTACCATCACAGGTTCGAAACACGATCTTGACTCGTAGCTGTAAGTGTCCAGAACGTTGACATCTCATCACTGGAACGGTTCGTATTACACAACCTTTTAAGATTGGCTCTGTTATGACTTACCATGAGTGTGCATGTACTTTTTTTTTTCTGCAGTTGCACTCTCCTGGAACGGGCCAAAGTGCCAGCAAATGGCAGAGGGTGGCATCTTGGTTTCCTCAGTTGGGCCAGGATTCCTGGTTGGGCCTTGGGATGGGCCATCATCAAGGGGGTGTACCTAGTGAAGCATGTTAGATCAGCTAATCATGCTTAGTAGGCCCAAAGTATATAACACAATTGGATTGGACTGTCCCCTGAAAAAAGATTACAGTGTCCCAAAGCGACGATAGGAAGGCCGGGGAAAATATGCACTCGAGAGTCGAAAAGGATTCATTCTCACTGACAGAGGACCGCAACCGATGATGAAACGCACGTGCTCAAATCAGAGTTTCGTTCCTTGTGACATTCTCGTTGTCAGCATGACAGCATGTCTAGAGTGAGCAGATCTATCTGTCTTCCATATTCAAAAGTGGCCTCGTGGCATGGAGCGGGTCAAGTTGCAAAATTTATGCTCATCATTTTTGTCAACCAATAGTTGCTCGTTACCAAGACGTTATGCATGGCGTTGTCGTCTATCGCTAACGTGAAGTGGTACTAGAGGGCTCAGCACCAAGACGTTATGCATGCGTTGTCGCCTATCGCTAACATGAAGTGGTAGTAAAGGGCTCAGCTAGAGACTCCTCATAGAAGGGATTTGGCATCGGTTTCTCTTCTCTTAGAGCTGAAGCATTTTTTGAAAAATATTTGACCAAAACAGCTCTAGTATTAGTTTTATAAAATAGTTATACCAAGCTTAACTGTGAGGTGTCAGATTAAGCCACGTTTCCACGGCTTCAAACTAGTAAAAATTTATTCTCCACAACATCATACTCGATTATATAACCAGTCCATATCAGAAACGGCCGGGTTATGATATAGACTCTGTTTATTTTGTATCCAGAGTGAGCCACACCTATATATCTCCGGCGGCGCTTTTTCAACGCCAAACTTTTGGCGAGAAATTAACAACACCAAAATGAACTAAAGGAACAGCTGGAAAATTTGGGACGTTCACCACGTCGTAACTCTAGAAGAAAACCAGACAACTTCTTAACTGGGGCATGCTGAACTTGTGGCGTGGCCACATGTGGACGCCATGCAAACAGACCCACAATTTTTCCAAAGCATCTGGATGGCGCGGAGCAACAGTGTTATTACTAATTTATGTCCTATCACTATCTATTTGGAAATCGGACCTAGCTTTATTCGATGTTGTATCACTTGAAGGCTAACTGATGGTGAAGCTAAGATACCATCGGTGTCGGTTGGCGTATACGGTGCTAATTGATTATGCTGATGTGGCGTATACGGTGCTAATAGATCATTTGTCTAGTCATGTTTTGGACTTCGATGCTAGTACCAAATATTCTCCAATAAAGAGTAAAGTTTCGTGAATCAAAACACATCATATACCTGTGCAAAGAGTGTATATGACGACGATGATGTCATGATTTGAGCTTGCATGCATTGTGACTATCATCATCGGGTATCTCTTATCCATGACTGCCCACCACCTAATGATAGGGCGTCACGTAATCATCCTTTGCGTTAACATTAACATCGTCTGTAGTGTTGCATCGAACCAAACTGGCATGGTCTGTGGCATTACTCGGTCATGTAGAAGTCTGTTCGGCTGAATTTGGTGATGGCGATTATGACCGATTTAATAGTATTTTGTGAGAGAATAATAAGCTTTAAAACAAGATGAGCCAAGACAAGCGAACACGCATTTTGCTTTGCAGCTCGCTTCTGCGAACCGATAAAAAAACTCATGCAATGTGAGGTTATCTTTGATGACTTGCAGTGTCGCTGACACGGTACTTGTATTTTTATAATAAGTTCATTTTAATACTAGTATTTTTAATGATTGATGATACGTGACTGTGATTTGGGAGAAAAGTTTACTTACTCTCCGTCCCAAAAGAGTGACGTTTTTATTTTCATATATCGTGTTTTGACCGTTCGTCTTATTTAAAAAAATATATTTATATTATAAAATAAATAAGTTATTATTAAAATATCTCTAATAATAAAATAAATTATAATAAAATAAAATAATGATATTTATAAAAATTGGAATAAGGCAGATGATTAATAAAAATATCTTCCTAAAATGACACTCTTTTCTTTTTGGACGATGGATGAGTACCGTGGAAAGTGTGGAACTGTGGCGGCACCGCTAGTACCAGCCTTTTGCCTCGGGCGGCAACAACGCCGACCCTAAAAAGTTATCATCAGTAGTGTACTTGTTTTTAGTCGCGTGCATGTGCCATTTTAGTTTCGAACTCCAGCAACAAGCAACCCGCAGCACCGGGAGAAAAGGCAGTTTTGACCAACAAGAACTATGCCTGGAAAGGGATTCAGGAAGAGAAACTTAGATGGATCGATAGATCAGGAGAGCGGCAAACAGAGCTATGGAAGGGATTGAAGGATGGGCTGCGACTGAAGGAGATCAAAGCAGAGGGAGGGAAGACGATGAAAGCTACAGTACCACGCACTCAGGCGCACATTGCCGGCATACCGCCGACTCCCAAATGCCTCCCAAATGCCACTGGCCTGCTGTGGCCTTAAAAGAAGGGCGGGCGAGGTCTCCCTGCTTGCGAGGTTATGCCTGCTGATTGCCTGTACCGAGTAGGTAGTAGGTACCATCCAAGATGAAACACGATCTTGACTTGTAGCCGTACGTGTCCACCGGCCTGCTGTGGCCTTAAAAGAAGTATAGTATTGTATACAACCTTTTAAGATTGGCTCTGTTATGACTTTGCATTATTTATTTTTCCTGCAGTAGCGCTCTCCTGGAACGGGCCGAAGTGCCAGCAAATGGCAGAGGGCCGAGGGCGGGGTGGCGGGCGATGGTGGCAGCCTGGCCAATTCCTGGTTTCCTCAGTTGGGCCAGGATTCCTGGTTGGGCCTTGAGATGGGCCATCATCAAGGGGTGTACCTAGTGAAGCCTGCTAGATCAGCTAATCATGCTTAGTAGGCCCAGAGTATATAACACAATTGGATTGGACTACCCCCTAAAAAAAGATTGCAGTGTCACAAAGCGATGATAGGAAGGCCTGGGAAAATATGCACTCGAGAGTCGAAAAGGATTGATTCTCAGTGACCGAGGACCGCAACCGATGCGATGATGAAACACATGTGCTCAGTCAGAATTCCGTTCCTTGTGATATTCTCGCTGCCATGTCTAAAGTATGCTGTCACGCTGACAGCGAGAATGTTAAGACATGCTGCCATGCTGACAGTGAGAATGTCATAAGAAAGAAAGATTGTGCAAAAGTGGTGAGCATAAATTCTGTAACTTGACCCCTCCATGTCACAATGCCACTTTTACACAATCTTTTTTTCCTTGTGACATTCTCATTTGTCAAAGATGACATCATATCTAGAATGACCTCTTTTGAAAACCGTCAATTTTGCGAGCCTTCGCGATGCCTATCGGACATGGACTTATGGATTTCAAAAATAGCTTTCAACTAGCTTCGCGGAGTCCAAAAAGATCACTACGATTGAGTTACGGAACTCAAAAATGTCACCGCTAGGAATCGTGACGTAAATTTCCCCTCGAATGGAGGCCAAAATGGCATCTTTGGGCTCCTTAGCCGCCCCACGTGATAACCGTAAGAATTATACTTTTCGATCCTCTAAATTAGGTCATGTTGGGCTTCAACATGTCACTTTTCATGGCGGCCGGATCTATCTTGGTCAAAAATCCGCCAATCTCCGTAAATGTTGATAGAAATCTACTCGAAGGGAGGCCAAAATGGCATCTTTTGTCTCTTCAACGCCCATGTGATACCCGTAAGAATTTTTACTTTTCGATACGTTAAATTACATCCTATTGGGCTTCCAACAGGTCACTTTTCGTGGCGACCGGGATCTATCTTGGTCAAAAATCCGCCAATCGCCATGAATCTGCCTCGAACGTAGGCCAAAATGGCATCTTTTTGTCTCTTCACCGCCCACGTGATACCCTGAAGAATTTTTACTTTTCGATAACGTTAATTACATCCCGTTGGGCTTCCAACAGGTCACTTTTCGTGGCGACCGGATCTATCTTGGTCAAAAATCATCAATCTCCATAAATGTTGACAGAATCGCCTCGAACGGGAGGCCGAATGACCTCTTTTGAAAATCGTTAATTTAGAGGATCGAAAAGTATAATTCTTACAGTTATCACGTGGGCAGCTAAAGAGCCCAAAGATGCCATTTTGGCCTCCATTCAGTGAAATTTCGCCACGATTCCTAGCGGTGACATTTTTTGAGTTCCGTGAACTCCAATCGTAGTGATACTGGACTCGCGGCGGTTAGTTGAAAGCTATTTTTGAAATCCATAAGTCCATGTCGATAGGCATCGCGGGCTCGCAAAAATTGACGGTTTTCAAAAGAGGTCATTCTAGATATGATGTCATGCCGACAAAGTGGTGGAGAAAGTGCAGAATTGGCCCGCCCATACCAAGCGGGCCAAGCTTGCGAATTTATGCTCACTATTTTTGTTAACCAATAGTTGCTAGTCACCACGTTATGCATGGCGTTGTCGCTTATCGCTTACGTGAAGTGGTACTAAAGGGCTTAGAGACTCCTCGTAGATGGGATTTGGATTCGGTTTCTCTTCTCTTATGGAGCTAAAGCCTTTTCTTTTTTGAAAAATATTTGACAAAAACAGCTCTAGTATTAGTTTTATAAAACAGTTATACCAAGTGTGAGGTGTCTGATTAAGCCACGTTTCCACGTACGGCTTCAAACAACTAAAAATTTATTCTCCAAAACATCATACTCGATAACATATATACCTATCAGAAACTGGTTGTGATATAAGCTCTGTTTGTTTTGTATCCAGAGTTAGCCACAACTATCTTCGGCCGCACTCTTTTTCAAAGCCAATCTTTTGGCGAGAAACAACATCAAAATGAACTAAAGGAATAGCTGAAAATTTTGGCACGTCCACCACGTCGTAAGTCTAGAAGAAAACCAAAGAATTAACTTCCTAACTGGGGCATGCTGAACTTGTGGCGTGGCCACATGTGGACGCCATGCAAACAGACCTACAATTTTTCCAAAGCATCTGGATCAACTAGTTAGGTTAGTGGCGCGGAGCAGTGGCGTAGCCAAGGGGGCTGGCAGGGGCCATGGCCCCCTAAGGCCCTAACATCACAATAAATGGTTTTATTGTTTTATAGAACATATAATTTAATAATTTATATTAGAAAAATATAATGATGGCTTTTGTCATATATTTTTTATGGCTTCTCCAAACAAAATCACACAAATTCATATTTTATCTTGGCTGATCCTTTATGATTAATTTCCGGACTCGCATTTGCCACGATCGCTTTACCATGGAAAGAATAGCGTGCATGGTCAAATCAAGTCACAAAACTCCAAGCAAATAATATACAATCAATTCTTATATGGTTGACCGCCCCTTATGCATAATTTACGGCTCACACTAGCGCGGAGCAACAGTGTTATTACTAATTAATGTCGTATCACTATTTATTTGGAAACCGAACCTTTATTCGATGTTGGCTATGTTTAGTTGGTGGGAAAAGGTGGAAAAACACTGTTCGAATCAAAAAGTCACCGCAAAGACGCTTTTCGTTTGTTTGTGGTAAACATTATCCTACCATGGCGTAACTAGGCTCAAAAGAATCGTCTCATCGTGTACATCAAAACTATGTAATTAGTTTTTTATTTACCTATATTTAGTGCTCCCTACGTGAGGCAAAAGATTTGATGTGATAGGTGAATAGTGAGTTTGTATTTCCAGTTTCGAACTAAACACAGCCGTTGTATCCCTTGAAGGCTAACTGGTGGGGAAGCTAAGATACCATCGATCGGTGTTGGTTGGCGTGCGCATATGGTGCTAATTGATTATGATATGTTTTAGACTTCCATGCTAGTACCAAATGTTCTCCGATAAAGAGTAAAGTTCCATGAATCAAAATACATCGTATACCTGTGCAAATAGTGTACGTATATGACGATGATGATGTCACGATTCGTGCGTGCATGCCTTGTGACTATCATCGTCGGGTATCTCTTATCCAGGACTGCCCACCACCTAATGGTAGGGCGTCACGTAATCATCCTTTTGCGTTACCATTAACATCGTCTGCAGTGTGGCATCGAACCTTAACTAGCATGGTCTGGCATTACTCGGTCAGGTACTTTGCAGAGCTCGCTTCCGCGAACCGATAAAAACTCATGCAGTGTGAGGTTATCTTTTGATGACTTGCTGTGTTGCTGACATGGTGCTTGTATTTTTATAATAAGTTCATTTTAATATTAGTATTTTCCAATGATTGATGATATGTACGTAGTACTATAGGCTCTTGCGCCGCCGCCCCAAACCCTAGGGCCGCCGCTGCCGGTTCCCACTTTCCACCACCGCTGGTCCTCCTCCCTTCTCCTCCGGCATCACGCCGGAGGTTGAAGGGAGTGGGGATCCATCGTGTTTAATAAGTTTTTTCCTAGTAGATCGAGTCTTCAAGGTTCAAGGTCTCCGGAGATCCAATCGAAGAGATTGGCCACATCGTAAGGCGTCGTCAAGATCATCGATGGAGCAATGGAGCATATCGTTCCTCAGCGGTGATGGCAAGACGAAGACATCATCATTGATGGAGAATAAGGTACTCCGGCCCTTCCTTTGTCTTGTTGTGGTTCTATGCAGTCATGGTGATGGGCTAGTGAGATTTAGTTTTCCAACGATATCTTTCTCGATGTCGGTTGGACTTGTGTTCTCTCATGACGACCGTGAAGGCAACGGCGATGAGTTCGACGACGTAATCGGGCGGCGCCAATTTCATTATGTTTGCATATGGAGTTTTAGCAGTTTATTTCTCTTTTGCAAAAAGTGATGGGTATGAGGATGACGGCGGATGGTGAGATGGCCCCGCTTCGCTCGGATCAAAGCTTGCGTCCCATGACATATCCGTTTGGGATGGTGATCCTAGATGGTGGAATTTATGGTTTTTCAAGGTTTCTTGTCTCCCATCAATGGAGGTGGAGTAGTTTGGTTTACTTTTGTAATGAGAGGATGTAACTTGCTTTTGTATCAATGGAATTTTTCCTTATCGCAAAAAAAAAAAAAAAAATGGTTGATGATATGTGGATGTGATTTGGGAGAAAATTTTACTGTCTGCCTCCGCCGATTCCGGCCAGATTGGGCCGGAATTGACACGTGTTCGACCCGTTGAAGCCTCAAGAGGGCGTGGGGGGCTGCGATCTCGCCCGGCGGCGACGAGCAGCAAGACGAGCAGCAGCGAGGAGGGGGGAGGAGCCACGGCGAGGGGGGGCGGCCGGGCCGGCAGCGCTGAGGCGGGGCGGCGCCGGCGCAGGGGCGGCGGCGGTTGAGCTGGAGTAGATGGATACTAATTTTTATTGCTTGCTTATCCCCTAGAGATTACATGCCTCTTGCTTATATAGCCCGCTAGTGGGGCTTGTAATCTAAGCAATCTCTATAAGGTTTCTTATACGATCGAAATACCTTTTACAAGCAATATTTATTTATTTCCTAATAAGGATCTTCCTTATAGATTGAATATCCCCTTTACACACCAAAATTCCTAAGATAATCCTAACTTGAAGACGGCAAAGTCGGACTCAGACGGGAGAGAGGCGGCGGCGGCAGGGGGCGCCGGCCCTGCCAAGCCACGCCGCCCCCGGCCCCCTCTCGGGCCGGCGGGCGGTCGCGTCAGCCCAATTAGCCCTTCTCGGCCGCCCACTCGATCATGACACGCCCTAAAAAGAATGACATTTTTATTTTCACGCATCGTGTTTGACCGTTCGTCTTATTTAAAATTTTTTATGTAAAATTATAAAATAAATAAGTCATTATTAAAGTATCTCTAATAATAAAATAAATCATAGTCAAATAAATAATAATATTTATAAAAAGTGGAATAAGACGGATGATTAAATAAAATATCCTAAATCTTAAAATGACACTCTTGTTTTGGACGATGGATAAGTACCGTGGAACTGTGGCGGCACCGCTAGTACCAGCCTTGCCTCGGGCGGCAACGCCGACACCAGAGAAGTTATCATCAGTAGTGTGCTTGTTTTTTTAGGCACGTGCGTGTGCCATTTCAGTTTCACGTGCATCTGCGAGTGCATTGAGCTCGATTTGGCCCTAGCTTTGAGCCCACACACTACTACTGCATTGCATCATCATCTTTTGCCGCCACCACACATCTTGTGATCGAATACGGGCCGGCCAGCTTCGGGGGCACGCTCTGTGTGTTGGCTGTTCCATTGATTGCGAAACAAGAGCGGAAAGGCAGGACGCATCTATCATCGTATCAGCTGCAACCTAGCAATAGCGAGGCGTTCTTCGTGTCATGGGCTTCGGCCGCACGTATCGAAAGGCCAGCGCGCGTTTGCCGACCTCAATAGCTGCCTCCCGAACGAACCTTGCGTGTTGGCCGAATTTCCCTATATTCTCGGATGATGTCACATAGTTCGCGGTCAATTAAAGAGTCAATGATAAGCCGGCCGGTGCATAATATAATTAATTAATATGGTAATCCAGAAATAGATTGTAGCGCCGGTGTGTCTCGTCACGCTATTCGTGCGGCATCACCCTGATTGATATTCCATTGATTGCAAGGATTTAGGCGTCGACGCCTTTGTTGCCTCTCGCCGGGTGCAGGTGTCACCACCGCAGCCTCACGCCCAACCGCAGCACCAGGAGACTCGCCACTAAGCCGCCGCACACGTCCCTGTTTGGCGGCGAGGGGAGATATTGGTGATGCAGCGGATGAGGTTCATCAATGCGGGGACCGCGGCGCCTCCGCGGGGCGAACGCGAGGCCTACCACGTCACAGTTCGCCGACAACCGCACTCCCTCAAAGAAGGAGGCGATGTGTCATATATTTCGGACTCGTCAGGTGTAGGACCGAGGCGGTCAAGGTGGCGCGCGAGCCGCCGTGGCTGATCGTCGACGACGACTAAGTTGTTCATCCGTCGAGTAATCGTGTTTGATTTCTTCTGCTAGGGAGAGCAGAGCTCTTTGCATAATTGTATCCCCCTAGTGCGTCGTTCAAGACGCGTCATTTTAACTGTCAAATTTTTATCCGTCTTAATACAAAAGACGTACAAATGTTTTGCGTGTTCGAGAAAAATTATGCAAGGATTTTGAAGTGCTCAATAGAGCCCTCACAGAAGTGTGAGACTATTGCCTATTTGGCTCGTTCTTGATGTCCCAAGCCTTCAAGTTCAATGAGAGGGGAATTCCTGCCGTTGGTAGCATTGACCTGTGAACCGTTTCCTGTAGTTTAGTATTAATTAGCCAATACATTGAATATTTTACTTTTCTAATTAAAGAATCCCAACACAAGGATAGCGGCGAAAGATAAACCGTTTACTATATCTTTAACATGAGACAAAGTCTATAACCAATTAACCATGCATAAGGTCACTCACCATCCTATTCATTACGTTCCAATTTATTGTACTTTTCTAATATGTGACAGAGGGAGAAAAACTAAAATTTCAAGTCTTATTTAAACACCGATTCTTCTCCCACGTTGTTCGAGCTGCAAAATCTTTGGCCCTGCATTCCCCTGCTGCCTCGTTCCGTACAGGGCGGCCTAGCCCACACGCCGGCGGCAAGCCCTCCCCCTCTCCCCTTGCCGCTGCTAGAGGAAGTGCCAGGGAAGCCCACGCGGCAACCTATGATGGCGGCGGCGAGGCTCTCAGCCCTGTCCACGGGCAACCATCGCAGACCACCGATCAACTCCCTCTTCTCCTCCCCATCTCACCCCCTCCACGGCTCCACCGCCACCTTCCCGCTATTTCTTCGGTGAGGTTCCGCCGGGCCCGCCTGCTCGGGCGTGGCGGATCCGTGCCCCTAGTGGCCTCTCTCGCATACGACCTTTCGCCGATGGCGGTCAAGCCGACCCGCCGTATTTCGCCTCTATTGAGTCGAATCCGCGCCCGTGGTGCCTCTCGCTCCTCCTCGGCGGCGGCCGACGCGTCCTTGTTTGGGCGGCGGGGTGGGCCCGTGGGTGTGTCTTTCACGGCGACGGTTGGCATTGCGGCGTGGTGCAGGCCAAGGTTCTCATATGAAAATCTTGCTTAGTCTCCTACTACTGCCGGAAATGACGGTGCTCTGGTGCATAGTTCTCCTTTTTTTAGGGCGTTGCAGTGAAATCTCAACCTCCAAGGTTTGCTCCAGGTGGAAACCGAAGAACTGATTTGTTGGTTCGGGCGACGGGGCATCTTGATGTTGTCTTCCTGTTGAGGCGTCGCTATGGAGTCCTTGAGAGGACGATCTTGGTCTTTGTGGAGGGATGAAGAGTGCTAGCAGGCAACAGGTGATCCGAACATCAAGTTTCTAAGTAGATGCGTGATGTGACGGACTGGTGTTTTCTCGAAGTTGGTGCAAGATTGGAACGGAGCGAAGAAGAAGATTGAAGCTTAGCCTTCTAGTTTTCTAGCTTTGTCTTTCCCTTTTTTTTTTTTTCTTGTTTTGTGTACTCCCTCATCTGAGGTTTAGAGTCCAAGAACTCTTGTAATGTTTTTGGCTATACATATATCCACTTGTCGATATAGAGGTTAGATTGAGTCCTTATCTAAAAAAAATTGATACCTTTAAGGTAATAAATAGTCTCAAACTATATGATAGAGTCTAATGGTGAGTGGCCTCACGTGTCTGATACTACACATCAAAGACACAAGCATATCTGTAACATCTCCGAATAAACACTTTAGAGATGGATTTTTTTATATCCTTGTCTGTGATATTCATCATAGATGTTTTTTTTTCCTCGGTGGTCAGAGACGGAGAATAACACGTCACTAATTAAGGATAGTTGTCCACAACACAGGCTTCAATTAGAGTAGACCTGAGTATTTTTCGGGCCGGGCCGAAAAAAAACCCAGTTATTTCGGGCCAAAAAAATCCTGCCCATTACGTCCCACTGGGCAAGTCGGGCCTAGCTTTTTCGGGTATGGGGTAACATCAAAGACACAAGCATATCTGTAACATCTCCGAATAAACACTTTAGAGATGGATTTTTTATATCCTTGTCTGTAGACACTTCATTTCCGACAACTAATATTTTTTTGCGTAGTTTTGAGGTATGTGCTGAATAATCATTTCTGTTTCATGATGACTCGGAAAAATCTTGGTTTGTAGGTAGAAGAACAAGAAGAGGCTATTCTGTCCACAGTTTAAAGGTAGTGTCATGTAGAGAAGATAAACGCTACTAAATGAAAGTAAAGGGAAAGAGCAGCTCGGTCAAATTAATCGAACACGATCCATGAAACAAATAGCGCGCTATAGCGCGCCAATTGAAACGCCGCGACGCTATTGTCAATTTCCACGCTATTGGAGCTATATCGCGCTATTGCGCCGCTTAAAGCGCCAGCTATTGGCGCTTATAGCGCCGCTATTTTCACGCTTATTGGCGCTATAGCGGCAGCAGCATGCTGGCGCTACTACGCCGTAAAGTTGCCGCTATAGCGCGGTATAGCGGCGCAATAGCGGCGAATAGCGCCCAGAAGAAAAGTTTGACGCTATTTTTCATAGCCCGCGATCAAAAACATGGAACACGATACAGAAAAACTCAGCCAAATAAAGAAGATAATTTACAAACAAAGGATGAATTTTGGGTGTCACGATGGCCAAGTCGTCTAGAACTTGCAAATGTATTAGATAAGATTAAAAAAACTTTGATCTAAAAGTACGAAATATATAATATACATTTTCCCCTACTTGGACAATGTAACATGGCATGCTTTGGTCGATCCTGGCAAATGAGATTGATGCTTCCAGCTCCTTCTAGCTCCTGTTTTGTTTAACAGAAAAAATATTAATAACGGCGGCAGTAGTAGCAGGCTGAGGATCGGAAATAAAGTTGGTCAGCACAGACATGACGAGATCGAATTGAACGTAGAATATGCTCCGTCCACGCGTGATCCTATGCGTGTGAAACCTCTGAAATCTTTGCTCGATCTGAAAATAAAAATCTTAGCGACAGGGAAACCATTGGATTCTTGTGCCGAACCTGGAGAAACCCATGACCATGAATTATAGGATCTCGGACCGGCCGGTATAGCTTAGAAACTTTGGGGCACAGGAGTATTAGAGTAATACAAAGCTGCTGGTGTTGGAAAGTTTGTCTGTACTTCGGGTACGGGGAAACAAACTGCCGCCCGGCCTTTACACTGCTTAATTATTCTTGCAACGAAAAGAGTACTCAGTTTATATTAATTTTATGCCTGAACCTGAACCGGGAGTCGTCCGAGTGTACTACTATAATCAGTTTGTTTTGACCTACATACGGTGCAAATAGTTTGACCAGCAGTCCTGCCATACATATAAAAAAAGCATTGTTGGTCAGGCAAAATTAAATGTTTTTGGTAGGTTTCAATAAAGAGAAAATATGATATTTACACCAAGTTTTGTAAGTTATTTTTGAAAAAGAAGATCGATCACCAATCGATTTGTAGTGTAATGTATATATGAGCTTGATATTCTAAGACTTATTGCTGAAAATGCACTCGTAATATATATGTAAAAACATCACGCTGGCTGCGTGACGTTTTTTATTGGGGAAAAGAGACAGCGGCATGCGGCCGGCGTTGTGCCTGTAGCACTGTACTGGTTGATGAATGAACGAGGCCCTGCAGTTGCAACCACCGAATCTAGGTATTCTAGCTCCTCAAGCAATGCCACACCCGGCGGCCATGGTGCCCCAAAAAGGAGCAGCATGAAGCGAGATGTATGGCCGGCCCCTTGTCGGGCACCATTATTCTGTACTACACTAGCTAGTAGCTTAGCTTTATTTCTAGGTCTCTCGGATTATAAATATAAATAGTTTCAAGCACAACATTCCGCTGTGCCGTCGGTGTTTCTTATGTGTATGTATGTATGTTACACCGGCCACATGAATATGTATACGTATACACATGGCCGGCATTTACAGTACGTATGTATACTTATTTTGTATATGCTAGTAGGCGATTCAAAGGCCACGTAACGTACTGTTACGAGCGGCGAGAATGTGCCACAGTGAGACGACACGACAGGACAGGACCATCACATCACATCACAGCACAGCAGGTTTAGCAAGTCTGGTGCAGCACCGTATGCCTCCGATCGATCACGGTCAGGGGCCGCCATGACCTGCTGCCGATCGAGGTCCGATCGACAACGCTGTACTCCTGTGTACACCGTACCCTTGGCTTCCAGAGAATTCACTTACTAAGTTTTATTATTTATATATATGTACATATAAGTATACATATATATATCATTCTCGCACTCTGGCAAGTCTGTAGTCACCGTTCCCTCTTGAACCCGGCCGGTACTAGTAAATTATTAATAGAGTGATGAGTGTCCGCATCGCCATGCACGCCCGCCGGTGGCAGCGACAGCAGGCCCGGTCGATGGCTGGCCCAGTCAAAACACAAACACGGACGCGCTGCCAACGTCGCCTCTACCGCCTCCAAGTGTCGGCCTGCGCCTCCAGCCCTCACAATTACTAGTCCATTAGTTAACATGCTCTGGATTCGGCCGCCGGACCCGGCCATGCAAGCCACGATCGAGCGTGTGTGCCCAGCTGCGTCGTGCGTGTACACGCCCAGCCGGGTATACTATACCCGCGCGCGGCCCTAACGGCTGCAGCGCCACCGGCCGCGTCGATCGCCACGCCATGCCACTGCCCACGGCTATATATAGACCACGGTCGCACGGGCAGACAAGCACACCACACAGCACACTGCTAGCTAGCTTAGCTAGGCAGCCCCCATCAGCAGCTAGAGGCTAGAGCTGAGCTTCCTCTCCGCGTGCCAGCAGCCTTCACTGCACGCAGCTCCGTCCGGCCACCAGGAGCCAGCCAGCCATGCCGGCCTTCGCGGGGAGCACAGCGGAGCCGCCGCTGGCAGACAGCTACTACGCGCTACTCCGCCGCGGCGACGGCGGCAATGATGATCATCAAGGCGCCTGCGGCTACACGGCGTCAACAACAGTGCCATCCGACACTACCGAAGGCGTCGTCTCATCGCCCGTGGCGGAGTGCGAGCTCCCGATGATCGACGTCGAGTGCCTGACGAGCGGCTCGTCGTCGTCGTCGGAGGCGGAGCGCGCGGCGTGCGCGGCCGCCATCGCGCGCGCCGCCGAGGAGTGGGGCTTCTTCCAGGTGCGCAACCACGGCGTGTCGCAGGACCTCCTGGACGCCATGCGGCGGGAGCAGGCGCGCCTCTTCCGCCTGCCGTTCGAGGCCAAGGCCAAGGCCGGCCTGCTCAACCACTCCTACCGCTGGGGCACACCCACCGCCACGTCCACGCACCAGCTGTCATGGTCCGAGGCCTTCCACGTCCCGCTCGCCGGCGTCTCTGGATCCGCCGCCGCCGACGGCACATGCTGTGACTTCGGCGAACTCACCACCCTCAGGTTCGTAATACCGACATACGTGTACGTGTGTAGTATATGTCGCTTCTTCTGTTCACTGAGAACGTACTAAATTGTTCTCAAATAGCTAGTTTAGGAGAAATTCTATTAGTTATCAAGACATCCTTATTAATGGAAATTTATAAATAGCTAACTAAATAAAATATAAAAATTGAAAAATAAACACTATAGTGAAAAAAAATACATGAGAGATATTACTAGGAGATCATGCTAAACGAGCTATTTGGGTCGCTAGCTCCTTAATAGCCAATGAATGGAAGTGTTACTTTTTTATTAATTATATGCCTCATCTAGCTAGATATTTATAATTTGTCACAGTCTCAATGGAGTTTCATAAGAGTTTTATGGGCATTAATTAGGCTGATGTGACACGTATTAATGATGAGAGGTGATACGAGTTTCATGGAGATGAAACTCTCCCAAGACTGTTTCCAAAATCTAGATGTGTTGAAAAATGCGACATGAAAGCCCCCATTGAGACTGGCCTTAAGGGCACTCACGGTGCTAGAAACTATCATGGTTTTTATAGTCTTAAATATTGTGTCAAGAAACTATCTTTCACAATGCATTTTTCTATCATGATATCACCTGGCCCACTTGTCACTCTCACATATTGTCTTGGTTTACGTGAAAACTTGGTTTCTTAGTTAGACTTGGTTTCTTGTGTTTTTCCTCTCTCTCATCAATAAATACAGCGTCACATCAGCAAAAAAAAATAAATTGAGGGGTAATAAATGAGGATAGAAACTACCATAGAGTCTGCATCACCGTGAGTGCTCTAAAAACACATCTTGATATCCAATAGAATTCCTTTTAGACTAGCGATTTGCAACCATTGGAGACGCACTAAGAGGCTATTTGGATCCATTGCCATGTACGGAGTACTAAACTAGTTTAGCACTAAAGACTAAAAATTTTTTAGAGCCTCCTTTGGTGCTAAAAATGTTTTTAGCTTATATTATAGACTTTAACACTCCTAAAAAGAATGCTAAAATGAAGTGTTAAAGTTGTGCAATCAAGGACTAATAAGTATGAACGACAACTCCCCAATTAGCTAAACTACAAGTACCATGCTTTTTTTTTTTTTGTGCCTAGTTTTTTTTTAGGAACTAGCTTACAGCGCTCGACATGTGTCTACCCCGGATCAGGTTCTTCTATTCTATTTCTCTCTCTCTCGTGCAAGCTCTAGCTAGTTCTCTGCCCAGCATTTTTCAAGTACCAGGAATAATATGTTGTTTTCTCAAAAAAAAAAGAAAAGAATAATATGTTGTCAAAAATAAAAAAGTACCAGGAATAATATCTATACAAAAAGCTTTCCCATCCTAGAGGGCCGGGACTGACTGGTAACTGATAAATATATGATTCGATAGGGTTGCATGACTACGACGCTGAGTAGCTAGTGCGCGCGGCAGAATAAGTACCAGTAGCTAAGACGACGTAATTTGGCCGGGAAAAGGATTGACACGCTTCAATTTACGGCGGTTAATAATCTGACTAGGCACCATCATCGTTAACCAAAGTAGTGGCTGGTGGGCTGCAACTGTATAACCCACGTCTGTCTGGTGTCCATCAGTGGATACCCATACAAATCTAGTCGTTGACCCATGATATATATGATCGAGTAGTGCAACTAGCTACATGATTGATTAGTACTAATTATGCAATTTTCACTGCTAGCAACAGTTGGATTATATTACAGCTAGTATAATAAGTGTGCATGTGTCGTATCAGTGGTCCTCATGCATGGGTCTAGTAAAAATTAATGGGATTTTTATCCAAGCTGGCTGACCATTTGGTGACAATCAATCTAGTGAACTAGTGAAACATGGATTTCTTTTCGTCCATGTTATTATTATCTTATTTTTGATATTCTTAATTACTATAGTGTATATTATATAAGAAATTTGATTTCCCAATAATGATTGGCCGGGCTCGCTCGAAGCATTGAATCTTGTTAGTACTAGTTGCATATTTATTATATAGAAATAAAATATGGAGAAATCATTAAGGTCTTCAGGTCGGCACAACAATATATTATATATATATTTAGGACCTACAGTTGCTATATCATATCACCATATATATCTATAAAGAAGAAAGAGAGAAGTGATGGTGTGTGCCGACGTCGCAGCAGGGATGTGACTCGAGAGGTGGCGGGCGCCATGTCAAAGCTGGCCGGCACGCTGGCGCGCGTCCTGGCTGAGGAGGCCCTCGTGGGTGCCGGCGAGCGCTTCCCGGCGGGGTGCGACGAGACGACGTGCTTCCTGCGGCTGAACCGGTACCCGGCGTGCCCCATCTCCGGCGACGCCTTGGGCCTGGTCCCGCACACGGACAGCGACTTCCTCACCGTGCTGTGCCAGGACCAGCAGGTCGGCGGCCTGCAGCTCATGAAGGGGCCAGGTGGGTGGCCGTCAAGCCAATCCCCGGCGCACTCATCGTCAACATCGGGGACCTCTTCCAGGTACTACGCCCATCATTTCCCACGTTGGATATATCCTAGCTAGCTGTGTGTGCGCTTTAATTTTCCGCGATTCCTTCCATCCCTTTGCCGGCCGAGATCCATCGCTCGATATATCGTCGTCGTCGTCGTCGTTGTCCCTAGCAACAAAGCTACCATCGACCGGCAGCAAAGCCCACATCAACGATCGATCGATCGTTTTTCTGCATGAGAAGAAATTAGGACATCTATCACTCATCACAAGCTACTTACAGAATCTAGTATATGAAGTTATGAATAATTATAGTTATTATCTATTTCGATTCCAGCTCTTCAGAAAAAGTGGATGGGCCTTGCTGTCGCGTCGTCGGAACGTACATGCATGCACATGTACTGCTGCTTTTTTTTTCTGCTGAAAAACGTACTGCTGCTGCATGCTGTGCTAACGAAAAGTCTACGAGCTGAGCATTATTATTCATTCCGATCGATCCGACGAGTTCGATCGTTCGTGGGACAGGAAAAACATTGCAGTACCCAACCTCACCTGTCCATGCATCGATCGCCACATGGTGTATTGCAGCTTTTGCGAGCTGAGGGAACCAATGCAATGGGAGATCGATCGCTCTATCACGCCTAGTACAACTACTATATGGAGTAGTACTATAAAGTGATTGTGCCATTATCCAAAAAGAGAGATTATAGACCAAACTTA
Source organism: Hyparrhenia diplandra (assembly GCA_015847255.1). NCBI lineage: Eukaryota > Viridiplantae > Streptophyta > Magnoliopsida > Poales > Poaceae > Hyparrhenia > Hyparrhenia diplandra. Next base: position 148,670 of record JADLZK010010704.1, on the reverse strand, counting down.
CAATGTACTCCAGCACAGTAGTCTAGTAGTAGGACCATCAGCGAGCTCTCATGCATTACAAACTTACAAGTTACAACGTGATACAAGAGCGTCAACAGAATATTGTATCTCATGCATTTGAATGGTTGCATTTTGAAGGCGTGGAGCAACAACAGATACAAGAGCGTGGAGCACAAAGTGATGACGAACGCCAAGATGGAGCGCTACTCCGTTGCCTACTTCCTTTGCCCGTCCTACGATTCGCCAATCGGCACGTGCCAGGAGCCGTCTCTCTACAGGCCATTCACCTTCGGAGAGTACAGGCGAAAGGTGCAAGAAGATGTCAAGAGGATCGGGAAGAAGGTCGGCCTCCCTCATTTTCTCGTCTAGTAGTTGTAATTTTTGGACCATGTCAACAACGTACGTACGCATGTTTCTTTCTGTATACCTGCAGCTCAAGTGTGTATGTGTGTGTGTGTGTACAATTAATATCGAGAGTGCAGTTGTGCTGTGTGATATTAATTGGTATAGACATTAATATAAGTACTAATTTGTAGCTTAATTTTATTTAGTTTTAGCGGCATACAAGATTGTAGTAGGATGTAGAGCGTGCATATATAGTATAACGATCGTGTCCGATGATAAGGAGACGATCATTTTGTGTTTTTCATTTCTCAGTGTGAATTGTTTTCCTGTATAAGAATGAAGAAGTTTCATGTAGGGTGGTAGAGATTTTATTACACTACTACTGGTTTTTTTTAACCATAACGGTTTTTTTGCAACCACCACAGATTAGATATATGTGTGATGATCGGTCATAGTTATGATATAGGCGACGACATCTTTTTTTTTAGGCAAATCTGTTATATTATTAAAAAATAATCATATAATCCTATTAAGCTAATGCATACTTCGGCAATAGAAACAAATCAACAAAATGTCTCATGAACTTTTAATAATGAATTTAGGATCGCAGAACAACCAATTTTGATATCCTCATACTAAAGGCAAAATTAATATTAAGGCTGACATAAAAGGATAATATAAGTAGTTGAAGACCCATTTCTAGAATGCATAAAATTAAGCATTATTAATACATACTAATGGTACAATATATACACTTAGCTATTCAAACACTCAGCATTCCACCCACTCAAGGAATCACCCACCCATCTACTCAATCACTTAGCCACTCACATTTCAGTCACTCGATACTTAGCCACTCGATCAGTCACTCTGCAACTTCGCCGACCTCTCAGTCACTACCACTTTGTCACTCCATCGAATCAGCCATTAAGCACTCAGGGACTCATCCAGTACTTAGCCACTCAGTCATTTAACCACTTTAGCCTTTAGTCATTTAGCCACTAAACCATTTTTTTTGCTTTGTTTCTTCGTCAGTCTTTTTGCGACACTTGTTTTTTCTTGCATCCCTATTGTATCCTGTCTAACACGTCTTTACATCCCTATAATTAAGATGCATTTCAACTTAGGTTTATATATATGTTGACTTTGTTTTGCAATTAAAGGCAGTAGCTTCATGTATTACTTAGGGAATAGTAGCTTCGTAGCTTGATCGTTCAAGAAATGTTTCTAATGATGATTATATATGTGTCTATCAAGCAGACAACTGAATGTATCTTTCATTATTTTGTAGTCCTTGTGGATGCATGATTAACTGAATGTATCGTAGGAAAACCATTCTTGCTAGTATTTTGGACTTTGTAAATCCGTTTTGGCCCATGGAACATTTGCTGGGCAGTGTTCGGGCCCAAAAAGCAAGTTCGTGTCCACATGATCCACTGGCGCACTCTGCTATCTTGCTCATGTCACTACAACAGGGGCCTCGCCTAGTGTTTACATGACTCTTTTTTTTTTAACATGATGAGGATTGAACAGGCTAAGTACCTGCTAGTACCGGGTATGGCAAGGTATAGCACGAATGCGTTGGATAATATTTTTTTATAAATAATGACATCCTTTGGTCTTTAATCTCATGAAAGAGACTAGTTAAACATTACAAAGAAGGTAGCCATAGCTACAATATCACACCCACAAAAAAAAAAAAAAGACATCACAAAAATAGATTTCGACATCATTAATAAATCATAATAATAAAAAACTCTGCTTTCTGCTTAATGAAATACATGCCTTGGCATGCTCTCGAAAAAAAAATAAATCATAATAATATGGATGTCCATTTTAGGTGGCAAAAAAAAAAAAAAATGGATAGCTATTGACTCTAAGTTCAAGCAAACCCAAATCAGCAACTTCCTTCCAATCAGATCCCCAAAACCAGTACATCAAAAACGGTTTTGATGATCGGGATTTATAAAAAGTAGTTTTGTTTCTCGAGAGCTATAAGGCCAAGAAATCAAGAAACAATTAGCAAGGCCGATGAAGGAACTAGCATGGCTTGAGGCAGTAGCACTTGCGCCTGAGCCAGGGCCCGGGGCGCCTGCACTCGCCACCGGGAAATTCCTCCTGCAAGCACGTCTCTTTGCATTTGTCGGTATCAAAGCAGTGGCCCAAGAAGCGGAGACTCTCTGATGAGCAGGGGCCGGCCTTGTCCTCGCTTTTCTCCAAATCCTCCTCATTCACTTTGTCCTTTAACAAGGTCTGGTTTCCTATCCCCATTTTGGCATCCATGGTTCCTATCTCTGCATGAGTGAAGCACATTGATCACATTTCATTTTGCAGCTGATTTGCAACGTACAGATTAAAATATCACCAAGAACAGGCGCAATCAATAATATAATCTGCCTGGTACGAGTACGAGTACGATTACAGATGGCTAATGAGCAATTAACGCCTGACACACCATATGGCAAAATAAGAGAATCACCTGCTGCGACGAGGAGGAGAAATAAGAGAAGCACCGCGCTGCGAGACACTGCCATCTTTCTCTCGTTTCACTTCACCAGGAACCGCTGAACCTTGATGCGCTACAACAATACAAGTGGGTGTGAAGGCATTCTCGTGGATATATTGGAACGCATGAGGACCAGCGTTGGCGTCGACCATCCAGCTTAGATTAGTCAATGCTTAATTTGGTAAGATAGATTTTAGCCAAGCAGCTGTCAGCAACGGCAAGGGCGACGGTCACCACCACACGCAACACGGTCACCACCGAACGCGGAACGAACGAAGCCGGCGCGCCGATGTGAGATTGAGTGGACCCGAGTGATTTCCGCTGCGCCTGTGCTGTTCACGCCGGGGCTCAGCCCATGTATTCAAGGAGACAACGCACGAGAGCGAGGCAACAACTTTGTTTTACAATGAAGGCAGTAGCTTCATGTATCGCTTAGGGAATAGTAGCTTGGTAGATTGATCACTCAAGGAATGTTTCACTTCCAATGATGATTATATATGTGTCTATCAAGCAGACAACTGAATGTATCTTTCATTATTTTGTAGTCCTTGTGGATGCATGATTAAGTGAATGTATCCCTGACAATCACTAATCATAGGAAATCATTCTTGCTAGTATTTTCGATTTTGCCAATCCGTTTTGGCCCACAGAACATTTGCTAGGTAGTGTTCGGGCCCAAAAGTAAGTTCGTGTCCACATGATCCACTGGCCCACTCTGCCATCTTGCCCATGTCACTACAACAGGAGCATCGCCTTGTCTTTACACGAGGTTCTTTTCTTCTTCTTTTTTTTTTTTTTTTTGGTGTGTGTGTTGGGGGGAGGGGGTGGTTTTATACTACGGTCTCAATAAAATATGTGGCTCGTATGGGTCTCCAGTGGCCTAGCTCAAATGTGACACATGATATATACTTTGGTTCAGGCCGTTGGGGCCCTACGCCCGACTAGTTGGGATCACTATGAGATCGAGCTCAAAATGCTCATAGTAGGGGTTTACAAGTAAGGCGAGGAGGGCGAGCTCCCAAATCTCTGTGAGTGGTGTATGATTGAGGCAAGTGCCAATAGCGAGAAGCTCTCTATGTGTGGTGAGCTCCTTGCCCTCCCTCGGTGCCAAGGGGTCCCTTTTATAGTTAAGGGATGTACGGGAGGAGCCACCGGGGAGGGTGAGGAGCAAAGAAAGTGTAAAGAGTATGATCGTATAGGTTCAGAGGACATCGTGTTGTCTTCGTCTCGTCGTAGCTGTTGTTCTTCGTAGGTCTGTCCTAGGGCTTGGTCGGGATGGGAATCCCGCCGCCCATTGGGTGAGCTCACGCTGCGTGCTCGATGAGCACCTCGAGCCGCCTCTCCATGCCGACATGTTAATTATGACCGGCGTGGACTACTGATGCCTTAATCGAGTATCGGGGCAGAGGGATGTCCCGTCCCCGGGCTTGACGTCCGCCCGCTCTGGCCGTTCTTGCCAGATTCCCACCGACCAGGTGGGAAGCAAACCGCCTCGCCGCTTAGCGGCGCGGATCGACAGGTGCCGGGTGCGCACGCTTTGGGGAGGCCATCATTTCTTTTGTCGGCTAGCGGTTGCCGGGAGGCGAGTTTGGCATATGGGTGGATATGTCACGTCCGTGGTCGACCGGCGCCTTGCCGAGTCGTTGTGTGCGGGCGTTGCACAACTATGATACTTGAGCACCTCTAGCTTGACCTTTGACTCCCGCCCCCCGTTGGGATGGATGTCTAGGCGGGTTGGTGATCCCGAGCCATGTGGGCCTCTACGGGCCCTTGGTCGCCCGACCCTCTAGGTCGTACGAGGCGGAGGCCAGCCACGCCGACCTCCGAGGTTGCACGGTTTTATCTCGATGGGAGTGTGAGCATGCAAGCTGGGCGACCTCTAGGCCGTTCTTGCTCTAGGTCGTATGAGTTGAAGTAGTTTATGCGTCCTCGAGGGCGCGTAGTTCATCTTCGTGGGACCACGAGCTTGCATGAGGCTGTGCGACCCTTCTTGGTGGTACCGCGAAGCTGGGTGTAGTCGTGCGGCCCTCCTCGATGGGGGCAGCGAGCCCGTGGTCTCGCGAGCTCTAGGCGCGAACCTAGAGCTCTGCGAGACCTCGAGCTTGTCTTGAGGCGGAGTTTTGGCTGTCCGACCTCTAAGCTTGTGCGAGGTGGAGTTTTGGCCGTCCGACCTCCCGAGCTCGTCTTGGCGGAGTTTTGGCCGTCCGGCCTCTAAGCTCATCGAGGCGGAGTTAGCTCGCGGACCGAGCTTAGATTGACGCTGGTTTGGGCCAAGCCATTGCTGGACGTCTGCCGCGATTTGGCGCTTGTTTGGGGTACCCTTGATATTGGTACCCGACGAGGGGTGACATTTACATGGTGAGGATTGAACAGGCTAAGATCCTGCTTGTACCGGTTAGGGCAAGGTATAGCACGAATGCGCTGGATAATATTTTTTTTATAATAATAATGACATCCTGTGGGCTTTAATCGATCTCATCAAAGAGAGTTGCTAAACATTACAAGAAGGTGGCCATAGCCATAATATCTCACCCACAAAAAAGTTTAAAATACATCACGCAACAGAGTTTGACATCATTTATTTATTAACAAAGAGTAAAATGCACTCGTAGGTCCGTTTACTAAGTTGGTGGACCTATTTGGGACAACGTTATAAGTTAATGGACCTACCATGTATTTTTTACTCATTAACAAATCATATAATAATAATATATATATATATACACTTCCATTTATAGGAGGCAAAAAAAATTGCATAGCTATTGACTCTTAGTTCAGGCAAGCCCAAATCAGCAACTTCCTTCCAATCAGAGTACCAAACCCATTACATAAAGCTAAATAAGAACTGCAAAAACGGTTTTGATGATCGGGATTTGTAAAAAGTAGTTTTGTTTCTCGAGAGCTATAAGGCCAACAAATCAGTGGAGCATGCACATATCAGGAATTAGCAAGGCGGCCGATGAACGAACTAGCATGGCTTCATGCAGTAGCACTTGCGCATGGCCACGTCGCGCCTGCACTCGCCACCGGGGAATCCCTCCTTCACGCACGTCTCTTTGCATTTGTCGCTATCAAAGCAGAAGCCCTTGAAGTGGAGACTCTCTGATAAGCAGGGGCCGGATTCCTTCTCCTTGCTTTTCTTGCTTTTCTCCTCCTCCTCCGAATTCACTTTGTCCTTTAACAAGGTCTGCTTGGCAACTCCCATTTTGGCATCGATGGCTCCCATCTCTGCATATAATTAATATGCACCATATTATATTGATCACATTTTATTTGTCCCATTTTGCAGATTTGCGACGTACAGATTAATACATCACAAAGAATATAGGTGGGTGTGGTGACCAATCTTTTTTTTTCGATGAGTGTGGTGACCAATCAATAATCTGCCAGGTACGAGGAGTAAGATTATAGATGGCTAATGAGCAATTAACGCCTGAGACACCATAAGGCATAATAAGAGAATCACCTGCTGCGACGAGGAGGAGAAACAATAAGAACACCGCTCCGCGAGACACTGCCATCTTTTTCTCGTTTCAGCAGGAACGGCTGAACCTGGCCCCAACCTTGATGGGCGACAATACAAGTGGGGGTGTGGAGGAATTCTCGTGGATACATTGGAACACAGGAGAGGACCGAATTTAATTTATATAAACAGCGTTGGCGTCGAGCTTAGATTAGTCAATGCTTAATTTGGGAGGTAACAAACATGAGGCCATCTCTCTCACTCTCTAATGTAACTATGGCGAGTTTAAACCTTGATTTTGCACCACAGACTCGCCTCTTCCTTGATTTTGCTTAGCAGTATTTTGTATGGAACTGTGGATAAATGTAGACGCTCAAAGATACGCGCATTATTCCGATCTTTCCACGATTGTGGGAAGCACCAACCATTTCATGGCTTTGATCAAAAGCCTATTGCCGTTCCCACAACGCGCCACCATTGCAAGGTCATGTCCATGTCATCCCAATCTCTGAATATGTGCTGTGCACAAGAATATGGACAGTTGACTCATTTTCAGCAAAGCGGGCGCCGAGCACAGTTGTTGGATCGTCCATCCATGATCAGGAGCAAGTTGGTCTTGTGTCCAATGGCAGTTCTACATCACAAGATGGCGGTAGAGCGAGTACATTTTTCCTAATGGTCCAACTGATATTATCTGTGCTTGTGTACAGAAATTAATGGCGACCCTTATTGAACACAAACGACCAAGACAATGGATGGAGAAAGTGTAGAGCCGCAGAGTTGGTTGCATGATTTCAATTCCACAACACCACAGACGCCAAAACAGATGTAGGAGAGATTTGAGTGCGAACACACTGGTTGATTTAGGTCACATGTGTTTAGTTTTGTGATTGAGTGATTGTCGGCAATAACATTTTTTAATTCTATTTTTCCTTTATTCTTTATGCTTGCTATGTTCACGGCACACGATACGTGTTGTGCATGTGGGCTATGGTAGGCGGCCAAAGGAGGGGACGGGGGACGGACCGCCGGAGGTGAAAGGACGGACGACCCGAGGGACGGATCGTCGTCGGGTGGCTAGCCATGGTGGTGGCATCCGGGACATCGACGAATGCAAGAGGACGTGGCGGGACCGCGGTCGATCGGGTCAAGACGGCGTGCGCGCGGGGAGGGAGCTCGGATGACTTGGCGACTTCGGGCGGTCAAGACGGCGATGACGCGGTCGAGGAGGTTTGGTGGTTTGTCCTCAAAACCATCGGTTTTCGTGGTTTGGGCCTCAAAACCATCACTGGTTTCACGGGTTTGGGCCTCAAAACCCGGGCGGACGCTCGGGTGGACGGAAGGGCCAGCGTGGCGCATCCGTGAGATTGTCGTGGAGCGTCAAGGCCGCGGATGAGGAGGCGCGGCGGTCGTCCATATTATTCGAGTCGGACTAAATTAGCCTTAGGTTATTAGTTACCTCATATGTATCTAGGGGGTAGTTTGGGAAAGAGGAATTCGTATCTAGAGGATGGCGAGAATTTTGCTGGATTTTTCCCTATTTGTAGGGTTTTTTGTTTAGGCGCCCAAGAACAAATTCGTGGCTATTTTGCTGAGATTTTTGAAGGGGAAGAATTCCCTTGCTTGTCTCCTCCTGTGATTCCTCAATCAGAAGTGAGTTTTTCTTCTTTTTCGTCCATGGCTACGATCGAGATTCAGGGAGTTTGAGTTGATTTCGAGTCACGATTTTTTGGGGATTTGCTCGTAGCTGGTTCTATTTCATCTGTGCAAATTTTGGGAGCGAGTCCTTTTAAGTTGATGGAGATCGAGTAGATTTTGCTCCAGGCGAGCAGCTGTTCTTGGTCCTCGGCTTCGGTCTGTTCTTCGTCGTTTGTGCTTGCAGCTCGGGAACCAGGCAGTGCAGCCCCTGCGCAATGTTTCCTTCTCTGTTCGTGTCTAGCTCGAGCACAATAATCGCAGGTGGCAGTGCAGACCCTGTTCGCGTTCGTGAGTTTTGAGCGGCGGCGCGCGAGTCTGAGTTCTGTGCGTACATCCAGCACCAGTCTCGTGCTCAGGTTCAAGCGGTGGCCACCAGAGTAGCTGCAGTAGTGCTTTGCTCGTCGATTTCTGTTCGTCGATTTCAGCATCACGTGAGCAAACCCACCAGGTGCTTCTTCGATTTGTTTCTGGTTCAGTGCAGATCCGGCCCTGTTTTTCTCTCCGGTCGTTCGTCAGTTTCAGCAGGTTGGAGTGCAGGCCCTCCACTGCGTGTGCTAGCGTGTGCTGTTGGTGAATGCGCTTGTGTTGGTAGTGAACAGCATGTTTGAGCAGCTCGTGAATGACTTGAGAAATAAATTTGTGTAGTGTCACTTTCATTCTACATGAAGTATATAATGGCGTACTCTTTAATTCAAGAAATGAGAATGTAAATGATTTTATCTTCCTATAGTTCGGCTTCTTGGGGTTATCTTTGCGTGCTCGGTTTTTGCGGGACCAAACCATGGTCATCAGTGAAGGCCTTGCTCAATGAATGCTTGCTGCCCCCGCTTTGTCCGAGAGCCGTGTAATTCCCGTGCTTATCGTTTTATCGGCAGATTATGCGCTCGAGCTCGATTTGATCTCAGTTGAACTCGTTGTGCCTAACACTCCACGCCCCTGATATCTTCTTCTGGGCCAGCACGCCGTATCAATTCGTATCTTTGTGAGTTAAACTTTTTGAGGTTGGGGTTGAATGACTCAAAAATTGAAAAGAAAAAATCGAGCGCTCCCATTCACCCCCTCTCCTGGTCCGCCGTTTCGGTCCTTCATTGAGTAGTTTCATGTAACAGATTTTTTGCATGGTTTAGGTTGTTAAAACTCCAACATGCTTTTGACAGAAGCAGAGGCAATCTCGTTTAAAAGAATATATACTGACAGTTGAAACATGGCGGTCGCAGCGCAGAGACTCATCGCTTGACGGTGTACTTTTTTCAGCGCTTCGGCCGCAGCTGTTCACAGTAGCATAAACTTTTGAACAGCCGCCGCCACAGCGCTGCAAATATTGAGGCCGAACAGGCCGCCGAGATCGTCACCAAGTTCCCTAGCTAGTACCAAAGCAGATTTGGAAGAACCAACAGTTGCATTACATCCATCTTGATTTTGAAACCATGAGCCTTACACGTGACAGCAGCGATCGTCTTATTGACTAACTAGGGATGCAGATTAACTGCAGTGAGAATTAAGATGATATTGTGTCATTCGGCACACGCGCGCGCAGGCATCATCGGGGGACACGCATAGCCCGGAGTTTATTCGCGGGAACAGAAAGGAAGCAACAGGAAACAGCTAGAGCGACGCGCTACAATCTAGCAGTGCAGCCAGCAGAGAAACAATGCAACTGTAGTAAATAAACAGAAACAGCAACGCAGAGAAACAGCGCCAGTGGTCGTCGGCTAGCTAGCTTGAATTGCATGCCGGCGACCTGCCTGTCCACCACCGCCAACTGCAGATCGACCGAGGCTAGCATATCTTCTTGCAGAAGCACTTGCGCGTGGCGCCCTCGGATTTGCACTCGCCGCCGGGGAAGTTCTCGGTCTGGCACACGTTGGCGCAGTTGCTGCTGCTCATGCACAGGCCTTTGAACCGGTGGCTCTGCGACAGGCAGTGCCTCGCCTCCGCCACCGGCGTCGTCCCTATGGCGACGACGAGGAGCAGGAGGACGAGGACGGGAACGGTGGTCATGCGGCGAGACAACGCCATCTCGCCTTGATCCGAAGCTGAACCACGCCCGCTCGCTTGCTCTGAGTCTGAGCTTCGCAGTGACTGGTGGACACCGGAGGCAAGGGATGGATGGATGGATGGATGGGAACAAGAGCCACGGTTTATATAGAGCGCTGGCATTGAGATCAAGGGTTAGCTGGTGTTCAGTGTGCGGACTGATTAGCGAGAACTAAACTGTTTCATCAACGCGTTCGAGAGTACTCCGTACGTAATACTGATCAGGGTTACGTTGTGTGAAGGAACAGGACACGGGTGCAATAATCAATTCCATGCGCTACAGTAGAATTATGTAGCTGGATCTAGAATTCAGAATTCACCCACATTGGACTGTAGCCATTGATGATAGCCTAGCAGCACAGCACAGGGCACACCATGCAATGCACGCTAGCGCTCAGAAGAAGAAATGGGGTCCTGGGTTCAGCGGCAGGCTATGGCCGGATTCAAAGCTATGGCGAAATGCATTGGGTCTTGGCTCCTTGTGAATGGATGCATGCATGATTCATCAATGATAGGGTCAGATCAGATCCGTCGCCGAGCATATGTGCGCGCGCGCGTCCGAGTCTGAATTCTGTGTGGTGCCCATTTCCATGGGTCGTTGGGCCACTTCTGGGACAGAAGTAGATCGCAGTGGCGAAAGCATCCGGGGGATAAGGCACAAGGGTAACGTGGAGGGTTCGTCTCATCGATCTTAAGTGATTCAGTGTCTGTGATCGTGATATCGTGTATCCCATTCAGTCGACACGTTCCTAGCAACTCCAGCCCGGCATGCACAAATTGGACCCTAAATTTTCATTTTCAAGTTGGCATGTATAAGTTAGGGGCTCAAAAGTGAGTCCAACTTCGAGTGGAAAAAAAAACAAGACCCTATTTTTTGTGGGACCCCACCGCCGAAAAATCACCGCCTGCTGTGACGCCCCGGGCGAAGCGCGGCCCCTCGCCTCCGACATCGAGCCCGGCCCGCGCGCCGCGCCGTCGCTCCCAAGATGCCATCGGGAGGCCGGCCGGCACCAGGCGGGCAGATCCCCGACAAGAAACAGTGGCGGTGGTGGACCTCCGGTCCATGGTCTTCCCGGCGCCGACGTCGTGTGCGAGCAACGACCGCTAACGCCGGGCCACCTTTTCGATCGTACGGCGTCACTCCTCGCCGAGCGGGGGCGCCACACGGTGGTGCACTACTTCACCAGGGTTGGAGGTGCCGCTCAACGGCACGAGGGAGCCCGCCGCAATGCGGGTGTCCGTCGCGAACACCTACCTTTCGGCGCAAGAGCCGCCGCGCCGCCACTGCCGGGCGCCTCGCTCGTGTGTTGCCTCGGCTGCAACCCGCCGCTGTGGCGGCACACCTGCTCCCGGGCGACCAAGACGCTAATGCCGCCGCCTTCGCCATCTCCTCTCCTCAGCCGTGGAATTGATCCGGCGTCGGTGACAACGGCGCCATGACGCCCTCCCTCCCCTTGCATGGGCGCCATTCCCCAGGCCGACCATAGCGGCCACTACGGCGCCGGGATCTTGGATGGCCCCTCCCCGGGACGGCGACGCGCCCTTCTCCCCACTTGGCGCCGATGACGGCGCGCCGCGCGTGCTCAGGAGGCCATGTCGGCGAGCTTGAGAGGACACAGATGCGTTGGTGGCTCGAGGGCTGCGGTTGGGCGCTCAAGGGACCTTTCGCAATCCATGGTCGCCGAGACAGCGGGCGGGGCTGTAAGCCTACGTGCGTGGAAAGGGAAGAGGCGCCGCGCCGTCGCCTATAGTAGAGAAGCCGGGAAGGGAAGAGGTGGGACCCACATACATAGTGGGGATAGGGGGTTTCGCATCCGGGGGCTTGGGATTATAATTTGAGGTGACATGGAAAAATGGGAGCCTAAGTAGGGCTCCATTGGAGTTGATATAATTTAGGGTAGGGGCCCAAGTAGGGACCCCAATTTGGAGTTGCTCTAAGGCCCCTCATTCGTATGGCCGGGATTGAGGCTCGGAACTATTTTAGCTAATCAATGATACAAATAACTCTATCATTCCAGCTAGAATGGTTGTAGGAGAACCATTCTAGCGGCGTCCCCCAACAGTGACATATCGGCTAGCTCATATCAATCCAACTTAGCATTTTGCTTACATGGAAGACAGAGAAGAGGTCAAAGAGAAAAGAGTGTGTCTTCTACCGACGCCCATCTCGCTCTAACGTCCAAGGTGGTTGTGGGCCGCTTCGTTCTTCTCTCCCGTTCTCCTCCTCCGCCTCGGCTCCTCGGCTTGCCTCTTCATGGCCATGGCCGCTCGCCCCGCCTCGTCCTCCTGTCTCGTCGCGATTGCTATCTCATACTCATAGTCGACTCAACTAAACTACCGCTGCGGACGCCCTAAGAGTTCTTAACACGAGTCAAAGCATTCACTCGCTAGGTCCAAGGGGAAATGGGAAATGCTATGCTGTGCTATGCATGCCCCCCTGCTGAGAAGACGGGATTGAAACGGAGTATTGGGCCCTGGAGAAGGCAAGACGCTACAAGAAGAACTTTGTAGGAAAAAGTCTACTTTTGGTCCCTCAACTTTTTTTTGAAAGTCGATTTTGGTCCCTCAACTTCAAAACCGGATAAAACGGGTCCCTCAACTTTTGAAACCGTGCAGATTTCGTCCCTCGGCGGTTTTTGGACGGTGGTTTCGCTTCAGTAACTCCGGTTTTGCTACAGTGACCGTGTTTTCGTTTTTTTTTTTTTTTTATTTATTTAAATTTGAATCTTTCAAAAATCATAGTAAATCACGTAAAATTCATAAAATAGAAAATCCAATTTTGTTGGACTCCACATGAGTAGAGCTACACTTAATGAATATATAATATGATATACTTTTTTTACAAAGTTTTTGCTAGAAGGTTTTTGCCTTTTTTTATTTCAAACCAATCTTTAAAAAATCATAGTAAATTACAGAAAAATTATAAAATAAGAAATTCAATTTTGTTGGACTCCGCATGAGGCGCGCAATAACACAATGCGTAGTTACTGTGGCTCTTTAAGCTGGGTTAGGTTAGCTAGGTTTCTTTGGCCGACCAGATCAAGCACGTCTGCTGCGAGTTGTAAACCCGATGGATCCCGCCAATAAATTAAATAGTACACCTATATATCTTTATTGTGTAAATATGCTCATGTGGAGTCTAGCAAAATTATTTTTTCAATTTTATGATTTTTTATAATTTATTATGATTTTTAAATATTGAGCTGAAATAAATAAAAAAAAAAAGGCAAAACCTTCATAGCAAAAATTTTATATTAAAGTATACCATATTATATATTCATTGCGTAGCTCTACTCATGTGGAGTCCAACAAAATTGGATTTTCTATTTTATGAATTTTACGTGATTTACTATGATTTTTGAAAGATTCAAATTTAAATAAATAAAAAAAAAAAACGAAACCACGGTCACTGTAGCAAAACCGGAGTTACTGTAAGCGAAACCACCATCCAAAACCGCCGAGGGACGAAATCTGCACGGTTTCAAAAGTTGAGGGACCCGCTTTTGTCCGGTTTTGGAGTTAAGGGACTAAAATCGGACTTTCGCAAAAGTTGGGGGAAAAGTAGACTTTTTTCCAACTTTGTACACTTCAGAGATACTCAAGAAGCCCATAGACTCTCATGGCCCGGCTTCATAGTACTGGGCCGCTCTAGATGGCACACAACCGAAGGGCCCAATCAGCCATTTTTTTTCCATGCTTCCTTTCCCGAAACTATTTTTCATACCATTAAAGAAAAACTCAGACGTATAATGACTCCCTTTTTTCCTCCAAACAAAGCATGTTCTGCAAACATGGTCACATACATCTTGCATAATACACTACTGGCACACTTGCTTTAATAAAGCTGATGGTTTAGTTTAGCACGCGTCGACAATTAATCACGAACCAAGTTGCAACAACGCAAATACTGTACTCGGTGTGTGTCAACGTCGTCAGTTCGTCACTGAATGAGAACTGATAAATCAGAACAAACCGCCTTGGGCAGACGGCCGGTGTGTGATCGGTGGTGATGCGTGAGAGCAATACCGTCCACTTGACTATGGGAACCGACCAACCGATTGCATGCACCAGGCGGTAGCTAATATTGGTAGACATGCGTGCCACCGTGGCCCACCATATATATATTTACCGTTGTGCAAGCATTGAACTTCTTTTGTTTCGCAATGTAGTTACTGTCACACGTTCAGTTACGACATCACCTAAGTCGTCGTGGAAATTAGTGGCGTTCGGCTGGCCGGCTGGCTTCTTTACCAGTTACCGCCACCACTGAAGAAATAATGCATGCAAGCACTTGCTAGTGTAATTCAACTATAGAGAGAGAGAGGGAGAGAGAGAGAGAGAGAGAGCTCATGGTCGGTAGATATTGTCCACAATAAGTTGCCATGTTGGACTGCACTTTAACTCTTTAAGTAGGTCGATCTCCGCTTCACCCGGCCGGCCAGCCAGCCGCCCAGCACAGCCCAGCTCTTCTTGATTGAGACAATGCAAGTGTCTAGAAGAAGGGCAAGTTATTAGTACTACTTGACCAATTTACTAATTATAGTATACTCCGGCTTATTATCAGCCACGGTACAACATTATTCGCAGCCGTAGAAATGATCAGCCAAACAGATTCGATCGTCCCTTACCGTTCATGTACTTGATCCTTTTTGTCTAGCTATATTTTCTCTAGTTCACCGTACGTTCAAAGGTCGTGTATGTTGGTCTGCGCGCGCACACAGAAATGTAACATACCCAAAGCATGCATGACGATGAGTCGAAGTCCACCGAAAGCAAGGAGTCACGCAACGGCAAATCAGATCGTCCGTCCACAGCCCCGGCCCAAAGCGATACCAAGTCGCCGATCTTGTCCGTCTGTCCCTGACAGATCGACGCCCGCCCGCACCGCACCGCCGGGCAGAAGCCACGACGCATGCACGCCACACTACGCTTTCTACGCTGCCTTGGATGGGCTCCTTTGACGGGCCGGCCTTGTGGTGGTTAGGTAGTGACAGCGAAATAAAGCCAGGACAGCACGTACCACCCTCCAGTGCCCACAACGACGGACATCACGAAAAACTCTCTGGACGGCCGGACGGACCCCGGAGCCGGATCCCCGGATCCGGTGTGTCTCGACGCCTCCTATCCTAACGACACGCCGGTGGTCAAGCGACGCCCGCCAAGCAAGCTTTGCCGACCGTGGTTGCCAAAGCGCCCTGGGCCTTTGAGCTCCGAGATCCGGCGGCGATCGAGCTTGAGTGCGCGCGCACGTACGGCCGGTGCGGTGACGCAGACCCGCACGCACGAGTGGGTGGGTGGCTTTCTCGTCCCGCGCAGATACGGCCGGACCGGACGCGCTTGCACTGGGGTGATGTCAGGTCAGGTGTTGTTGCCCGGCCGGCCGCGGCCCGGATTGGATGCACGCCGGCACGCCTAGCCGAGGGAATGCTGCTACCTCGGTGCGCACTGCATGCTGGGGAAAACGGGAGCTAGAAAAATAGCATATCCTCGTTGGCGTTGCAGTGGGGAAGCTAGCAAGCTATTGGTTACCGATCATATGATCACCGGCCGGACTGGAGTAGTGCGTTGTGCAGAGAGATAAGGCGCATCTTTAGGCACGGGAATCCGGTTCTGAGTGTGTGTGAGAGAGAAGAGATTCGCACTCGAGCGAAACTAGCAAAGTCCAGATCGATAAGGTCCTCCCAAGGGATGCTTATGCTTACTACTTAATTAGCAACGAGTTCAAAAGACAAAATGGTGGTCTAGCTATTGCATTATATTAGCTAGGCTCTGTTTGGCATAGTATTACCATCACGAGCTATTTAAAACGGGCTTTGCTCCTAAATAACAGTCAACCGTTTATTTATTTTGACGTGTTCCTTATATGATTTGTTTAATATATTTTAATTAGTTAGCATGACGTGTTTCTCATTAGACTATATTGTGTACTATTTAACCACTTTAATACAATTTATATTTAACACAATGTAAAAGGTCTAGGAACAAGTTTTTTTTTTTTTTTCCACACGGGACACCATGTTCTTGTTTCAGAATTATTCATTACCAACGGGTAATTCAAAAATAAATAACTAAAGGAAGGGCTACATGGCACTAAAAAGGAAGAGGGCACCAACGGCTTCTGTCTCCATGATTTGGAGGATTCGACAATAATTCTCTCTCCTTGATTAATTAGTTAATTGGTTAACTAATTTTAAAAAGTTCAAAAATCAAGGTCTTAGATTCATTCGAGGTATTACCTCTAAGAATTGCAATGCGGTGGATTCAGATCGGGTGGAGTCTCACGAGCACCCAAACCCGAAACCTGAAATTAATTGGAACCCGAAACTCAATGAAGTACGTGTCACAAGAATATGTGCGGATATATCCCAAAATATGTGCAGTTTGAATTCTACTTCCACTCAATGAAATACGTGTCACAAGAACATGTTCGTGAAAAAAAGGCTTGTAGGACTGTAATTTACCTAGATATAGATCCAGCGTCATGGTAGGTAGGGCTGTAAAACCCTCCTAGCTCAGATCATATAGAGCCCCCTAGCTCAGATCATATAGAGCCCCCCGATAAGACTCCTACAGATCAGTGATCATGTGGAAGCTTGAAAGAAGTGGCTATAAATAGTGGAAGATTAAAGGAAGGAGCTCCTCCTAGCAATGTTTTGGGAAGCTCACTAGTAGCGCAATGGATATCTCATTTGGAATTTTAATCATGAGAAGTTGGTCGCAAGATGAAACATATGTAATCACAACATGGCTGATGGTAGTACGACAGGGTGACTTAGGTAGTAGATCTAAGATTAACATCTCACTAATGCATCTGTGGCATATCTATGTGGGATGATGATCCCAGATGGTGGAATTTATGACTTTCTTAAGGTTTCTTGTCTCCCATCAATGGAGTTGAAGTAGTTTGGTTTATATTTTTTGTAATGAGAGGATGTAACTTGCTTTAGTATCAATGAAATTTTCTTTGCTGCTGCAAAAAAAAAAAAAAAAAAGACCCACGAGATTGTTGGTATAATGATATAGCTGATGATAGGTTTGGGCAGTGGCTGCTTGAGACAGCAATATTTCAAGAGGCAAGAGGCATATAATTAAGCAGTATTTGTGATGAAGCTAGTGATGTTTTGACTAGAAAAAGGCAACTACGTATCCACAAGAGAAGATACAATATGATTTAAAATTTAGATATATAAAAAGATTACGAACAAATAGAATTAGGTCATAAAACATCGCGACAAAATGTATATATATTCTATTACAACACAAGGGTATACTTGCTAGTTAAGTATTGAGAGAAAGCCACCGTGGACAAAACCCAAAAACAAAGAGACCAAGAATTAGACACTAGAAATTATGTGGGGTGACGTGCTGATGTTTAGTTAACGAAGATAAAGGTCGTCGATCGGATGTCGAACGCGGACGGCAGAGAGACAGCCAACAAGAAGACACACACAACAAAAAGTTCTACAAAAGAGGATCACTGCTCAGCGCCGGTGGTCCAATGTAGCGAACGCCGGTGGTCCAATGTAGCGGCCGGCCGGTTGATGGTGATCTTGCACGTACGCTGGCCACCATGCACAACCAGATTCAGCTAATTTGCCGAGTAGTGATGTCCTCATAGTCACAGACCTCCAGGTTGGAACTCTGTACGTGCAAAAGCAAACCCAAGAATCCCAGGACAATCCGGCCATTCGTGGGGACCAAAAAGGTGAAAAATTAAAAAAGAAGATTTGAAAAACTGCGCTTGTATGTGGCGTTGCACAATTGCACTTACGTTAGGTATCTGGCAACAATGTCTGAGTGGCCATAGAGAGAAGCGCACTTCAGTGGTAAAAATCACGGAGCGCAACCCGATTTATGTCTCTGTCATACCAAAGCATGTATACAAACCCCAATTGAGTTACTGAGGCCGGTCAAATAAGTAATCGGCAAGAAAGCTATGTGGTAGATCAAGAAGTCACTTAAATCAAAGAATTAGTCTGGAATTCAAACGACTGATTTAGAAGGTACATAGAGAGACAACTATGATCAAACAATACAAAAAATATTTGCAAAAAACTATTTTCAAGTAAAATAACTTTAGAAAATATTGCAATGAAAAAACTAACTACATATGCTATATTATTCCTCGGCCACCTAGCTGGTTTCTAAAATTCGAAAGCCATTGGTAAATTTGAACTCGGAGAAGCCATTGAGTGTGGCGTAGATGGTGAAATTTATAGTTTTTTCAGGTTTCTTGTCTCCCATCAATGGAGGTGGAGTAGTTTAGTTTACTTTTATAATAAGAGGATGTAACTTGCTTTTAGGGCACTCACAATGCTAAAACTATCATGGTTTCTATAGTCTTTACGTTGTATCAAAAAAACTATCTCCCACAATGCAATTTTCTATCATGATGTCACATGGCCCACTTGTCACTCTCACAAATTGTCTTGGTTTACGTGAAGATCTGGTTTCTTAGTTAGACTTGGTTTCTTATGTTTTTCCTCTCTCTTTCAATAAATATAGCGTCACATCAGCAAAAAGCAATAAATAGAGGGGTAATAAATGAGGATATAAACCATGATAGAGTCTGCATTGTGAGTGCTCTTAGTATCAATGGAATTTTTCCTTATCGCAAAAAAAATGCCATATGTCACCCAAACCAGTCTAAATTCGAGAAAAGATTATTCAAATCGGTTTATATCTAAGTGTTGAAAGTTGAATGGTTTCGTTGTTAAGAATTGAAAATTAGAAGGGTTGTGAAATGGACTTTTTCACGTTTAACACAGTAGTATAGACCTGAGCTTTCGGACAAAGTGAGGTAATCCGGCCAAAAGGGCCGGGCCAAACTAAGGCCGTCTCTATGGGGATTTTATAGGAGTGTCATGCACATTAATTAGGTGACACATCAGCACAAAAGAGCATCTTTGCATGAAATGGGTAGGAGAGAGAAGATGAAAGTTTCATCTAGGTGAAACCCGCCAAGATCGTTTCCAAAACGATGACACTCGCGTGAAACGCCGTTGAGGAGGTTTCGTTTCATCCTCCAGATCCCGCGGCGGCGGAGGCGAGCCACCACCGTCCTCTTCCTCCCAGCGCCCCGAGGAATTTCCCCATCCTCCCGCTATCCCGCGCTCCCTTCCTCATCCTCCCGCTCCCTTCCCCATTATCATGCACTTGCCACCCGGACGCCGTCCGCCCGTCCGCCATCCTAGGGTTAGCGCGAGCGTCGAGCCTCCATGGATCCGCCGCCATCAAAGCGAGCGGCCACGGGGTCGCAGCCGGCAAAGGAAACCGGGCGGAAGCTTCCCGGTAGAGGAGGCAATAGTCGCCCACATCGAGTCGGCTTGAAGAAGTCGGCCTTGCATGTGCCACCACTGGCTCCGCCGCCGCCAGATGAAAATAGCATTATCTCGAAATGAAAATAAGGGTCTCTTCAGTAGAGATTTAGGTTCTCCAAACGGTGAAGACACGTTTTGGTGGCTTAATTTGGTTTGTTGCCAAGAAAAACATGGTTTCAGTTTCATCACTTTTACATTGGTTTTGACTTTAGAAGCCATTCTCGCATTACGTATGTCCTCGTTTGATAGGGCTTTTGATTAATTAAGCCGGTAAAGAAGACACACAACAAAAAAGTTTTGCAAAAGAGGCACTAAGAAAACTATTACCGACACCGGATGTGATTTAGTCCAATCTCCGTGCCGCCAAGACGTCAACAGAGAATTCAACGGAATCACATGTTCACCTGTCTATATTTAATCCTCCACCCCTACTACCACCACACCCGAAAAAAATAACCTTTCTCTGTGACTGATGTGTACGTATCTATCAAAATCTCGTCTCTTTCATTTCGGGCTGGTTTAGATGGCAAAACTTTAAAGAAAAGTAATCAAGTTTCAACTCCTCGTAGAAGACGTTTCGTTTGTTTGTGGTAAATATTATCCTACCAAAGGGTAACTAGGCTCAAAAGATTAGATGCCGTGATGCATAAATGAACAGTATAATTAGTTCTTTTTTACCTACATTTACTTTCTTTCCGAATATATATCTTTTTTGTGTATTTAATGTGATGTGATGGGGAGGAGTGGAAAAAAGTAGCAAATTTTTGGCAAAAATTTGCCATCTAAACGAGCCCCTTCCCTGTAATAATAGTGTATGTCTGGTGTGTATGGCGCCGTATTACTTCCCTGTAGCCGGATAGGCATAGCACAACTTGAACAAGACATCAAACCAAAGCAGATAAACAGATCCAGCATATGGATCGTCACATCCGCGAGACCGCGACGCAGCCGCCGCCGCCGGGTA
Organism: Hyparrhenia diplandra; assembly: GCA_015847255.1. Lineage (NCBI taxonomy): Eukaryota > Viridiplantae > Streptophyta > Magnoliopsida > Poales > Poaceae > Hyparrhenia > Hyparrhenia diplandra. The sequence continues at coordinate 128,337 of JADLZK010010704.1, read as the reverse complement.
CGTCGTCGGGGCCTGGTGCAGCAGACGCAGCACGGCAGCCGTACTTTCAACCCGGCAAGGGACGCCCAGTTTTGAGGGGTCGCTGACGCGCGGTGTGCAAATGTGCAACGCATGCGCCCTGGCGCGCGGGGCGTTGGCGCGGCCGAAAGCGGCGGCGGCACACGTGCCACCTGCCGTTGGCGGTTGACTTCGCATCGCCATCACCATCACCCACCCAACCCCCAGCGGAATGTGCAGTCCTGCACATTGAAAACCCTGCGGTCAGCAACAGCATGGCCAGGACAAGTAGCAAACCCAAGCAACAAGCCAAGACTTTGCAGTTTTTGTTAAGAAGAAGAAAAAGGACTTTGCAGTTTTTGTTAAGCAACCGCCCAGTTTTAAGATCTGATGAAATACTGTCCGGAAGGGATATGTTTTTAATGGCATAGCTCTTCATGTCTTTCACTGTCCTGGAACGTTTTGCGAATATTATCTTCTGTAATCACGGTTATATTTTATTTCTGATAATATGGGCACAAAGGAAGCACTAACCCGCTGGGGCAATATTCATTGATATCTATTGGTATGCAGGTTCCATCCTCAGAATGGTCTGCTTTCGTGATAGTTATAATACTCATGTTCATCAGGGAAGCCAAATGGAGAGAAAGGGAGACTACCGAGAACGACGGTTAGGCCAATTTTGAACAGAGGTCAAAAGATTTCCGACCATGGATTCTTTCAGCAAGTTGAAAAGGACAATCAATTCGCCGAAGAAAACTCGGGCCACCCACGGCTGAGTGCCTGCACAATCACAAGTCAAAACCGACGCACGCCACGCCGTACCCCCCGGCAACACTACTGTCCCATCGTCTCCTCTCCCACCTCACTTGCCTTCTTCCCTCCACCATTGTTGCTGCCAGTGCAAGCTCCCAGGCGAGTCCAGCTTTCCGCGTCACATGGCCTAGATGTTGTGAAAGTCCTGAAAAGACCGAGCAAGAACAAGAAGCCTTCTTCACCACCCAGCGTCATCACTGTGCTGCATCCTTGCTTCTATGGAGCATTTCTTGATGCAACGCACCGCCACATGGCCATGCCGTTTCTTCCTGTGCTTCTCTATCTTGGTACTGCTGCTCTTCCTGTCTCCAGTCAACTCCCTGAGCCAGAGCTCCAGCTCCTGCGACCCGGGTGATCTTAAAGCCCTGGAGGGCTTCTCCAAAGGTCTTGAAGGAGGTGGCGTCGCTGGCTGGACGTTCCCAAACGGGACCTCCGACGCGGCCAGCTGCTGTGCATGGCAAGGTGTCATGTGCGATGGCAGCGGGAGGGTCGTCCGGTTGGACCTCCATGGCCAGAGGCTGCGGGGTGAGCTGCCGCTCTCACTCGCACAGCTGGACCAGCTCCAGTGGCTCAACCTCTCCGACAACAGCTTCCGTGGTACCGTCCCCGCACCTGTGTTCCAGCTCCAGAGGCTGCAGCAGCTCGACCTCAGCTACAACGAGCTTGCTGGCACACTACCAGACAACATTTCTCTCCCACTGATCAAGCTCTTCAACATATCCTACAACAACTTCAGTGGCTCCCACCCCACACTCCATGGTTCAGAGCGTCTCAACATGTTTGATGCAGGGTACAACTCCTTTGCTGGGCAGATTGATACAAGCATCTGTGAGTCGTCTGGTGAAATCAGTGTGCTGCAATTCACATCCAATCTCTTTACTGGGGACTTCCCAGCAGGCTTCGAACTGCACAAAGCTTGAGCAGCTGTATGTGGAACTCAACATCATCTCCGGGAGATTGCCAGATGATCTATTCAGGCTGCCATCTCTGAAGATCCTGTCTCTGCAAGAGAATCAACTCTCTGGGTGGATGAGCCCAAGGTTCGGTAACCTGTCCAGCCTATCAAGGCTGGACATATCTTTCAATTCATTCTCTGGGCACCTTCCCAATGTTTTTGGTAGCCTCCGCAAGTTGGAGTTCTTCTCTGCACAATCCAACCTCTTCAGGGGTTCATTGCCTCCCCTCGCTGTGCCATTCGCCATCACTGAAGATGTTGTACCTGAGGAACAATTCACTGAATGAAGAGATCAACCTCAATTGCTCAGCAATGATACAACTTAGCTCACTTTCGACCTTGGCACAAATAATTTCATTGGCACAATTGAAAGTTTGTCGGATTGCTATAATCTGAGAAGCCTGAACCTTGCAACAAACAACCTCAGTGGTGAAATCCCTGCTGGTTTCAGGAAGCTTCAGTCGCTAACCTACCTCTCACTTTCAAACAATAGCTTCACAGATGTGCCTTCAGCATTATCTGTCCTTCAGGACTGTCCAAATCTAACAAGCCTCGTGCTCACAAAGAACTTCCATGATGAGAAGGCCTTGCCGATGACTGGGATACAAGGTTTTCACAACATCCAAGTGTTTGTCATTGCAAATAGCCATCTTTCAGGATCAGTACCACCATGGCTAGCTAATTTCACACAATTGAAGGTGCTAGATCTGTCATGGAATCAATTGGCCGGGAATATTCCTGCATGGATTGGAGATCTTGAGTTTCTGTTCTATTTGGATCTATCCAATAATTCACTTAGTGGAGGAATTCCAGAAAACTTGTCTAGCATGAAGGCCCTTCTAACTAGAAAGACCACACAGGAATCTACAGAGACTGATTATTTTCCTTTCTTCATCAAAAGAAACAAGACAGGCAAAGGGTTGCAGTACAATCAGGTTAGCAGCTTCCCACCCTCTATAGTTCTCAGCCATAACAAGCTCACAGGCCCCATATTATCGGGCTTTGGGATCCTCAAGCACCTACATGTATTGGACATCAGCAACAACAATATTTCTGGTACCATTCCTGATGATCTATCAGGGATGTCAAGCTTGGAATCCATGGATTTGTCACATAATAATCTTACTGGAGGCATCCCATCTTCATTAACGAAGCTGAATTTTCTATCAAGCTTCAGTGTGGCATACAACAATCTGAATGGTACCATTCCATCTGGAGGTCAATTCTCGACATTCAGTAGTTCTGCTTATGAGGGTAACCCCAAACTCTGTGGCATTCGCCTAGGCCTACCCCGGTGTCATTCAACTCCTGATCCTACAATTGCTGCAACAAATAAGAGAAAGAACAAGGGCGTTATATTTGGAATAGCTATGGGTATTGCAGTTGGGGCAGCGTTTGTTTTGTCTATTGCTGTTGTATTTGTGCTGAAGAGTAGCTTCAGAAGGCAAGATCATACAGTAAAGGCTGTCACAGATACAAATCGAGCCCTCGAGTTGGCACCAGCTTCACTGGTACTACTGTTTCAGGACAAGGCTGATAAGGCATTGACCATCGCTGATATTTTGAAATCGACAAACAACTTTGATCAGGCTAACATCATCGGTTGTGGTGGCTTTGGTCTAGTGTACAAGGCAACATTGCAAGATGGAGCAGCAATTGCTATCAAACGACTATCAGGGGATTTTGGTCAGATGGAACGGAGTTCAAAGCAGAGGTGGAGACGTTATCAAAAGCTCAGCATCCCAATCTTGTGCTTCTGCAAGGTTACTGCAGGATTGGCAGTGACAGACTCCTCATCTACTCTTTCATGGAAAATGGCAGCCTAGACCATTGGCTTCATGAAAAGCCAGATGGTCCCTCCAGATTAATTTGGCCAAGAAGGCTTCAGATAGCAAAAGGAGCAGCAAGAGGTTTGGCATACCTGCATTTGTCATGCGAACCTCATATTCTCCATCGTGACGTCAAGTCAAGTAACATACTTCTAGATGAGAATTTTGAAGCCCATTTGGCTGATTTTGGGCTTGCTCGGCTTATTTGTCCCTATGCCACACATGTGACCACTGACCTAGTTGGCACACTGGGTTATATCCCCCCTGAGTACGGTCAGTCTTCAGTAGCCACTTTCAAGGGTGATGTTTATAGTTTTGGCATTGTCCTTCTGGAGTTATTAACTGGCAAGAGGCCTGTAGACATGTGCAAGCCGAAGGGAGCACGGGAGTTAGTCTCTTGGGTTACACATATGAAAAAGGAAAACTGTGAAGCTGATGTCTTGGACCGTGCAATGTATGATAAGAAATTTGAGGCACAAATGATGCAGATGATTGATGTTGCCTGTCTGTGCGTAAGTGATTCACCCAAACAGCGGCCATTAACACATCAGTTAGTGTCATGGCTCGACAACATTGGTGCGACCAGTGATGCACCAAAGTGAGGCAAAGTTCAACGACAGTGGCCAATGGATAAATCCTTGTGTTTAATTGATCTCTCTCAGATGAATGTTCTTCTCTGGTGAGAAATGTTGGATAATGCATGATGATTGTATATTGAATAATGCATGCTTCATGAGAGTCTAACTTGCTAATTCAACAATAGAAAGAAAAACTCTGTCAGTTTGCATGCAGTAGATACAATTCTCGAGTGGTTTATGGAAATTTTACTTCTTTTCTGACTTTGGTGTGAATATCTTATATATACATACAGGGATTTTCTAAATAAAGGAATAATTAGGTATCTCTGAGTTTCTCTTGTAATTTTGTGTACATATTGCAGTACATAACTAAGTTGACACACTTTTCTTGCATCTGTTCATTGTTATGTTGCTTTATAACTTAAGAATGATGCTACTGATTTCACATTAGTAAGTACTCCCTCGTTTCCAAATTATAGACCATTTTGGCTATTCTAGATATATGGTTTTTACTCCATATATCTAGATGCATTGCAAAAGTTATGAACCTAGAAAAGCCAAAATGACCACTAATTTGGGACTTAGAATACAATAAAACGAAAACAGCAGATCTACATGGAAGGAATAGAGTCAACCAACTCATCTCATCCATGTCAGAAAGAAGTTGTCCAGCTATATCCGTCTTACCTACTGGCACTTCAGATAATAATGAGGCTATACACATTGTTGTGGGTGTGGATGGACCCAGAAAAATGGAATGTCAGTTACTAGGATCAAATTTTCACAATTGTTGTGGCAAGTTTATGCATCTATGAGGCAGGCACAACCCTCTCTAGTTTGCTCTAGTTTCGCACTGGCACTGGCCCTTGTCTCCTTGCCATGGTCAATGATTTGTCAGTCTATCTCAAAACACAGAAAGAAGAAACGTCACCAAAATCAGCTCACCCAGATAAAAAAGAACTTGCTGTTCATGGTTGTATATGCTATCTTTACCGTCGAGATTGCTGCTGAATAAGCAGAAAACACAACCAATTCGAATTCTCAATCTGAATTGCACGATACAAAAACAGAGGGGAAAACTTATGGAGCGTTTCGCCGTTACCTCACTGGCAGCCCATGGTTCCGGGGGGGAGCTTCAGGCATTCGCTCGAACAGGTGGCGTGCATGCGCTCTGTTGCCCTCGTGCTCTAGCTCAGTCTCGACTTGGTACAATCCCGAGAGTGCACGTCCCCTTCCTCCAGCGCCGCCGCGGAGGTGGCCGTCGCCTTCGCCCGCGCTGCTTGGACCGGCCGGCTCGCGCATGCGACAGCAGCAAGGCGGCGGGCTGGGCCCTGTAAGCGAGAGCGACGCCGAGGGAAAGGGAATGCGAGCACGTTGGACCCTGCGCATACATACCTGGGCGCCGCATCGAACACTAGAGCATTTGGCATGGGCACGTCTACCGAAGGGTATGGCGTGCCGGCGGCGACAAGCGATTGCGGGGTGGTCACCGGCTCACCGCCGTCCGCCACCACGCCTGGCCACGACTGCCCGGCATCCTTCCCCTCGCTCCCCGATCTGGGCCTAACTGCTTCAGTTGGGCCGCTTCAATCCCAACCCAAGCAGACCAGCGGCCGCCCCAATGGGCTTGCTAAATTGAAAACCGTAAGCCCAACACATACCAATGGTCAAGTCCCCTCATGAGGGGTTCTTTTCCTCACTTTTCTTTTTGATGAAAACAAATCGCCAAAGTTGAAAGTAATAAATATTCAGGACCTTGCACTTGAATGATTGTTTTAAATGAAAAGCTCACATAATTGGCTTCCAAATTCTGCTTACAGAATGCATTCATACATATACAGAAAGCAAAGATCGATGTATAACACATTTTTTTTCCGAAGAAGAAAACAGGGCGTGGACACAAACATACGGAGGAGATTCTGTTGGCAGATGTGGAGGAACAGGGCGTCGTGTACTGACGGATCGGAGTCGATCGGGCATCGGCTGTGCGCGTAGTACATATCTACACTTCGGTGCCCAGCTCCGGCGGCAGGAATTAGGCGTTGCTCCGGTAGGACCCGAGCTTGGAGGCGCTGGCCCTCAGCACGACCTGGTGGTAGGCGGCGGCGATGGCGGCGCCGATCAGTGGGCCCACCCAGAAGATCCACTGCACAAATTAATACACAAAACGATCGACGACGACAGTGAGCGGTGGATATGTAATATATCCTAAGCAATCGTTTTACTTGCTTGAATTAATATTACTTATCTTGTAAAGAATTATTGTTTGATTATTGTTGTGGACAAGCATATATAGAGTCAAATGCTTGACCAAGCCAACAGCTAGCTGTGCAACAACAGGTTTATACTAGTTCCCAACAGATAATGTAGGCATCTTTTAGGTGTCCGTAAGGTAAGAGGGTGTGGCAAGGGATGAGGTAGTATATTGCGATAAAGGGGTGCTTATGTCATGCATAAGACTAACCAGCTGTACTAAATAATGGCATTGTGATAGATTAGCAACGGTCTCACCTAAGGCTAGAGCTAAGCTTATTAATTAGAGCCGTTGGTTCGCATTGATTAAAAAATTCACCCATGTTCTTATTGCCAACAACTAAGCAATTGAGCATGAGATCGAAAACTAAGCAGGCTTTCTGCATATCGTGCCCTTGTAATTTTTTTTTAAAAAAAATATTAGTGGTACTGATACGTGTACGCACTTGGTCGTCCCAGGCCTTGTCCGTGTTGTAGATGACCGCGGCTCCCAGGCTCCTCGCCGGGTTGATGCCGGTGCCGGTGATGGGGATGGTGGCCAGGTGCACCATGAACACTGCGAACCCAATTGGGAGAGGAGCCAACACCTGCATTTACATACAGAGATTCAACGAAAACCATAGTTAGTTAGTGTTAGCTCCGTGTATTTTAATTTACATCGATCAATTACGTACATCAACCAATTTTCCTAATGATCCACAACATCATCAGAACAGATACCGACAAAACGTGTATTCTGTTTGAATGTCGCTGAAAAAATAGCACGGATTTTCAAATCGCGTGGTTCTTGCGCAGGCTCCTAGTCCTATCTACTGTAGAAAGTAGAAAGGGATGTACCACCAAATCTGCTGAAGGCAAAATGTATAAGCAACCACACTCGACCAGAAGTTTCTCTTGGAATTTTGCACCTTGCTCCTATCCCTAAACACATTTTATCCTCGTGAACTAGTCCAATCCTTTATTTGCCATTCAGTGGCCACCTCACGTTCGCTGTAGATGGCACGGGGACAACTGAAGACATTGGCACTGCTGCCTACGCACACGAGAATCTTCCTATCTGCTTATTGGCATATGACAAACTGCCAATTCATGCATGCATCCGGCAACAGGGATACATCTTCACATGCGCCTGATTTCGAGAGCTTCTGCGCAGCTGGGATTCGGGACCATTATATTGTTGCTTTGCTTGCCCTATCCTAGATGGAATGTCTAATTGTTTTGCATTATATATGTTGTATTTGTGGCATTAAAATACTTGATTTATCGGGGGCACATGAGCTATTCAGTCTTAATTGCCATATGATTCTTGGGACATTCAGTATGAACTAAGCAGGTGAAATTCAGACTCTGCCAAGATGTTCAGCAAGTGGGATGTCGATTAATTTGTTAGGATATTGCTTTTTATATTTGTTTCATGCTTATTACCAGCCCTACCCAACTTCGTTACAAGCTATGACATAAAGGCTTTTGTGTTGATGTAAACATTTCGCACACTGAAGTGATTTGCGCTCTAATTTTTACTGTTAACTGAAGTCTGCACTCTAGCTAGCACCAAATTAAAGCCAGGGAAGTCGTTGTCCCGTTGGACATATATATACACTTAAATTATGTTTTTTTTTCTTCTGATGATGGCCTTTTACTATGAAGTTTGCTAATATACTCGCAAGCTAATAAACCTGACTTTCCTTTTTTTTTTTTCATTTGGGAAAGCGAAGAGGACTAAAGTCTGAATTTCTACTCGTCAAAAGGACTACTGCGCGTCAGCTCAAGTCCTTTCTCAACACACTTCCTACAGGCTTTAATCCGTTTCTGCCTTTGGCCGTATGCATAAACTCCACAGTATATATAGACTTTGGCATCGATCGAGTACTTTTGTAAAGTTCCACTAGCGTCCACTAATAGTAGATTAGTACGTAACAGTTCACTATATTGTTTTTACTGTACTCTTATATATGTCTTCATATATGAGCAGTGTAATTAGCAGGCCTTAATAACTGTGTGTATATGTGTACTCACCGGGACGTGGGAGTCACGGGCATTGCGCTTGGGGTCGGTGGCTGAGAAGACGGTGTAGACGAGCACGAAGGTGCCGATGATCTCGGCGGCGAGGCCGGTGCCCTTGGAGTAGCCGTCGCTGAGCTCGTTGGCGCCGCCGCCGTAGCGCACGAAGTAGGCGCTCTGGAAGCCCTTGACGAGCCCCACGCCGCAGATGGCGCCCAGGCACTGCGCGATGATGTAGAGCAGCGCGCGGACCAGGGACACCTTCCTCGCCAGGAACAGACCGAAGGTCACGGCCGGGTTGATGTGCCCACCTGATTCATGCACACGATTGATGTGTCAGTTATGTGTCACGCACGCACACGATTGAATGCAAGTATGCTGCCGGACCGCCGGCCGGACCGGACCTGAGATGCCGGCGGTGCAGTAGACGAGGATGAAGATCATGCCGCCGAAGGCCCAGGCGATGCCGAGGATGCCGACGCCGCCGCACGCGGCGTCGGGGCCCGACGCGTTCGCGTCCGTCTGGTGCTTGTACCCGATGACGGTGGCCACGGTGATGTAGAGGAAGAGCAGCGTGGCGATGAACTCGGCGATGACCGCGCGGTACAGGGACCACTTGGTCAGCTCCTCCGCGTCGATCAGCGGCGCCGGCGGAGGGTCCGTGTAGTCCTTGGCCGAGAACTCGCCGGCCTCGGGCCCCGATGCCTCGATGTCCTTCGCCATGGCTAGCGAGCTGCTGCTCTAGCTAGTAGCTAGCTTAGATAGCTCTGCTCAGGCTCTGCGCTCGTGCTTATGGTTGCTGTGTGGTGTGAGGCCGGAGACGGGAGAGCCGAGGTATATATGGGGCGCGGGAGGAGGAGGACGAGCTCGATCATCACCTCGATCGATGATGGTTTGCTTAGCGACCGCTTGATGATTACAATAATTTAGCTGGTCAGGGATAAGGGGGTTTAGTTTCTGGTTTGAGGTTTTTTTGGGATATAATTTTGCCGCCCACAACCGACTAAACCCTCATCATTATGTCAGCCAGAGTCACGAACTGGTGGCCAGTGAGCAATCGGAGGGGCGACTCACTTATTCTATATATGGCTTGTGTGCTTACGTATACTGTCCGTGCTAAAAAAAGGTGAACAAGCGAATTGAGAATTTGAGATCCTGACGTACGTTTGAAAGCACAAAACCTCTGGTGCGTCCAATTACTGGTCCAGCTTCAATTGCGTGGCTAGTAACTTGTCAGATCCAAGAATTAGGTGGGTGAAACTATGCAAGCAAGGCATAAGTCATATGGACTATTGTGAACTAGAGCGAACAATGAACAATGACACAAGCATATGTGCAGCTGTTGTAAAAAGAAAAGCATATGTGCAGCTAGAGAAAAAAAAAAACTATTAAACAACCAAGAATATGGCCGGGTGCATGCTGTGGAATAGTAGCGACGGATGCGCTGTCAGGATGGCTGTCATCGTTGTAAGCGACTATCAGGAATATCAGTTGGGAAAATGAGGCACACATTTGGGATGGACATCCTATATTATTCAGATGAAGAACTAAACACAATTCGCCGCATTATCCTCTGAATGGAAAAATCGCAGAGCTTATCGGCCAGTGGAGATGCTTGGAGACTTTGATTGGCAATAATAACAAAACAGGAACAGCGAATCATTGCATTGGATTGCATCAGACAGCGAGCCCTATAGCTAGCGCTACCTACAATACAAATTGAGATTCTTATCGCAGGCCGGGCTCGATTAGTTGCAACGTACGTACGTATTACAATTACGAGCTGTATGAGTGTGACGGCATTAGCTGTCGTCGTCCTCGATCGCCCCCTTTCTGAAGGAAAACTCGAGAGGTTTCTAGCATGCATGGCACCCAGCTATGTACAGGGTTCTAAACCTAATCCTGTCCCTTCTCTGGACCACACACACACGAACTCCCCATGACCATTCAGTCTTGCTAGCGTATCCGCACGCAAATGGAGGTGATATGGTTGATCATTGAAGATTAATCACGGCACTTTGTATGAACAATAATGTTGGCTTTGTGGTGAGTTGTGATTTTGTTCTGTTCTCGTTGCATCGATCCTATCTGTTCCGTGACTCATAGTACATCCACATGAGCGAAATTAAACGCTCGGGGGCTCTGCCCCTTTGTCCTTGGCAAATGGCAAGTTAGCATCGTCTCGCTAGCTGTTTTGCTGATCCACATGAGCGAAATCAGGCAGGTCACTTTCCCTGATCGATGAGGACAAGCATGACATCGAAGCAGAGAGGGGCAGAACATTCGCCAGCGTGCCTCCCAATTCCACAAGATTTCGTCTCATGAGTCATGATAGTGAACAATCCTCGAGGCGCGCAATATGCGTATCCTGCCGATCTAGGCGACACCTGGCACAACGGCTGCCTTGAGATTTTGCAGCAGGCCTGGAGAATACGCGAGAGCGGCGGCCGGCCAATCTGGCGGTGCCACCTGCGTTCTTGTGGCTGCCAAGAGCCGGGCGGCTCGCGTCCCTCTCACGAGCCCAATCCCAATCATCCACGTCGGTGCTGGCAGCGACGGACAAGAGTTGCGGCCTGCATTCTATTTCTACTACAGGCCGATAACATATGCGGCGCTCCAATTCTATGCTATCTGCCGCCGGTTTCTACCGACCCGCGGCCGCCACCCGTGTCAGCATGCGAAGAATTGATGATGGGTCGGAGAACGACGGCGAGCCAATAGCACGCCACGGGTGAACTCCGTCGAGGTCACGTTGTCCACGGGGGCTGCGGCATAGTTGCACCTGCAGTTCATCAGTTGAACAGGAAGGGAATTGGGAGAGAGCTTGACATCACCAACAAGGAGCATTTCAGGCTTCCAGAGCATAGCGAGGTCGGGAATCATCCGCGGCCGACGCGGATGACCACGCCGATCACCCCTGAAATGGGCCGGCCCAACACTTTGGTGGCCCAATAGGCGTCTTCTTCCTCGCGCCGTCGAGCGCCGCCGAACCCTAACCCGCGCCACATCGCGTCGAGCTTCGCCGTCGTCGTCTTCCTCCCCGCGCCCCACCGCGCCAGCTCGCCACCGCTCCCGCACGCCGCCCCCAACTCCAGCCAACCTTCTCCTCGGGGTATAGAATGTATGGCCACCGGGAGGCAGCGGCCCGGTGGTCGGAATGGTCGCCGGGCGGCTTAGGTGCGGTTGGCGGTCGGGGCAATTGGGTTAGGTTGGGGCGGGGCGTGGAGCTCGGATCTCCGAAGATGGTGGATGCGCGGCGAGCTCGGAGCAGCGGAGCATTTTCATGGCGGCGGCGACGAGAGAGCGGGAGAGGGGAGAAGGGGGAGCCGCAAGCCGGGGGGGGGGCGTGGACGGCGATGTCGCGGAGGAGCGGCGGCGTTGCGAGGAAGAAGGCCAGGGGACGGCTTGGGGCCAGGGTCGCCGCCTTGGGCCGTGGAAAGGTTGGGCCGCCCCAAGCGGGGGTGGTCGGCGCCAAGCACCCCCGAGTGAGGTGCCCCTGCAATCTTCACTACACCACTTGGCATGTACAATACTCCTACTCGCTTCAGGGAGCATGTCACCGCCAGTGAAGGTAGCACATCGTTGTCAGAGCAGAGAAAAACCCTTTTGCTCTTTTCGAAAGCCCGGTGTCAGAGCACAGCATCTTTCTGTCAAGGCCTTGTTTAGTTCCCTCCGGAAGTTAGAAATTTTACAACTCCGACATCTGAAGACGTTTCGTTTGTTTGTGGTAAATATTGTCCAATCATGGATTTACTAGGCTTAAAAGATTTGTCTCATGATTTACAACAAAACTGTGTAATTAGTTATTGTTTAATTATATTTATTGCTCCATTTATGTGTCTAAAAATTGATGTGAGAGAGAGTGTAAAAAAATCTGGAACCTGGAGGGAACTAAACAAGGTCCAAGCCTGTATGTGAACAAAAACATATGAACGAAAACATTGCGGCTTGACGCCATCAGAGTCTGTACAAGGATTGTTCCAGCTTGACGAGCCGACATTTTTTTTTTTTGACAAGAGACGGGCCGAGTTGTATGGCACTTTAGATCCTACGACATTTTTTTTTTTGGCACGAGCTCACAAATTCAGACCCCAGCTGCAAGCTCTGCAAAAATGTCGACAGAACCAACACCAGCCCGGCCCGTAGCCCCGTACCAACGCATCCTACAATTTGTAAGCAAAAAAATATTTTTGCTAAAAGAAACAAAAAAACATTTTTTTATGATATGATTTTCCTCCTCAAACTTAAGACATCTTACTCCCTAAACTCTTAGAAACCGTTTAAATAATTTCCCTAGGTTGAATTAGTTTTCCTGTCACTTTCATCATTTTATTAGTTACTAGCAAACATGCCCGTGCATTGCAACGGGAGAAAAAAAAAATGTTATGCACTCAATTAAGAATAAGGGCATCATAAAATTTTTCTTGCATTGCTAAGCACAAAAATTGTGCTCATAAATAAAATTAATGAAAATAGGTAAAATCAATATTAAATTTCATAAATTCTTTTTAGACATGTAAAGATTTGTAACTCAATTATCATGGAATTAGTTATATTGATATCAAGAGCTACTATGTGTGATGATTATGACACAAGGTCACTCTCAATTTTCCATACTTTGCAGAGGATGGCACTGGTTCATACTTTCACAATTTGTTTTTGGATAATCGACTACATTTAGACTATAATAATATGAGTTTTGATTTTTAATACATTAATAAATTTATGGTAGAAATATTTATTTGTCATCAGTCAAAGGTATAAGAAGTTCAAAGCCTATATATTGTGTTGTCTTTTTTTTTTATTTATCTATTTGCATGTGAGTATTTACCTTTGCTAGTTTGGTTTCTTCTCGTCCATTAGTAGAGGTTGTGGCTATAAAAATTATAGGAGGGAGTAATCAATCAAAACTGATATAAATGTTGGATCTGGATTTTTTTTTTTGTTGGTGAAAACTTGTAAATGTTGAATCTGTTTTTTTTTTTTTTTTTGCGTTTTTAATCTTCTACATCTACGAAAGGAAAAAAAGAGAGATGAGACTTGCCCGAGAGATATGTCGCTCCAAAGACCTCCTGAAGTCATTGGTAAACGATTGTTTTTTATCGCCAACAAAAAGGCAAAAAAAAAGTAATGTATTTGTTTGAAGACCGATGGGATCCGTATTTGTGGCCTCGCTTGGTTCTCGGGCTTAGTTTAGGACTGCACCGACGCTATGCACGTATAGGCATGCAAATCGACCTTGGTTCGGTACGACCTTGGTTATCAAGAAAATCTACAAACTTCCAAAAATCTAGAGAAAATTATAAAGCTAGATTAGGACTTAAAAACAAAGTAAAATATTTATAGCTCTTGAAGTTATATAAAAACATCCATAATTTAGAATTAGGTCTATATAAATAGGAACATATTCAAAAAATATGAAAGTTTCCCAAAAATGTTATGTTATCAATTGATGTATAAACATACTCAACCTGAATGTATTCTTCGTTAAATGCATATTGAATTCCTATTGCTTTTATCTCATATTTTTGTTATACAAAAGTCTTTAAAAAAACACATTATAAGACACTATTTTATGTCTTATGTGTTTTAAAGACTTTACATAATAAAAGTATGGGATGATACAACAAAAAATATGTGTTTGTGCATAAGGTTTCCGATGTAAATGGTGTACTAAACCATTTCAAGAGCTTCAAACGATTTTTTGGTTTATCTCAAGGACTTTTCTCAGAATTTATAGAAGCTTAGATATTTTTTGATGTTTTACTTAAAAGCCTTATTAGGTATTTATTGGATATTTAACTAAAAAGAATGAAATCACCTTGCAAATCACTTCTAACCTAGTAAGGTTTAATTCCCCTACCCACATGCTCTTCAAGAACTTCCATGCAACCATAGAGAGTGGTGATTACTAGACTCCGTATCTATGTCAAATTCATGGACACTCTCGCCTTCGATTGCCTCATTAGCACAAGTAGTGGAGTTGACCCATCAATCAACATCGGATATGTGAATACTAGCTAGAATTAGATTAAATTAGTTTAGTTTCCCATGGTAGATTTTTAGCATGGGTATTGCTTCCTATCATATTCTTCACTAGGAAGGAATACTGCTAGACTTTATTCCTCTATCTTATCAGGAGTTGTTTTAGCCCTCTTGTATGTGTTCTAGTTAGAGTACTACTCTTAGTGCGGGAATTTGGATGCTTGGGCTCATGGTTCGATATATCATGGACATCGGAGCCCTTATCTTTCGTGCTAGTTTACCTTCCAATCCTAACTTCATGTGACCTGGATTCTATGTATGCACACTTCCCAATTTTGTGTCGTCTGGTTCCCTCTATCGACGAAGGTGATGGTAGAAGATCTAGCCTTGTCCAATTTCAGCACAACGATGGTCGATGTACATTCAATGGATTTAATGTGACTCCACTAGTGGTGTTGTCTCATGCAGCACTTAAACAATGACTCAAGTTTCTTCTTCAAAGGAAATGTTGTCTCCACATTTCGAAGTTGCATAGATTCTCTTTCTATAGCGAGGTGCATCAATAGTGTATCGGGACTTCTATGTGTTTGTGCTTGTCCTTGAAAAATCATGTTTTACTAGTGACTTGTTTAAGATTTAGGGTGTACGATACAGTTCAACAATAATAAATTCCATCCTTCTTTTCTGATACAAAAATATGAACAAGCTAGGGTAAATTTCTAGTTTTAGTTTAACTAACAAACTTGCCCATGCATTGCAACGGAACTCCATACTAGCAGGAATCAAACTTCATATTATTGCTAAATGCGAGTAGTTCTTAACTCATATGAGCAAAATACATTTTGGAATCGTACTTTCTAAATGTCAGTTGTCTTAACCCATATGAGTATGGGTCTTGGATTTGGGTAACATAAAAGGCACAGATAGCATGAGTGTAGTTTGGGCAGTAAGAGAAACTCCAAGAGCCTCTTGATACATTCCTTCCAAATGGTCAGGAATAAAGATTTTTTGATGAAAAAAAACCCTTCAATAGTTTCTTTAATTGGTTATCCAAATATATCCATTTATATTCTGGCTTGCTCACTTGCCAAAGATAAAAATGAGAATGGCTCTCTAGTCCACATATTTGATATAGAAAAATATACAAAACAATTGTTTTTGCAAAAGAATCCTCAAATAATAATTTAGAGAGTGAGATTTAGAAAGACCCTTGGAGATGCTCTTGAAACCAGATGGACCAAACAGATAGAAAAAATTGAAATCTAAAAAATATCTCGATGGCAAGAAACATGAAATAATTAAAGATCAACAAAACCAAACTAACTTAAGGGGACAAAAAAAAAAAAAAAAACTAATGAAAAGAATATGGAAAACCTACTATGAGCATGAACAAAAAAGAATCTATTTATGTGTTAACATCTTTCTCGGTACTAAATCTGTGAGCTTTGTACCCGTTTGATTGTGCTACAAAATGTGATAGATTTTGACAACATAAAATCTATCAACAAATAACTAAATGTTGCAAATAGAAAATCTAGTGAAGTGCTTAAACATGGAATGGACGGGTGTTTGCACTACTCGTAGTAAAAATGATCGCTTGGACATTTTCAAGGCGGGAAAAGTGAAACTTCTAGTAGAGTTAAGATGTTTCAAGTCAAGGAAAGGTAATGGTTTATATTTAAAGGAATAGGTGCAGTTATTGGATCTTCAAATGGTAGGCATTTACAACCTAGAAAAGTGAAAAATTAAGGGGAGAAACATGTAATGTTAAGCTAAGAAAAAAAAATACTATTTGCAAGAGCTGACATTGGACTAGGATACGAGATCGTTGTGGTATTGATGTCATGCGAGAAGACAATATGCTTGATAGTCTCGCATAAATAGTAGTCTATACAAGAGCTTTGTATTGAAGGGCATTGAGGTGAAAATTGTCCTTTTTGCTTGACGAACCTCGTAAGTAAGAGTTAATGAATCTCTTCAATTGCATGACTCAACTTGGACAATTTTCATCTATAGGAGAGGTGTGGCTAGTTGATGAACATGGTGAATCTAAAATTCATATACTAGGACAAGGCTTCACAAATTTGAAGTGGTTGGAAGTATTTGAGATTCCAAATTTGTTGAGACAATGGATTGAAATGGTCCTAGCGAGTTATTCTCTTACTCGAAAGTAACTATGATATCAATGATTGCCTAGAAGTCTTGTAGTATCTTTCTCACATCCTAGCGGATATGACCAAGATGCTAAGGCTAACGTGACTTGGTTTCCTAAATTAGAAGAGGTTGAAATAATAGAATTCCCAAAACTAATAGTGTCTTGTATTCATAGGCAAAGTCGAAATGTGATTTTTTTTTCTTTACTTTGAAGGGGGACAAGCAATACATATTTTATGTGGTTAAATTTGGTATTTTTAGTGAAAATGGTTTGAACTGGGGTGGGGTGGGGGGGGGGCACCCTCTCACCCCAATCCTCGCCACTACTTTGTATCCTTAGTCTAGTTCTCTGCATGCTAACTATTGCACATGCATGCTAGTTTAAGGATTAGCTAGATAATGTCTTTAACCTTTGGATTGTCTTCAATTGGATGGGGGAATCCTAATGATTGCATTTTTACTCATATCCTAGCTTGCCTAAGAGCTAGCACCACTTTGCGTCGTGTGTACTTGGGGTTAAGATGTGGGCTTCTCCTTATTACTCGAAGTGCCACCCCCTCAAATAAGTGTTTGTGGCAACGACACCTTTAGTCCACCTAAGGATGGAGAGCGTTGAGCTTTGATAATTCATCTATCCAAATTAGAAGTGTTGACTATGTGGCCCTCCTCTATTAGTGTTCTCCTCTAAAATTTGTAATCCCTAAATTCCCTCAAGATAATTGACTCAAGTGATGCCTTTTCATTGAGTTAAGGTCATGATCACATGAGATATTAGTGTCCAGTTGAATACTTCACTATTGTAGAATGTGGTGTAAATAATGGAGAGCGGCTAACACATCTATTGTCTTATTTCCATAGGTCCATAAATTCATTGTGTGCAAGTGTGAGAATTTTTCTAGGTTTGGTTTGGTGGACCAAAAAAGGTGAGATGAGGAAATTTGCAAATTTACTCAATGGAGGCAAAGACTCAAAGCAAACTAGAAACAGAGGAGGGGGCTCGATCGAAGTCTAGATTTCTTCCAAATATTGCAGATAAGTGGTAGCCCCAAGTTGCTCTCCTCCTATTTCCCATCCTCCTCTTCTTTGTTTCCCCTTCCTAGCCTCCATGGATTAATATATGTCTCTTGAAAGCATAGGGGTGTAGATACACTTTTGCCTCTCTCACACTTCACCTCTATCACTATTTTGTACATATGGGGACGTATGAATTTAAGAGGTCAGGAATTGTTGTCGCTAGATCCCCGCTAAAGGTCATCTTATTGAAATTGTTAGTGAAATCCCCAATTCTTGTTGTTTCACTACTACCCAAACTACAAAACACTTTAGACTGAATGTGTTGGAATGTTTTTTTTGTTGTCTATGTTGATAGATTGAGCCTCCTTGGGGACAAATAGGTACAACCCTTTTTAACAAATTAAATTAGCAAGATGAGCTACGTCAGTTCCTTACTTCTATCAACTTCTATCAAGAACAATTAGCCTCTAGTACTGCTGTGTTGTGATTTTAACCTTGACATTAGGCCACAAGCACTAAGTTATCAATATATTTGGGTGGGGACTCCCCCACCTCCCTAGTGATTTCATAAAAAAATAAAAATCAACTTCTAGTACTAGGACAAGACGCTAGACAAAATATGTAGTGCAAACCACAACTACCATGTAAACCCAAAACCATGGCAAAAGGTCGCCTAAATTCATCAAAAAATTCACACATGTAGGTGATATGATAATACACAACCTTGTAAAATATCTTGTCCAAACTCGACTTCGTTTGTGAACTATAAAAATAACAAATTTGTAACATATTTTTATATCTCACAAACGAAGTCGAAGTTTAGACAAGATTTTTTACAAGGTTGTTTATCTTCATATCATCTACATGTGTGTTTTTTTATGAATTTAGACGACTTTTTTTTGCCATGGTTTACACGGGTTTACACGATAGTTGTGGTTTGCACTACATATATTGCCATCCCATCGATACCAAAAGTTAATGACCTTTCAAATTGACTATGACAATTAATTTGATGTCCTGAATAGTGAAAACAAAGAGCTAAGAAGGCATTGTCATCGCCAAGTTGATTGGAACCATTACAACAATCAAAGCCTAATTAACCCAAAGTAACGAAGAGCCGGAACTTCCTAGTCACCAATGTACTTTGGGTTGGTCATTCTACTTTTGTTTGTTGACCACAATTATTGTTTCCCTTCTAATAACCCAATTATGTGTTATAAAAATAGGAGGGTTGTAGGCATAGAATAGAGACAATTATCACATTCACAAAGTTACTAGGGAGGTCACCGGATCAAAAGAATCGAAGAAACTTTTTTGGTTCTTAATATTAGCCTAATTAATTAATTAAGTATATAATATAGATAGATTGGGGAGAAAAATACCACAACGCTCAGGCCCGACCAACATATAGTACGGCCCATTTTGATGGTCCGCCTGCATCTGCCTTCCCCGCAGCTTTCCCATAGTACACTACTACGTAATTGAACTTGCATGGTGTTTATTTTTATTTTCCGTGGCGGCATTTCGAAAACCGCCAGGGAAATGCCCGCCACGGTTAATCGATTAACCGTGGCGGGCATTGTAAAATAACCGCCACGCTAATGGGGATTAACCGTGGCGGTTTTATTACAATGCCCGCCACGGTTAATCCCCATTAACCGTGGCGGTTTTATTACAATGCCCGCCACGGAAAAGTCTGGGCTATAAATACAGCCCCAACCTTCTTCTTCCCCACGGGATTTCGCCATTTTCTAGGGTTTTGAGCTTCAAAACTCTAGAAAACACCATTTCTAGGGGGGAAGGTTTTGCCCTCGGTTTGATTGAAGTTTGGCACCTGGTAGGGGCTAATTTCTCCTCTTTCTCCCCTCTTTTTCTCTCCCTATGCATGGTCCTCCCTCTCTTTGAGATCCAATTGAATGTGGTTTGTGCTCTCTCTCTTCCCCCTCTCTCCCCCCCTCCCCTCCCCTTATCTCTCTACCCCCCCTCTCTCTCTCCCCCCCTCTCTCCCCCCTCTCTCTCCCTTTCTTTTGAGATCTAGTTTTGATCTCTCCCTCTCTCTCTCTCTCTCCCTCTCAAGCTAGCTCCTCTCCCCTCTCTCCTCTCCTTCTCTCTCTCCCTCCCCTCTCTCTCCCTCCCCGTCTCTCTCTCCCTCTCTCTCTCCCTCTTTCTCCCCCCTTCCCTCCCCTTGTCTCTCTACCCCCTCTCTCGCTACTCCCCTCTCTCTCTCTCTCTCGTATTCCTCTTTTTGCACTTTAATCATCGATACTTCGATCTCTAATCATCGACGCTCTCTTTGCTTTGGTTTAATTAATTTGAGCAGGCCGTCATGGCGCCGAATAGGGATTGGATGTACAGGCCGAGGATGAGTTTGGATTTCGTTGATGATGTGCGAAAAGAAGTTTATGCCCGTCGCCGCTAAGCATCGAATCGGTCGTGGTTCCGGTAATGGTGTGCCCGTGCTATCGCTGCAAGCATATGTTCTTACACAAGGATGACGACGCCGTGGAGCACTTGCCGCGTATGGTTTCATCGGGAGCCGAGGTACACCGTGGTGGACGTATCATGGTGAAAAAGAACCGAAAGTGTCGCAGCCCGTTCATCTGAGGACCCCGCCGACCGCAAACGACGGAAACAACGGTGGTGGGACGAAGGACGAGAACAAGTTGATAATCGTGATTACATCACCGTAGATGAACCGCTTGAAGACATGGCGTAAGACAAATGCGGGTGGAGACGATGGTGAACGATCGAAGAGTTGATGACATGTTGCCCGAGGATGCCGATCTTTTCGAGGATATTGCTAACCTCAAAGATGAAGATGACGTGTTGTTTGGCAATCCAAGATGGCTCGAGAATTTTAGACGATGAAGCAAAGCGGCAATTGACCCTCTCTACAAAGACGACGGCAAATGTCCGAAGCATTGCACGGTGCTACATTTTAACCTAATGATGTTGATGCCGAAGGCTCGCCATGGGTGGTCGACACGAGCTTCAATGACCTGTTACGGGTCCTCGGTGACACCGTTTTACCCGAGAGGAATAAGGTGCCCGCCAATACCTATCGGGCGAAGAAGCCGATTCGCCCCGTGGGCGATGAAGCTTAGGAAGTTTCATGCGTGCCCTAACCATTGCATTCTATACCGGGTAACTATGCGGACTTGTAGAACTGTCCGCGTTGCGGCGATAGTCGTTACAAGAGGAATGCCGGGTGTCGTGCCACCGGCGAGGAGGGACCGCCGAGAGGGCCCAAGAAGCGTAAGACGGCCGGCAAGAAGAAGCGGATGCCACCTCCCGAGGACGAGGAAGAAGAGGGTTACACCCGAAGGAAGATCCCTGCCCCTATCGGTGTGGTACCTACCCGTGCTCGATCGCTGCGTGCAATTTTTGGGAACCCGTGAGGATGCCAAGCCGATGTCCCGCATGCATCGGGCCGAACGCACGAAGGGCGATGGCAAGTCGCGACACCCCTCGGATGCCAAAACGTGGAAACACATCAATGACATGTTCCCGGAGTTCACTCTAACAAAGGTGGAAAGGGGTCAAGATTATGGATGCGTCCGAGAAGAAGAAGTTCACTCTAAAGGCCATGATAATGGCCACCATCGCTGATTACCCCGCTCTCTTTTCATTGTCGGGCAGATTAAGGGGAAGACAAATTTTGCACGGTTTGCATTGAGAATACCTGCTCCACTTACCTTAGCGGATCCCAAAAGACGGTGTACATGAAGCATCGTAAAAATTCTCTCGCAAAGAACACAGTACCGAAACTTCGATGGATGAGTACTTTGACGGGCGAGCCGAGGTTGAAACGGAGGAGCCTGAAGGGGTAAAGTACGGGCCAAAGGTGTTTGAAATGGTGAAGAACATAAACCACGAGTTTGGAAAGAAGAAGAAAGCCGGTGAGCCAAAGGCAAAGAAGAAGCGGAAGCGGAACAAAAAGGCAAAGGGAAGAAGAAGAAGAAGAAGAAGCGTATGCGGGAACCCAATCCGCCACCGCCCAAAGTCCCATTCAAGAAGCGCCGATTTTCTTCAAGCACCTACCATACCGAAGATGCTCCATACACCTCATGCCATCGATAACATGCATCTACGTATGAATGTCTTCGAGAGCTTGGTCGGGATTTTCCTAGACATCAAGACTAAGACGAAGGACGGTGTCAAGTCACGCCGATCTTGCCGACATGGGCATCGCTCGAACTTCACTTGACACCCTCGGGAATAGCGGAAAAGTCGACATTCCAGCCGCGAGCTACAATCCGACACGGGATGAAAAGAGGGATTTTTGCAAATGGCTCGGGGATGTCAAAGTGCCGACCGGTTTCGTTCCAACATGAAGAGCATTGTATCGATGAAAGACCTCACACCGCCAAACTTCAAGGCCCATGACCGCCATGTCATGCCGACGGTGTTCCTTCCAATTGTGATTAGGTGCATTGGCCCGTAGTTCGTGAAGATGGTCGTTACACGCCTGTGCTACTTTTTAATCGCATCACGTAGAAGGTCATCGGGAAAATGACCTCCCCGCGACCGAAAAGAGTTCATCGCGGAGACTATATGCCACCGAGATGTGCTTACCACCGCCTTTCTTCGATATTATGCCACACCTCATGATACACATGGTCGATCGATAGAAGAACTGGGCCTCTCTACCCGCACGAGATGTGGACGAACGAGATGTGGAAGACCCGAGCACCGTGGGCCGAAGTTCGGGGCGGGGCTCGAGGTATAGCCGAAGACCGTGGATTCTTGGGCATCCGACACGGCCGACTACCACACGAGGCGCAGGTACAAGGAAAACCTTAAGATGCAAGGCTATGAGCAAGCCATAAAGGGCATAGTCGAGAAGAAAATAGAAGAGGTATTAACGACAAGAGGTCTTTGCAACATCCAAGGAAGCCAAGGTGTGAGTACGAAAGTGATGTCGCCGAAGAACCCAATCGACGATCTCGTCCGAACCCGCGGTGGGCAAACTCTATATACCCGTTGGCGGGAAGGGGAAGAAGAAGGAGGTGGGCTCTGCCGTGGTGTCCGCACCACGGAGAAATATGTTGTACAATAACGAGCCGGGCCCACCGCAGTATGCCTTCGCTTATCCGACATCCATAGAACCAGGCCCGGGTGATGAGGAGATCGATATCCCGTGAACAAGGAGAAACAAGTACTCAAGGACCTTCGGGAGAGGGGAGTACCTATGGAACAAGGAAGACATTGTCCCCGTGGAAACCGACGACACCACCTCCGACGGTAGCGGCCGCAGCCCTCCTCCCTCCCGGTGGTGGTGGCGATGACGATGATGATAACGACAACGACGATGGTGGCCGAGGTGCCTAAGTCCTCGTCCAACCCACCGGAAGTACCGGAAGGAGAAGATGGTGGCCGAGGTGGTGGAAGTCCTTGTTCGAACCCACCTCCTAAGAACAGAAGAAGAAGACGGTGGCAAGACACCGCCTCACGGCTCGCCAGCAAGAGGACACCTTCTCCTAAGAAGGTTGCTCGCCGCCCTCCCACGCCGCTCAAGCGCCCAATGGTCGAGGAGGGCCTTAAAATGTGACAGTATAGGAAAAAAAAAGTATGGCTAATTAACTTGTACTAGGCATTAATTAGTGGCTAATTTAGTTCAATTCCACATGCATAGGATTCTCAACACCGCCTCGTAGCAAATCGGAAGGAGGATGAGGTCGAATGTTCCCCCAAGCGCCGAGGAAGAAGAAGCTATCAAAAGAAGATGAGGAAGTTCTTGCCCCGACCAACAAATACTTAGATGATGAGGCCGGGAAGGAGCTAGCGGAGAAGGAAAAGGACCTCCGATTGGCTAAGCGTAACCCGGGGCCGTGAAGACCGGCAAGAGTAGGTACTTATATGCGTGATAATCTCAACCAAACTTAGCCGGACATATTACGTAAAAGCGTTTAGCTAGAAGATGCTAACGCATATCTCCTTCCTCAGATAGGAATTATATACCCCATCGCGCGGGAGGATGGGTCAGCCCGACAGCCTGCACTACTTTGAGCTTGGCAAGTTCATGGTGCCCAAGGGCCAGCTAATCGAGGAAGAGGAGTGGGACACTCGCAGTTCCACCTATTATATAAGCATGCAGTTGATCGGGGGTGAGGGAGTTCCATTTCGTGGTTCCTAAAGAGCTCTTTCACTTGACTTCGACATTTCACCGCCACTAGGCTTCGACGAAATGTGGCGGTTGCTACGGCGCCAGACCTCGACCAATCCGTTGTCACCCTCTATGCCGCGTGAGTTTGTTTACCGATCATTACGCCGCCGCATTACCGACTAATTCTAGCTCTCCGATTCTATAATGACGTGACCACATGTGCTTGCGGGATGCAAGCATTGATAGCCCAAACGATGGATCGGCCGAGTTGTGTTTCTATGTCCAAATGTATATATAGACGTGGTCGAATTTTCTCATTACTTTGATGGAGAGCCGAGGAACCCGAGCTCAAGAAGTCGGGCAAGGCCGAACAATATAAACACTATGAAAGATTATGCGATGCAAGAGTTAGAGAGATGGCGCACTACATCCGTAAGTGCATGAAGAAGATCAAATCGAGGCCGGTTGTCTCATTGCGCCCAACATATCAAGTAAGTCAAAAGCAATACTTTTTATTTTTGAACACTTGAATCTATCTCTAATCAAATAAAATGGTGTAGCATGGCCGGTATAGAAACAACGAAGACACATTGGCCAATTGGATTACTTGGCTAATCTTCCCTCGGGATGGAGCGGCCCTTAGGCCGACTCGTTGTATGATACGCCAAAAGGCCTTTACGCACATTTTGAACAGGCCCCGCAAAACCGTAAGTCACGACACTTGTATACTATTTCGTACCACAAACTTCGTAAGTCATGACACTTTGGGGATTTCGCATGTGGCTTACAAGGATTACTTGAAAGACCCCCGAGTCATTGGATCGGAGGATGGGCATACGCAAAAAAAAAACATAAGGACGAAATGAAGATCGGCGAGATTACGAGGTATATGCAGCATTACTCGTTTGCTCGTCCATATTGAATGGTCTCATAATATTTTAACCATTTTTTGGTGCATATATCGTGCATGCAAGGCGGTAAGCCTTTACGGCAAAGAACCTCGTGGTGGTTTCTATGCCCAGACGCTCATATCCCGCAGTGACGTGTACCGTACTACGTGGCGCGAAATGACGAAGAAAACCACGCAAGGTTTTTGGAACAAAGGCTTGACGACCTTAAGTTCAAGAAAATGGTTGGCGCCATCCGTAGGGGCGCCGTTGAGGACGCTTAGCTACCTACCGCCGTTTCTTCGACCCTAACAAATGACCTTGCCACAAACGAGGACTTATGGGAACTACGGACCGGAGAAATAAGCTAGACATGAAGGACTATATGTGGGATGACATTGATTTGTAACCTAGCTAGCTAAACGTGATTGAGCAATCGATCGCTCGATCGAAGTTTTGTAAATTCGATGTGTGGTGGTCACTTTTAAACTCGGCGTGCTTTAATTGAATGTCCATATGTTAGTTGAATGTTAAATTGTGATGCATTTTTAAGATTTGTGTGAATATTCTCTTATTTTATTATTTAATATGTGGTTTAAATCATAATTTATAATTTTATAATATTTTTGAATTATTTTTTTATTAATCCTGAATTAATTAACCGTGGCGGGCTTTTAACAAAACCCGCCATGGTTGCCCACCATGGTTAATCTATTAACCGTGGCGGTCTTTGTTACGCGCCCGCCACGGTTAATGGATTTTCCATGGCGGGTATGGGGTCCGCCACGGTTAATCGAACCTAGCTCCGTGGCGGACCTAATGCCCCCGCCACGGAAAATCCAAAATGCCCGCCACGGTTAATCATTTCTGTAGTAGTGGTACTCGAGCTGTGAACACAGAGTATATGTAGAGCCCAGAAAGCTGTGAACAGATTTGGGGTGGCTGCTCAAGTTTTTATTTATTTATTTGTTTAGAAGACTGGCTGCTGAAGCTTTAGGAGTCAAGCTAGCTTACCAGACATCAATTGAAGTTCCCTAAATAAAAATACAGACATCAACTGACAAGCCCCGGCCCTCGTCCTGTCCCGTGTCGTGTCCGTCCACGGCGATATGATCCACCGTGACCGTGAGCCGCGCTCCATGCATGCACCGCAGACCGCGGTACGTGTACCGGTGTACGTCCGTGCTGTCACTCTCCTGCGCATCCGTGCTCCGTGCACGTGGCCGGCCGGCCGGGCTCCCTACAGGATCTCTTCGACCCGGCCGCAGCCGCAGCACGGCGCGCCGTCGGCACCGCCACCGCCAAGCAGCCTGGCCGTGGCCGGCTTCATCTCCTCCGGCCGGCGTCTCCGCAGCCTGCAGCATCTGGTGCTGACGAGTCGCTGAACGTACTCCAGTGGGCGCAAGTGTCGATGGTCGACACGGGCGCTGTCACGTACGCAGGCCAGTCCGGCTTGTCGCGGATTATACAGTGCAGCGCCCACGCGGCGCCTGGGACCGGAGCCACTCCGGCGAGGCCACGTCCGTCTGCTGAACCGGGTCCACCCGCTCCGGTGGGCATCGATCGATCCATCGCCTTTCTCTCCGGGCTCCGGCCGGCGAAAGCGACGGCACCCATGCAACGGATAACGATCCGGCGTGTGTAGGAGTACGTGTGATGGACTGGTGGTCTGCGACACGTCGGGCTTTAGGACGGACCCCATGGGTCAACGTTAGCCACCAAATTTTATTTCATTATTATTTTTGTTGTTTATTACTACAATCCGGCGAAAGAGTGTCCATCACAAGTTCACAGCGAAACAATGTGACGATGACCATACACGCGTAATTAAGAGAGCATCGAATTTCGCTGCAGCTGCAGGTCTTCCAGTGAGCGTTAACTTTGTATAGATTAATAAACCGGATCCGAGTATTTTACATGATCGGATAATAATGCTCAGACAGTGGGTATTTGCTATAATATTTCACATTAACAGCCATAATTAGCATGAGGAATTAGAAGACAACTTGTCTACAAACTCTCCTATTTTCAGGTTGGCACACTGATAAGTCTCTGTTTCCGAGTACCACGTACTATATATATTAATCCTGCAAAATACTTAAATAGTTTCTGGTTCATTATCCAAAACGAAAACGTTGAGCCAGGCACACGATCAATATCAGTCAGCTCAACGTGGCAGCACCCCACTGCCCAAATCGGACTTGGATCAGCCAGGGCCCAGCGAGCAGTGGGCGCAAGTGCAGTGCACCACCGTCCGTCGTAGCGATCCGAACGTGGTTGTTCCGGGGGCATAACCGTCATTGCATAAACGACCTTATCCGTTTTCACCCCGCTTTCCGCTCTCGGCCCTCCAGCGCGTATAAATCCACCATGACCGGTACCACCGGCGCACGCACGCGCTCATCTCCCTCCTCCCACCTTCCCTCCGCACGCGCTCGCTTCTTTTTCCCTCCCTGGTCATCCATCCCTCCGACGTGGTAGTAAGTAC
The DNA here is from genome assembly GCA_015847255.1 of Hyparrhenia diplandra. Taxonomy (NCBI): domain Eukaryota; kingdom Viridiplantae; phylum Streptophyta; class Magnoliopsida; order Poales; family Poaceae; genus Hyparrhenia; species Hyparrhenia diplandra. Next base: position 101,274 of record JADLZK010010704.1, on the reverse strand, counting down.
GCAACCGCTACGCACAATGGCGAGGTCCACGCGGTCGGCGGCGACGGAGCGCGCGTACCTCCACTTCGCGCAGGCGCCGCACGGCGCCGTCGTCGCCGACAGCGACAGGCGCCGGCGAGGACTTCGACGAGTCGGACATCTGGGGATACCTCGCACCAAGCGCCGTCGCGCCGGCGGACCCGCCACGGGCGCGCCAGCCGCAGCTTCTGCGGTCGCCGACGAAGGGGAAGAAGGCGGCACCGGACAGCGCCGGCGGCAGGGCCGCGCACGGGTCGCTGCCTGTGAAGATCCCGGACTGGTCCAAGATCCTGGGCAGCGAGTACCGGCCTGCTGGTGGATACCACCACTACGACTGGGAGGTCGACGACGCCGACGACGAGGGCTCCGTGGACGCGGCGCTCGTGCCGCCCCACGAGCTGGCCGGGCGGCGCCGCGCCGCGTCACTGTCGCTGATGAACGGGGTCGTTGGCAGGACGCTCAAGGTCCGGGACGCGGTCTGGAAGCGCACCGGGTTCCTATAGTTGTGTGTGTGCTTCGCTTTGACAGAGGAATTTAGCTTTCGATGATCGGGACTAGGCTAGGTAGCCAGTTAATTTCTTCATTCAGGTAGTGAGTGGTGCAGGTAGTAGTTGATGGATCGATGTTGTCTTTTAGTGAGTTTTTGTTTGGAACAGCGTTTGAGTTGTAGTTATCCCTTTTGCAGTGGGGTAATTCGATTTAGACTTTTAGTTGTGTGTCTCTCTCCTCAGTAAGCTTTGGCATTGTGAGGAGATGATGAGGTCTAGGTCTAGGTTCGTTGTATTTGTATCCTTGATGATTGTTCATCGATCGTTGCATTAATTAATTTGTTCGCTAGTGAATCATTTGCGTTTTTGAACAATTAACAGAGAATGCAGCACTACACTAGCAAGCAGGTGGCATTGAGCCATTACGTTTCGGTATATCATGCAATGTGAGCGATCAATTCGATCGGTGTCGTTACCCGTGGACAGTAAAACTGACTTGTCGATTGTCCTTGTCGCGGCGCGTGGGATTAATGTTAATGTGTACTCGTAAGACGGACGGGTCTAGTATGTTCCGATCTCTGTTTTGTTTCTCTTCAAGCGCATGCGTGTCTTGTGTTGATTCGTCCTTGCAGCGTAGTCGTCGATCGATGTGCAGTGACATCAATCATCGGTGTCTCGGTGATCTCATCGATCCTCGTCGTCGTGCGCGCGCACCAGCTGAAAATTAACAAGGGCCAAGTTGGCAGTAGCCGGCCGGCAGCAGCAAGGATCGATCGAGTCTCGAGAGGAGGAGGAATTGCCGATCGAGACTAGGCAAGGCATCCGTGTCATCGCCGGCCGGCGCCAACCATTGGCACCAGTCACACACACACACACGTAGTGCACTCACTCTCCGATCCGCCAACCGTACCAGAAAGTCTCACCAATAACAGCTCTTGCTTACCAGAGAGAAACTCACCTCTTGCTGGCGTACGTCTCGTTGTGTATAGTTGTAGAGCTGGCGTGTACGCTATGAAATGTAAACAGTGCTGTGTCATTCTCGAGTCATCACCTTGACTTGACCGTGTTTAAATTCCTTCGGTTAGTACGTGCACTGGCTGGCTGCTCGCCTCCAAAGCACCATAAATATCAGGTCCGTTTAACACAATCTTGTCGTGATGGCTAGCTGATGGGTTACGTTACTGGAGGCCGTTGAAGTTGAAACCAGCTGGACGTACTACACTGGACTGGAATGAGGACGATCGACTCTGATCAGCGTGAACGAAAAAGACAATCCAATATCTTAACTACAACTCCCGGCCTTGAGCTAACACACGGTGGAACAACACAACGTAATTCATCTCGATCTCTCAAGTTCAGATGCTGCAGGTTTGCAACCAGTCAGGCGTCAACACACGTCTTGCCTTTCCTTTGGCCACCCTCTTAATTAATGAAAAACGGGTGAAGTCGCGATCGCGAAAAAGACGTCAACACACACACATGTGTTGGGTAGATACACACCAGGTCTAGACTAGAACTGAAGCAAGGAACGAACGAACGCCATGCATGCACTGACTGCAACCTCTGGCTTTTTTTTAAGGTGCCGGCGCCACACAGTGATCAATAATTGATCGCCCGGCCGTACGTACGTCGACGGATAAGACCGTGTGGCCGCGTGGGTGATCCATGCCCCGCGTGAGCGCCAACTCGTCTCGCGTTCCTGTGGTTCAGCTATTGCCCCTTGAAAACCTGAAAAACGCTGACGGTGACCGATAGCGATGGAACGTTCTAGGACGCCAGAAAATGCAACATATTTAATTTGAAGTTATACTTGTTAGCATAATAGCATCCTTAGGTTTACCTGTCTACTACTACTACTACTACTATGTCCTAAAAAACATGTAATTATAGGAAACATGGAAGTCAAAATATGTCAACTTTCACCAAATTTATAGGAAAAGGTGTTATTATTTTTTCATATAATTTTACTTCAAGTTGATAATGTTTGACTTCTCGGGATGTGAGAATTGCATGTTATCCGAGACCGAGGGAGTATGGTTTTGATGAGGTGATTGAGGATTAATTGGAGGTGGGTTTCGAAGGACCAAACGGCGACCGGAGGGGGGTGAATGGGAGCCTCGATTTCCTTTTCAATTTTGGGTCATCGGCTCAACCCCGACCTCAAAAAAGCGATCTTCACAAAGATATGAATGATACACGTGCTAACCGGTAGCAAGATATCAAGCACGAAATGTTAGGCTCAAAGAGTCGAACGCCACGCACGGAAAAGAAAATCCGAGCACAAACGAGCGAATGACAGATGAAACAAAAGAGAACCGATCTCAGAGAAAAAGAACTACTTTCACAGCCATGAATGCTATTTCAAGTTGGAGATATATAAACTTTCAATAATACCAACGATAGCTGTAATAATTCACAAATGCAGGAAGCAAGTTCTCAGACCAAACAAAACTAACACCTTGATAGCTGCTGACAACGAACTCAGAAAAACAAGGTGCTGCACTACCTGCTGTAGTCACTGAACGAATGAAGCTGCTGCAGCTACTAGCTAAACAAAAGAGATAAAAATAAATGCAGTAATAATTGGCTCATGATTGCTAAATACTAGTTCACGGTTGCAAGGAAATAAAGCTACGTAGAACTGAACTTGATTCAATTTCCAATCGACAAAGTTGCTACCTGCTGTCAGGATGCAGAGAACGAACAGTCAGCTGCAAACTGCTGAAGCACTTGAGTTGGTTCACTTATCGCTGATGCCTGCTCGAGGACGCTTCAGGGAAGGAACGAATGAGCTGCAACTTACCGACAGCTGCTGCAGATTACCTGAGGCACTCGGTGCTTGACGAGCAGCAGCCCTGAAGCGTCAGGATCCCACTGACGGGCGGCTGTGCGAGGACGGTGAGTGCTGGTTGCTGACCTGCAAGACACCAAAGAAGAACGAACAGACAGACTGGCGCCGAGAACAGAGAAACCGACGAATCAAAAGCTAACAAAACTCGGTCAAACCAACGCCTCAGATCATGAAATTAGAACCAGATTAACTAGACATAGAGAAGAGACTAAATCCAAGAAATCGCAGCACTTCACCAAGAGAATCGACCGGATTTTCAGATCACGCGAAATCAGTCCAGAAAAAGACGAACAAAAACAAACCGCTTGAATCTCTGTGCTCGTGAGGAGCTAGACAATTTCTTTTGGTGGAAGAGTTCTACTCACGTCATAGCACGATTCAGCACAAGAAGAATCAATCAAAATGAACCACAGACAAAGAAATCGACTCTAGAATAGGGAGGGGAAAAGAGTGACGAAAATAGCCAAGAACACAGCCACATCACCAGCCCAAGACAACGAATCCAAATCCAAACGCCACCATGGCACAGGCTACTTAGGGCTAGCCCTTGCCCACTCAAGTTTGCTACAAAGATCGGTGGACCTCTCACACCAGGAATTGAAAACCCTAGCTAAGAAATATAAAAATGAGAGACAAAGAGGATGGGAGGGATACCCGCTTATATAGTCCAAATCCTCTTTCCCAAACTACCCCTAGATACATATGAGCCGAACAGGTAACCCTAAGGCTAATTTAGTCCGACTTCGGGATAATTTGATCCGACGGCCACCGCGCCTCCCTCATCGGTAGCCTTGCATCCACGCAACCTCCCCCGATGCCGCCACGTGCCGCCCTTCCGTCCCACCGAACGCCTCGGGTTTTGAGGCCCAAACCCGCGAAACCCGCGCCCGTTGTTTTGAAGCCCAAACCACGAAACCCGCGCCCGATGGTTTTGAGGGCAAACCACCAAACCTCCTCGACACGTGTCATCGCCGTCTTGACCGCCCGAAGTCGCCAAGTCATCCGAGCTCCCCGCTCCGCCGCACGCTTCGCCGTCTTGACCCGATCGACACGGTCCTCGCCACGCCCTCTTGCATCCGTCGATGTCCCGGATGTCGACCACCATGGCTAGCCACCCGGCGATCCGGTCCCTCGGTCCAAGCCTCACGTCCGTCCTTCACCTCCGCGGTCCGTCGGCCCGGCACGCCCTCCTTGGCCCCTTCACCTCGCCGTCGCCTACCATCTCCGAGCTCCACACCTGTACAACACGAACCAAGAGATACGTCTTCGACACACTCCACGTGTGCCGGTGAACATAGCCGAAGCATAAAGAATAAAAGAAAATAGAAGGAGAATGTTGACTGTTGACAATCACTCAATCACAAAACTAAACACATGTGACCTAAATCAACCATGTGTTCGCAGTTTCTATACGTAGAGTTACAAAGCATGTTTTTATTTCAAGTCCATAGGAGAAAACTAAGTGTTTTATTATTATGCATGTAGTTTAAAAACTGCAAAGGAATCTTTTCAGTTGCAAAGATACTTAATTTGTTACGTCTCCCTTTGTTTATTTCCTACATGCGAAAATATACCACTACTGCAAATATGAACCAGCTGTAAGATACTTCGATGACGGTAGCGGTCAAACGTAGTTACAGTGCACAAACATTTCATCACCGTTTCCAGCTTTCATGCATGGCTGTGTTCCAGCGTACGTACGTTAAGCTTGCTTAGCTAACGCTCTGTTGGCAGGATGTAGTTCACGTCCGATCCACCGGGCGTCCGGGCGTCACCATCTTAATTTAGCCATCTAGGCCACACTCATCTCTCCTTACCGTTACACAAAGGACAATTGTTGCTATAAAGCTGCCTGTTAGCGTGTGCTGGTATACAGATGGGATGAACACAATTCAACTACTCCATCCGTTTCAAAATTTCAAATTATAGCACGTTTTGGCTTTTGTAGATTCATAGCTTTATTTTGCTATGCACCTAGATATACATCATGTCTAGATACATAAATATGTATCAAAAATGCCAAAATAAAAGGCTTTGTGTACTTGTATTAGATAGTTAGTGCACAGTGTACTACATGTTTCTAGAGGAAGATTTGTGAATGGGTACGGTGTGTGTGTGTGTGTGTGTGTGTGTGTGGGGGGTGTTCCATATTAGAACTTGCAGCGAATAAAAGTTGAGCGGCGATGCTTAAAGAAAATTTTAGATTGTTTAATCTTTTCTTTATAAATTATACTTTGTCAATTTTTAGTTTCTTCGCTTTAGTTCTTGTAGTTGCTTGACCCTTAGAAGTTGATGTCGTTGCTTATTCGTTATATTGTAAAGTCTAAGCTTTTCCTTTTTAATATAAATAATCAACACTTCTTTGCATTGGTCCGTAAAAAAAAAACTATTGATTTACACCTGCTGCATAATATGAAGTTGCAGATGATTATTAGTCAACGGGCAAGTTAGTTACAACAATTATAAAATGCTGGATTCCATTTAGCGAACTCGTACATTGTCAGTTCACCTTTGGTTTAGTGCATTTATAGAATGTTGATTTGTAACCGTTTATTAGCACCGTAGTAAATTGTCGTTTTGCACAAATCAATCAACTGTAGTAGATTGTCGGTTTCCACTTTGAGAACTTGTAGATTGTCGTTTTTCCTTTGGCTTAAAGCATTTATATTTGCAACCGTTTATTAACGCCATCGTAATTTGTCGGTTTGCACCAACCCATTAACGCCTAGTGGTAGATTGTCGGTTCCCATTTTGAGAACATGTCGGTTTTCGGTTTTCGCCCTTGTCTTAATGCATTTACAGATTGTCGAATTGCAACCGTTTATTAACGTCGGTAGATTGTCGGTTTCCATTTTGAGAACTTATCGGTTTTCGGTTTTCGCCCTTGGCTTAATGCATTTACAGATTGTTGAATTGCGACCGTTTATTAACGCCACTGTAAATTGTCGGTTTGCACCAATTCATTGACGCCCATTACGGTAGATTGTTGGTTTCCATTTTGAGAACTTGTAGATTGTCGGTTCACATATATTGCTTAGATAATTCGCATGTCTTTCACCCTTTCAAGACAAAGACTATCTTGCTTGTCCATGTGTATATTTTTTATTTGCAATTTGTCGGATTCCATTTAACGAACTAGTAGATTGTTAGTTTGCACCCTTGGCGTAACATATTTAAGTAATTGGGTTTGCAACCATTTATTAACACCATAGTAGATTGTCGGTTTTCACTACATTAACGTCTGTGGTAGAGATTGTCGGTTTCCATTTTGATAACTCGTAGATTGTCTGTTCACATATATTTCTTAACTCGTAGATTGTCTGTTCACATATATTTTGTACATATTATTTCTTTGCAAATTGTCGATTCCATTTAAGAACTTTGTAGATTGTTGGTTTGATCATTTGTTTAACATATTTACATTTTGCAGCAATTTACTAACGACATGGTAGGTTGTCGGTATGCACCCATTCTTTGACGCCTTGTGGTAGATTTAGGGTTTCCATTGTTAGAGCTTGTTGAGATTATCAGCTCACATATACTTGCTTAGCAAATTTATAGTTTGTCGTTATTGTCTTATGACGAGACCATCTTGCTTTCCATTTGTATAGTTTTTCTTTGCAAATTGTTGAATTCCATTTAACAAACTTATAGATTGTCCAATTTTGTCATTTGCTTAATGCATTTATAGATTGTTGGTCTCTGTCCATCTTATGAATACATAAAATTGGGTTGCCTAAATCCTTGGGTTAGCATCATCATAGCATGATTAACTCCTAATCGACTTTCTTAATTGGCAAGGGCTCGGGGGTAAAATGCAACTCAATTGAAGTGACAATTTGCAAATGTATGATTAAGATCTCAACGTGGGCTGGGGTTTCACAAACCGATAACGATGACTATTCGAAGATAGATTAATTTAAAGCAAAACCCAAACCCTAACATGAGCGGCGTCTACTAATTATATAGCCTAATGGGTGTCTAAGGACCCCTACCATGTCAGTAAGGAATTCTAAAACGTTACAAGGCCCAAACAACCCAAAAGACAAATGACACAAACGTTTGCAAAATGTCTCGTCGTCTGGCCAAACATCCGTACCACTAAGGACTTGGGCGGCTTAGGGATGAGAGACTTCGCACGCACAATGTCCGCCTCTTTGCTAAACCTAATCCACCATCTACACTACTTGGAATCGTTGGCTTGGGCGGATTGGATCGAGGAACATGCGCATTTGCCAACATGCATGGTGATAACCTTGAAAGCACTTGGATATTATCCCCAAAATCGTTCTTTGCACTATACTAGGCCATCACGACCGTTTAGCTAGGGGATGGGAAACCAGCACTTTTTTGGACAAATGTTTGGGTAGGGGATGAAGCCCTTGAAGATTGTTTCCCAAGTCACTAGTCCCATTGTATTAGAAAGCAATAATGCAAGGTGCAATAGAAACCAGTTCAAACCTACAAGGTTGCTTTGTTAACGGGATGTCAAATGAAGCATAGTCCGAACTTAAAGAGGTGCACGATATCATTCAGCATTAGCAACTCTTGGGCAACTTAGATATGACTATCCTCTTTCAACCGCTCCAAGGACAAGCTGGACATGTCCGCCATCTATTGCTTTCTAAAAACCAAAGGACGGGAGGATGATCCGGTCTTCGCCTTCATCTGGAAGAACACTACCCCCCCCCTCGAGGGTAGATGTTCTTTTGGCTACTTCTGAAAGGAAGAATACAAAGGTGTCACCGTAATTTATTCCGTAAGAAGTTCGTCGACTTACCACACTACCTTATTTGTGGTATGGCTCAGAAACACTAGATCATATAATCTTCCAATTCCCAATTTCTAGCTGCTTCTGGGAGGCAATCGGTCTGCAACAATGTGCCAACCTTTAGAGTAGCAATTGGCACAACATTTAAAAGATCAGAGAAGTTCCAAATGACCAATACATTGTATTTGTCATTCTTTGTTGTTGGCAATTATTGGAAAAGGAGAAACACCTTTGTATTTAGAGAAGAGCAACTAAACCTCAGAAAGCTATTTCTTCTATGCAAAGCTAAAGAAAATCTATGGAGAGAATGAAAGCCCAAAAGAAGCAAGCAAGTGATAGATGACTCGTCCAAAAGTCATAAACTATGCAGTGAATCTAGATCCTATGTAATCCAATTGAACCGAAACACATTTGTCTGTTCAAATCCCCTAGAATCATGTACCTATTCTATAAATCAATAAAGAACCTTGTGGGGAATAATCCCCCTTCGTCCCTAGTTGAAGTGTTAAAAAAAACACGGCGATGCAACACCCTGACAAATTCTGAACGTCAACATGTTTCAATGACTACCATTGATTACTGTTGGCGTTTGTTAACGCAAACATAGGTATAACCGCAAGCGCACGGATACCGTTGTTGCTTTCACCCAAGAGTATTCCTAGGTATCGTATTTATCCTCGGGGAAATAATGGTTAAAGAACTTGATAGCTAACAATCATATACCTGCTAACTAGTAAACCGACTAAACTAAAGAGAGGGTCAAAGATAGGATTGGAGTTTTGGTAAATGACACACACAGGAGAACATAATAAAAGATAGCAGAGTAGAACAAGCTCAGCTGGGAGGACAACGGGAGAGTTCAAGACTCCTATTTACTTCTCCATTACTATGGTTCTTTCCTAAAGCAAACCAAAGGGAGTAACTAAGTAGAGGGTAAAGCATAACAATCACACCAAGGCACTTGAGCAACGACCCTTCCGATTCTCGAAAAGATTGGGAAAGGGTAATCGGGAAAGCCGCCAAAAGCTCTACTGAAAACACCAACCTAGCACGTGGTGGAATACGAAGGCCTGGTCGGAGCCGTCACCTCCGGGGCTACCACAACTATTCGTAAGGTTGGGCGCAATCTCAGGTAAACCCTAGCCTAGACACCACATCTATGCTAGCGATTACTACTCTAGCCACATATGATAATTAGAGCATTCGGTCGAACGGAGATCCCATGCCAAGGTATAACTACTACACTTAACCATACTCTAATTAATCACTAAGGTAAACTTAGATAACCATAAAGACATTTAAGTAATTAGAGAAGATAAATAAATTGAAATACTTGAGTCTTACAAAAGGGCCGAGACAAGAATTGTCGGTCCTCCGAGGACTCCTCCTAACTTGAGCATCTCTCCCTAACTCCCAACTAAACTAATACTACATTGCTACATCTTGGAATATGGTAGTGTTGCTCCTTGGTGGTGTGTTTGTGAGAGGGAGAGGCCTCCTTTTATAGGTGGAGAGGAGGGGGTCATGTGGAAAATGCCTCTCCCAACTTGGAAGGTACAAAACCGACCTCAAACCGACGTCAAGATACATTGAACCTGGTAAAGCACCCCTGGAACCGTCATTGCAACGTCGGTGGGAGGCTGCCTGCCAAAATTGGGCGCGAACCGCCACAGTGCCAGTCCGGCCGGACCCACTTCCAGTCCGGCCGGACTGAGGCTGGCTCCTCTCGCGACCTCCTTTCGTATGTGGGCTCCTGGGCCGGCCCTAATCCGTAGTTTAGGGGTGCTTTGGTCCATCTCGTTCCTGACTTGGGCCTCTTGTGTTGCACTTATTAGTTGGCGTGTTTTCCGAAGTGCGCTTTTGTTGTACTTTGGCGTATTCTCACTTGATTCCATGTATTTGTCCTGCAAAACATATTTCTCGGAATACAAGTGGAACTTGGTCAATAGTAAAGGTATATGTGCTAGTTTTCCCTGGAAAAGAGATGCAAATTGGCGGTGTAGAATGGTCGATAACGACCGCGAACAATTACAATGGAATTTTGACATTGAATGAAAGCCATTGGTGAGTTATGAAATCATCTTTCCATAGATATATGGATCCTTGAAAATAGAGTTGACCTCGGGCGCCGTTTTACTACCGACTTCTCCTGGAACCCGAGATGGACACGAATTTGACATGGATTTGGCCTCCAACTTGTATTGGACGCCCTTGCTGACCTCCTAAGGTGGTAGCCAAGGTGGACGATGCCCATGGGAATCCATGTTGTCCATGTCCTTGGGGGAGTGCTCCAACTTAGGCCAGGGTCCCAAGGGTGAATATGAGGCCCATGACGACGAGATCACTTTCGGCAGAAATAGTGACAAACTGTCTTGATGATTTGGAGGCCTTGCCGACGTGATATTGCGGTGGTACCAGATCTATTTAGAATCTTATCAAACAAGATTTATACCAAGTGCTCATTGACCTCAATAACACTCCTGATGGATGAGTTATGGCCTTCTAGTGTAGCATTTGTTGGGCTGCCGTCAAACCAAATGTTGGACTTTGATGAGCTTGCACTTTGAGATACATTTGTACCTACAATCAAATAAAAACTTGTACATGTGTGTTGGTATTTGTTAAGCCTACAGGAATATTATGATTGATAATCCGCAAGCGCACGGATACCGGTGAGCACTTCACCCGGGGTAATGGGTTTTAAATATCGAATCCACGGGGAGAACGTAGAGAAAGGTTCTTGAGATTTACTACGATCTCTACGTGGTTTAATTAAACTAGATTGATAATAAAGATAAGGAGTTCTAGTAAGAAGGTCTTGTTCTCACTTCAAGTAAATCATTTGCAATATTATTCTCAAGAGGGATTGTCATGAAGAAACTCTTAATAAAGGGGTTCTACGCTAACAATGCAGGGGTCTCCTACGATTTCTATAAACGGGGCGGCGTAACAAAGGACTCAATAGTCTTTGTCACCACTACGATCGGCCTTAACAAGTGTCTTCACCCCGGCCTATAGAAGGTATTCGTAATGAGCTAGTCAATCTAAGCACCGCGCTTACATTAATCTAACAACTTTAATTCAAGAGCGACAGGAATCAAAGTAATCTTATCAAAGAAATACGAACCTCAAGAATAATAAAGACAATATCACTTACTTCAATGGAATTCGAACAATCCACAAGATCTCAGAGTCGTGCTCCAATGGAGGCGCCAACTCCTGAAGAGGAAGAAGATGGAGGCGCCGAAGCGACTCAGGGCCTTCCTTCTACTCCACTTCAACCACTCAATAATTCTCTCAACTTATAAAACTACTCTCAATCTAATTCTAATCTAGAGCTTCTATCTCTTGTATCGTCGTTGATGATCTGATTGAATTGAGGATTGAACTGAGATGGATCTACTTGATCTACTTCTTAATGAACGTGAAGCCTTAGATCAAACTTAGAATCTGCTTTGGCTTGAGGGGTCTGGGGGTCTTTATATATCGGTCTTCCTCTGTCTCTTCAACTTCAACAGACGATGTGGTATTAATCCTTGAATCAATCCCGTACTTCTACAGTCGCCCTTGGATCAAACCGACGTAAATCAACCGGTTTAGATCGAGTATTGGAGGCGGTGGAGGAACGTTCCAGAAGCTGGGCTGGGACGGCGCCCTGACAGGCCGATCGGCCTGATATTTGGGCCGATCGGCCCAGGGGGATCTCCCCTCTGGCCCGCGTCGTGTGTCATGGCTTCTGGAGTCTTCTAGATGATGTATTTCTTGGTTCCGAGTTTCGTTCGTGTCGGGAATAATCCGTAGCCTTTCGGACTTGTTTCGGAGTTGGATTGCGTTGCGTTTATGACATGTCGTATGCCACGCCATTTCTCGCTGTTTTTTACGTTAAGTCCCTCGCAAATCACAACTTCACCAAAACTCATGGAAATCGTTAGTATAAACCCCTAATAAGGTTATCTAATTATATTTTAGTCCTTTTCCATGTTTAGTTGACAATTAAAAATATACGTTAATATGTGTCAACAAACTCCCCCACACTTAGGCTTTTACTGCCCCTCGATAAAAGGATGGTCTAAGCATGGATCATGATTATGGTCATACCTACACTTTGGGATATTGAGCATTAGTTATAAACAAATCACCTTTATCCTTGAATCAAGTCTATTGGAGAGGTTTTGCATAAGTTTTGAAAAGAAAGCATAGTTGTACCTACTCCTTTGTGACACTCTCAAGTCTCTCAAAGTATATTATTTTCTCACAGTTCATTTATCATTTGTAGAGCTCAAGAACATGTATCATGCTTACCTTGTATTTATTGCCGAGTCAAAAGTAGATCCATAGAGATAAATGTCATAAGTCATAGATCAAGATGTGCATGTGAATCAAGATTATCATTACCACTGTTCTCTCTAGTTGAAAATCTTCTACCTCCCTTTTTCAGAATTTTTATTATTATTATTATTTTTTTTTTCAAGCGAGGTAACCAACTATTTAGTGGAGAGTTGGGTTCTACTCACCCTCGGACACATGTCCATTTTTACTCTCTTAGAGAAGTGGGCCCTACTCACCCTCGGACACTTGTCCATTATTCTTCTCTTTATTTTTGCCTTTTTCTTTGTTTAGAGAGGGGGTTCTTCCTCGACCCGAGAACACTTGCTCATTTTCTCCTCTCTCTCACTTTTCTCTCCACTCTTAGAATTTTGAACATTTTGGCTTTTTCATAGCTGTACCTTTTTCAACAATTTTAATTTTATGGGAGATAGAGATTTAAAACTTTTAGAGCATGGATACTTTAGTGAAAGCAAGTAATGCGTGATCTTGATCTTAGACTTTAGACAAATTTCAACATGGATCGTGGTTTTGACAAAACTTAACACAAGAAAGTAACAATTAATTAGATAAATCTTAATGATTGCTATGGCTCTACTTTGGGATGATTCATTTAATCACAAAGGAGAAGCATAACTAATGATTTTGAATATTTTGAAATAACTCTCCAAAAGACAAGATAAAAGGAAGAAGGATCATTATTCTAACTTTATTCTTTCTCATAATTTAAGCGATTAAAACATCCCGAAAGTGATAGGTAAAAGTAGGAATTTATTCATGCAAAACTTTTATTCATGACACCTTTTTCATACCATAACAGAAAAGACGCATTTTAATTCGGAATGGAAGATAAATTGCAAAAATTTAGAAGTTCCAGGAAACAAACCGAGCAGTGGACGAAGCGGAGCCTGAGTGGGGCCTGGCCAGGGCCGATCGGCCTGATATTTGGGCCGATCGGTCCAGCACAGGGTCGTGTTGGGCCGTGGTCCGTCGTGTGAGTCGATGGTTCCGTCTTGATTCAATTTTCTGGTTTTTCGTCGCGAATTACTCCGTTTGGTCGGTGTTGATCTCCCCACACTTGATCTTTATTATCTTGCATATAAAGCATGGTGGAGACAAGAAAACATATCCAGAAAAAAATATAGAAAAATAATTGACTCATCTTGTGGATTATTCCATTGATAAGAGAGAGCACTTTATTACATAATTCCAAACTTACTAAAATTTTAAAGCAAACTAATATTTAACTAAACCAAACTAAACGACCTTAATTAAACTTTAAGACTCAAACGCTAAGACTCATGTGCTCTCTAACTGTGATGCTTACATAGGGCCTTTGCACTTTTTCACACTGCGACTAGCATCCTCTTCCCGATTTTTACGTTTCTTCTTTCCCTCATTCTCTAAAAGATGGAGGATAGACTTAGTGAGGGCGCTATTGACGCTGCGGATCTCCTTGCAAGTTTCTTGAAGGGCTTCTACTTCTAGTGCGAGTTCGGCATTAGTCTTTCTAGTCTTCTTACGTGGTATCGCGCCGGCCGGCCTCGATTCACGGGGAATCCTTTTGATCTGCGATTCCTTAGCACGGACTCCATTGATAGTAGTGCGGCATGGAGGTGCTGTAGTGTACTTGTGCTCCCTCGTGTTGCCGTAGGCGTCCATGCGAACACGTGTGAGATGCTCGCCCTTCTTTGGTTCTTCAACCTCCATGTAGCTAGGAACATGGATCGGCTTCTTCGGTGCGACTTCACGGCGACGATCGTGCGGTGAGCGTACATAACTTGCTTGCTTCCTTGCGGTGGTGGTGGTGTGTGAGGACGACAAGGTGTAACGAAGGGAATTGGAGTACGATCGGGTGGTATGACGGCGAGCGGCTTCGGTTGCTTGAGAGAAGGGACAAGTTGTTTAATCTTTTCATTAAAGAGAACAAGCTGTTTTTCAGCCATTGCGATAGCTCGAGATGAGATGAGAAAAGAGACTTGTCTACCCTCGATTTTATACGAGTCGAATTTTCGGGGCGAGAGAATTGGGGTTGTGGTACTAAAACAAATCCGGAAAGTAATTTTTCCGCAATTATTCGTGCAAGAGACCGTGTGGGACGAAACGGGTCGCGGCGGAGGCTCTTTGGGCCGACGGCTCATTATTTGGGCCGATCGGCTGGCCAGTGGCGTCTGCGGTGCGTTTTGTCGTGTGGTTCTCAAACTCTCCTTTCTCCCGAAAAACGATGACGGCCCATTATTCGCGAAAATTAATATTTTTGGGTAATTCGAAGAACTCGATAACATCTAATTCTTCTAAATCTTTATTGGGCTCTAAAAATATTTTTAAGCGATGACCATTTACCTTAAACAGCGTACCTTCGTTGTCTTGAAGAGTGACAGCTCCGTGTGATGATGAACTCACCACCTTGTACGGTCCTTCCCATTTGCCAGTAGTTTTCCATGTCCGAAAAGTCGCACCACGAATTAAAAAGTAATACCGATCGCTGGGTGGAATTCCTTCTTCTTGATTCTTTTGTCGTGCCATCTTTTGGTTCTTTCTTTGTAGATCTTGGCACTGTGGTACGCCTTCTCTCGCCATTCTTCTAGCTCAGATAGTTGCATTCTTCGTTTTGTTCCGGCCTCATCAAGGTCCATATTCCACCTTTTGATTGCCCAGTGAGCTTTGAATTCTAGCTCAACAGGCAAGTGACATGTCTTCCCGTAAACCAACTGGTAGGGAGACATTCCAATGGGAGTCTTGTAAGCTGTCCGATAAGCCCAAAGAGCTTGGGTAGCCTTGTCCTTCCATTTAGTTCCCATTTGGTCAACCGTCTTACGTAGGATGTTCTTGATTTGCTTGTTTGATGTTTCTGCTTGACCACTTGTCTGCGGGTGATAAGGTGTAGCGACGTTGTGTTGGATCCCATGATTTGAGAGGTACTTCTCGAAGTTCTTGTCGATGAAGTGAGACCCTCCGTCACTTATCACTAGCCTTGGTGTACCGAATCTTGGAAATATTATTTCCTCGAACATCTTGATTGAGCTCTTGTGATCAGCAGTCTTGCATGGCATGGCCTCAACCCATTTAGAAACATAGTCAACTGCCACCAAGATGTACTCATAGTGTCCGGATTTTGGGAATGGTCCCATGTAGTCAATTCCCCAGACATCAAAGAGCTCGATTTGAAGATTGGTCGTCAGTGGCATGGCATCTCTTGAATTGATATTGCCATGTCTCTGACAGGCGTTACACCTCCTTACGAAGTCTTTTGTGTCTTGATACATGGTTGGCCAGAAAAATCCGCTTTGCCAGATCTTTGCGTGTGTACGGAATGCTCCATAATGACCTCCATATGGTGCTGAGTGACATTTCTCAATAATTTGTAGTCCTTCTTCAGCCGGCACACACCTCCTGAGTAAGCCGTCAGCGCATACTCGGAAGAGGTATGGCTCATCCCATAGGTGATGGCGACTCTCATAAATAAGCTTTTTCTTATCAGCCCCTGGGCGTACGTATCCTGCAACCATAAAATTAACAATATCTGCATACCAGGGGTCGGATCGGGAGATCCGATAGAGCATGTCGTCCCTCAAGGAGTCATTAATGGGTAACTCATATTGTTTCTCAAAATGCATTCTAGACAAATGATCGGCAATGCAATTTTCTACTCCTTTCTTATCTCTAATTTCTAAATCAAACTCTTGGAGCAATAAAATCCATCGTATTAATCTTGGTTTAGCATCTTTCTTAGTGAGCAAATATTTAAGAGCAGCATGATCAGTGTAAACAATAACTTTTGCTCCTACCAAGTAAGATCTAAACTTGTCGATAGCATAAACAACAGCTAGTAACTCTTTTTCAGTTGTGGCATAATTAAGTTGAGGTCCAGTTAAAGTTTTACTAGCATATGCAATAGCATGATGTTTCTTGTCTTTTGTCTGTCCCAAAACAGCCCCCACTGCATAATCACTTGCATCACACATGATTTCAAAAGGTAAAGACCAATCAGGGGGTTGAATAATGGGTGCAGAAATAAGAGCATTTTTAAGAGTTTCAAACGATTTAAGACAAGCATCATCAAATTCAAAAGGAACATCCTTAGCTAACAAGTTTGTGAGAGGTCTAGCAATATGAGAAAAATTCTTTATGAACCTCCTATAAAAACCAGCATGGCCAAGAAAACTTCTTATTCCTTTAACATTAACAGGTGGAGGTAGTTGTTCAATCACTTCTATTTTAGCTCGGTCTACCTCTATTCCTCTTTCAGAAACTAGATGTCCTAGCACTATTCCTTCTCTAACCATAAAATGACATTTTTCCCAATTAAGGACTAAGTGCTTTTCTTCACATCTTTGCAAAACCTTATCTAAGTTTTCTAGACAATCATCAAAAAGTTTTTCCATAAGCGAAAAAATCATCCATAAAAACTTCCATTATCTCTTCAATCATATCGAAAAAATATAGACATCATGCATCTTTGAAAAGAAGCTGGAGCATTACATAATCAAAAGACATTCTACGATAAGCATAAGTTCCATATGGACATGTAAAAGTGGTTTTGCTTTGATCACTGGGATGAATTGGGATTTGGTGATACCCGAATATCCATCAAGAAAACAAAAGAAAGAGTGGTTTGCCAACCGTTCTAACATTTCATCAATGAAAGGCAAAGTGGAAAGTGATCTTTCTTTGTGGCTTTATTTAATTTTCTATAGTCTATGCACATACGCCAACCCGAGTGACATTCTTTGAGGAATTAATTCGTTCTTATCATTTTTAACTCTTGTCATGCCTCCCTTTTTTAGGCACAACTTGCACGGGGGCTTACCCACTCACTATGTGGCACGGGATATATAATCCCTAGGCGTGCGAAGTTTTTAGAACTTCTTTTTTACTACATCTTTCATCGCATTATTAAGTCTTCGTTGAGGCTCTATAGATGGTGGAACATCGGGATCTGTAGGTATACGATGTGTGCAAAGGGCGGGGCCCGATGCCTTTTTAGATCATGGAGTGAGTAGCCAAAGGCTGCACGGTGTTGTTCTAAGACGATAATTAACCTGTAAGTCTCTTCCTGAGTGACTTTATCATTAATGATCACAGGGGATTCAGGATCATTATGCAAAAAGGCATACCTAAGACCAGGTGGTAAAGGTTTTAGTTCAATGGGAGGTCTCGAGGTTTCCTCGAATTCATCGAGAGGTTCGGATTCGATTTGGATTTTCTTCTTCTTCCTCGATGAAGAATTCAGTTACATCTTCTTGATTGGATTCTACGAAATGTTCTATAGATGCTTCTTTCACCTCTTCCATTGGGTCTGGTTCTAGACTGGGTTCGGTCTCAGTATGGATTGAATGTGCGAAGTGTAAGGGAAATTTATCTTTACCTAGACGAATGTCTAGTTTTCCCGTGTGTCCTTCTTTAAGGAGTCTTTCTAAAGGATGGCCTATTAAGAGGTCAAACTCCCTAATATCAAAGATGTAAAAGCTCAGGTTTATTAACATGTCGTTTACCGGAATAGGTAGAGCGTATAGAATTCCTGAACTTTGGACAATGCCCGGAGAGGAGTGCTTTAATAACTTAGTAGTAGGAGATAATGGCATATTTTTGCTAAATTGCTTGAAAAAGATAAAGCCATTATATTAACTCCTATAACTGGGTTATAAAGTGCATCATAAGTGATTGCATTAATTATGCATTGAATAGGTATAGAAGGTGATTCTAAACGGATTACATCAGAAGAAAGTTCTGATTCTTCTAACCATTCTGCACTCATGATAGATGCAAGCTCCCTAGTGTGTTGTCTTGAGAAGTATTGCTCAACGCGATCAATTTCTTCTTGTGAAGAGAATTTGCGTTTTCGAGGTTTCTTCTCTTGGTGATAATTCGAGGTGTTTCCAAAGTCGAAAAATAAATCATCCTCGATATCATTCATAAAATCAGGAAAAGAATGCTTTTCCTTTGATGTTTCTATAGCTACGAGGTTGGGATGATTACGGTATAAGTTCGGTGTAGCTATTTACGGAATCTCTTCTTCTAAAAGATTTCTCTTCTCTTTGGATCATCATTGGTGCTGGCTAGAATATTGTCTAAGATGGTTCTAGCTTCACTAGATGTGAGATGGATGAAAGATCCATGTGAAGAGGTATTCAAATAGGCTCTAGATTCTTTATTAAGACCAATATAAAAATGTTGAAGTAAAATGTGGTCTTGAAGGCCTAGATCTGGTCCCGACTTGCAAAGAAGTTCAAAACGTTCCCAGGATGAACTCAATGTCTCACTATCTTCTTGTTTGAAGGATATGATCCGGGTTCTAAGGTTGACTACTTTAGAAACGGGGTAAAAATCGAGGCGAAATCTGCGGGTGTTCCCCATTCACCTTTCTTCTTCTCCTTGGTTACGTCATACCATTGGCGAGCTTTTCCTTTCGGTGTGAATGGAAAGAGCTTCCAACGGATAGTCTCGTCGGACATACCCTCTAAATGAAGGCAGTCACATGTTTGCTCAAATTGTTGGAGATGATAATAAGGGTCTTCGTCTTCTACTCCTAAGAAAGTGTTGGTTTGGACCATCTCTATTAGCTGCTTGGGGGGCGTAGCTCATAGGCTTCGGATAGAATTGGTTTGGATGATGGTATAGGCCTAAGGCTAAGCTCGTAGGTGCCGAAAAATCTTTAATGGATGTAATATCCATGATAAAGAAAAGATAAGAATTTAAACTAAAAAGAAAAAGATAAATGTATACTCAAGAAATCTCTAAACCGTTCTCCCCGGCAACGGCGCCAGAAATGCTTGTTGGTATTTGTTAAGCCTACAGGAATATTATGATTGATAATCCGCAAGCGCACGGATACCGGTGAGCACTTCACCCGGGGTAATGGGTTTTAAATATCGAATCCACAGGGAGAACGTAGAGAAAGGTTCTTGAGATTTACTACTGATCTCTACGTGGTTTAATTAAACTAGATTGATAATAAAGATAAGGAGTTCTAGTAAGAAGGTCTTGTTCTCACTTCAAGTAAATCATTTGCAATATTATTCTCAAGAGGGATTGTCATGAAGAAACTCTTAATAAAGGGGTTCTACGCTAACAATGCGGGGTCTCCTACGATTTCTATAAACGGGGGCGGCGTAACAAAGGACTCAATAGTCTTTGTCACCACTACGATCGGCCTTAACAAGTGTCTTCACCCCGGCCTATAGAAGGTATTCGTAATGAGCTAGTCAATCTAAGCACCGCGCTTACATTAATCTAACAACTTTAATTCAAGAGCGACAGGAATCAAAGTAATCTTATCAAAGAAATACGAACCTCAAGAATAATAAAGACAATATCACTTACTTCAATGGAATTCGAACAATCCACAAGATCTCCAGTCGTGCTCCAATGGAGGCGCCAACTCTGAAGAGGAAAGAAGATGGAGGCCCGACAGCTCCTCAGCCTTCCTTCTACTCCACTTCAACCACTCAATAATTCTCTCAACTTATAAAACTACTCTCAATCTAATTCTAATCTAGAGCTTCTATCTCTTGTATAAATGCCGTTGATGATCCGATTGAATTGAGGATTGAACTGAGATGGATCTACTTGATCTACTTCTTAATGAGCGTGAAGCCTTAGATCAAACTTAGAATCTGCTTTGGCTTGAGGGGTCTGGGGGTCTTTATATATCGGTCTTCCTCTGTCTCTTCAACTTCAACGAGGCGATGTGGTATTAATCCTTGAATCAATCCCGTACTTCTACGATCGCCGCCTTGGATCAAACCGACGTAAATCAACCGGTTTAGATCGAAAGTATTGGAGGCGGTGGAGGAACGTTCGAAGCTGGGCTGGGGCGGCGCCACGGCGAGCGGGGCGATCGGCTGATATTTGGGCGATCGGCCCGGGGGATCTCCCCTCCGGCCCGCGTCGTGTGTCATGGCTTCGGAGTCTTCTAGATGATGTATTTCTTGGTTCGAGTTTCGTTCGTGTCGGAATAATCCGTAGCCTTTCGGACTTGTTTCGAGTTGGATTGCGTTGCGTTTATGACATGTCGTATGCCACGTCATTTTACGGCTTTTTTTTACGGTTAAGTCCCCGCAAATCACAACTTCACCAAAACTCATGGAAATCGTTAGTATAAACCCCTAATAAGGTTATCTAATTATATTTTAGTCCTTTTCCATGTTTAGTTGACAATTAAAAATATACGTTAATATGTGTCAACAATGTGGAACCAAGTTTTTTGTACCAAAAGTCACTATGCAAATGTGGAAACGAGCTCACTCCATAATGAATGGACGTATCCGAAGGTGTCATGTTCTCATCAGGTGATGGGCAATCTCGTTGTTCATGAAAGTTGCCTTTGGTTTAACTAGTGAACATGTCTCTCACCCAAAGCATCTAGGGACTCTTGAGTAGCTTGATGTAGGCTTCCCTAAAGCATTGGCACCAATGCCCATGACTAACTAAAGGTGGTTTTTTTTCAACGAGCGTGTGTCTTGTCCTCCTATTTATACCTTAGCATGTGATGACACTAGGTATATATCATCTAAATGCGTCCATATGAACAAAGTTATAGCACCCCTTATCTTGGCAGAGATTGTCATCTTGGTCCCACATGAGGCTTTGTCTCGACCACACCTGGCAAGGGGTCATGCCTGGGGCATGATACACCACAATAGGGGAGAGGTGTACTCTCTTCACCCTAAGGAAGAGATAAAGATATCTCCTAGCAAGGCTTCTTGAACATTGGTATGTGATGGACACAAAGAGAAGGGCATACATAGGGAGACACAATGGCATCTTCGGTCTATGACGACTGCTCCAAACCTTTGCAAGCGACCTCAGGGATGACTCCAACACTATCGACCAAGAGCACAACGGAGAAGACATCGGATGCCCCCCTGTGACTCCAAGATTAGGAACATGGAACCCTTAAGCTCTCTTGCCAACCAAGGAATCTACCAAAACCATGTCCTTTGTACTCCTCTTGCTATCAGGATATATAGAGGCCCCTGTGGATAGGGACTGATTGATTTCACCCAATCCATGAAAGAAACCCTAGATCAAAGAAGATACTACTCCCCTACCATGTCTCTCTCTATGTGTGTGCACACACGCTTGCGTGTGTGTAAGAACTTGCTTGTGTATTCTAAACATGAATAACTTGTTGATTAACCTATGAGCCCATACAAGATAAATTGTTCGTGTCTTGAGTGCTAACTACCAAAGAACACTAGACATCGACCCACTAACCCATGACACCACAGTAGATTGTTAGTTTGCACCCATTTAGTTACGCCCTGGTAGATTGTCATTTTTCATTTTGAGAACTTATAGATTATCGGTTTCCATTTGCATATCTTCCTTTGCAAATTGTTGGACTCCATTTAATGACTTGTAGATTATCAGTTTTTTTGCCCTTTGCTTAACACATTTATAGATTGTCCGTCTACAAACCATTTATTTCACCATGGTGAATTTTATGTTTTTCAACCATTCATTAATGCCTTGTTGGCAGGTTGAAATATTCTGTGTTGAGAACTTGCAGATTCTAGGTTCACATATACTCCATTTTGGGTACGGTGTTGTTTCGCCCTCTTATGACAAATCCTATCTTGCATGTCCACTTGTACTATTTTTCTTTGCAAATCATCATATTCCATTTAACGAACTTGTAGATTGTTAGTTTTTGCCTAATGCATGTATGAAATTGCCGGTTTGCAAACATTTATTAGAGTCTTGGTAGATTGTACATTTGCATCCATAAATCCATTCATTAGAACCTTGGCAAGATAGTTAATTTCAATTTTGGAAACTTGTAGGCTGCGGATTCACATATATCGGTTAACAAATTTTGTAGTTTATCATTTTGCTCTCTTATGACAAATTAAATACTATCTTGCTTGTCCATTTGCACATTTGACAAATTAAAGGCTATCTTGCTTGTCCATTTGCACATTTTTTTCTTTGCAAATTTGTATATTATTAGTTTTTGCCTTTTTGCTTAATTCATTTACAATATTATTGATCTGCAAAAAATATTAGCACCTTTAGTAGATTGTCGATTTGCATCCATTAATTATCCACATAGATTGTTGGTTTCCACTTCGGGTACTTGTAGACTATTAAGTATATTGGTTAACAAATTTTCATGTAGTTTGTCGTTTAAGCCTTTTTACGACAAAGACAATAATCCTTCTTGTCCATTTTATAAATTTTTCATTGCCACTGTTTTTGCTCCATGTTTGAATGAAATTGTGATCTTCAATTTACACCGGTTGTGCGCCAAGTATGTTCATTTCATTTCATTATGTATATTTTAATGGCGGCCAAGTTATATGGTGAATATCGTGGCTGCTACAAAGTTTGTCACAAAAGTAAGATGTAGGAAAAAAAAAACATAGTTTGGGAAATAGTCTTTGTTCGACATTGTCCGGTAATATTTTCCCAAAATATATGTCCTTTCAGTTTTTTTTGTAAACCTTTTTTGACGCTGATCAAGTTTCTATGAATACATTAAGAAATATAATGCCAACTAAATGCACCCTTTTTAGTAAAAAAAAATGTCCTAGCCTAGTTGTCAAGACATTTTGTGGTGAATAATATAAATCTTTTTTTTTTTTTGATGTTGGTGTTTGTTTAATAAACTAGATTAAAATAAACGAAATTGAACTTTACAAAAAAACTACGACCAACATTATTTAGTATAGTGAGAGTATCAACCGAATTTTGGGGAGGCCTTGTGCGAGGTGTAGGACTTTGTTATGCCTTGAGTAGTATATAAGAGCAAGTATAATAATAACAAGTTGTAACCCGACTTAATATGCTGAGGTGGAGAGAAAAGAGGAGAAGCGGGATGTAAACTTATAATTGGCTTGGGTACAAGAACCAGTACAATATGTGAGAGAGACAGGTGTGCCCATATGTTAGCTGTGAAGAGCTAACTATTATATGGATGAGCTAAGAGAAGGTTGTAAGAAACTTTATGGTTGGCTTGTTGTGTGGGGATTTGTCCACATTAAAAGAGTTCCTATTATATATTATATTATATCAAGAGCTCTCGGCTCTTAGCTAGATTTAACAGAGCCAACCGATTCACATATCCATGTAGTCTTTTTATCATACCAAATACTTACTTTATACATGTTGAACATAAAGATCTTGACTCTCAAACTCATGATTTTGTACGGTAACTTAAGAATACAGATATTTCGGTGGTGTGCCCCGTAATTTATTTTCATATTTAGAAAAAAAAAATTGCGGCACTTATCTGAGGTGATGGCTTTTTATTGAGCCCAAACTAGAAATGACACAAGCATTAAGCGCACCTCAAGAATTACCAAAAGAATTCCAACAAAAGAACGAATTCATAGAACATATGATCATATACTTGAGCTTGCAAAATAAGCTTGAACAAAACTGTGCGACGAGAAACATAAAGAGAGAAATCATTGAGTAATAAATAGTTGACACACATAGGAAGTACTCGGATTCATCATGCCAGTAAAGGATAAACTAGATCATTAATTCATTCATACGACGGAAATAGAGTAGCCTCGGTACGGTACAGCTGACGAACATACACACTATAGCTGCCCGATCGACTCGGAATCACAGCACACCGGAACAGCAAACTTATTATCCAACATCCAGAGAAACAAGAACGACGAATGAAACTAATTAATAATTATTCTTAGACGGGATGATCCTGATGATGCAGATCAAGGCCTCCTCCATGTGCTGCTGCAGCTCTTGATTATTACTCGTCTTCCAGTACTGAAGGTGGCGGCGTTGCCCCCTGGCTCGTGCCTCCGGCGGTCTCCTTCTCGGCCTCGTCCAGGTCCCTGAGGAATCCCTTGATGGTCTCCTCCAGATCCTTGTAGCGCTCCCCTACTTCTGCCGGCGTCAAGGGTCGCAGCGGGGCGACTTTCTTCTTTGTTTCAGATTTGTTCTGAGAGAAACAAAAAAAACATCCAAAGACAAGTTAGCTTAGGGCATCTTTTGTGTGTTTCTGCTTCAGACCGCTGGGGTGTAATAGAGAAGAAAAGAAGATGGTACGATTTGCATATACCTCGCCCAGCTCGGAGTTTTCCATGTTATTCCCCGTAGGAAACAGACTCTCCATCTTGTCTAGCAGCACTGGGAGCTGCGTTTGCACGGCACAAACAAACAGATATGGAGATTTGGTATACCCCTCAGTTCTTTGTTGCTCTCATCTTGAAGTCTTATTATATACTACAATCAGCCGTAGTGAAGCAGGATTTAATTAATTAAGTGACCAACCAGCCGATATGACGACGATTACCTGCTTGTGAATAATCGCATGTTCCCTGCGGCACTTGGCTACCCTCTTCTTGAGACTATCTTCCAGCGACATCGTTCAGGGGTTAACTCTCACTAAGCACCTATCTGATCTAGTTTGAGTTTGAGCCTGTCTCTCACTTCTGCATCTAACTACTGTGAATTTTGAGGTGATGGAGGAGGTCTTTTATAGAGCTAGCTTTTACTGGGGTGGGATTCGTGGGAAGTGTTTGCTGTCACCAACCACACCCAGCTTGGATTGTCTGTTTTTTTATTAATAAAAAACCATCACATTTTTATCAAGTACTCTCAAAAGGCATGTGACACATTTTTTGCTACGCACTTAGATATATATTATGTCTAGATACATCGTAACAGGTATATATTAAAAAAAAATTATTTTCTCTCTAAGAGATAAATTATAAAATATTTTGTCTTTTCCAAATATACATTGTTTTTTTACTATGTATCTAGACAAAATATATATTTAAGTACATAGTAAAAACTATACATCAAGAAAACTCAAAACGTCTTATTATTTAAAACTGAGGGATTAAAATATAGAATAGAGGGAGTATAAGGTATGTTTTTTTTTTTGTGTGATCCTTCAAGTGCATATATACATAAGACTATAAGAGAAGCACATAAATATTAAACAGCATAGGAGAACCCCTTGCTGTTGTACGACGAAGAGGTAAAAGATTTTTTTTTTCTGAGATTAATTAGATCCATTTTCCATGCAAAAAAGGATAATTAATCAATACTATATGTTGTGAGCCAGCTGCATAAACACTCATGCCGCTAGCGGTTAAACTAGTGGAGCACTTTACAAGCTAGCATCACACAGATTGAGCTACCGAGAATGGCTATACATGCGCTGGCCTGTGCAACGTTGCGTTGAGCTTGCATGGGACGCGCCTTGCATCGGCAGGACGCCACGACCGGAGGATGCAGCCACAAGCCCACTTAAGAATGGCATGCAGACCCCGGCGCCACCGCGCGCGGCTCCGCGGGAGCGTTCCCAGACGCTCGTCGAAACGGAAGCTTTTCTCGCCCACCAAAACCGGGAAGAGAGCGGACCCGAGAGTTAGGTGAGACGACACGAGTAAAATCTTTCGAACGACTGGCAGCGACGGCAGCGCCGTCTAGATTCACCGCGCTCAGTGTCCATGTCGTCCTCTTCTTTGTGTTACATAAACAACAATTGTATAATGACGTGCTAGATGAACAACTTGAGTTCATCTAGGATCGACGCGGGGGGCATGTGTCTGAACACCACGTCGTGCCGGTGTTTCCATAGCTCCCAGCTGAGGAGGAGGATGCTGGATTTGGCGGCGCCGGGACGTGTCATTTAATAGTTAAGTTCTTGAACCTTTTTCCATGCGTGTCATTTAAAAGTTCTTAATCAATTATAAGCCATTAAAAAGTCGAGTGGTCACAAGTGTCATGGCTCTGAACTTTTTGCACATTATACCACTGTTGGACCCTAACGGTGTCAAAATGCAGATGTAAAAAGACAAAAATACCCTTAGATATAAATATGTCATTAATTTTTTTTAACATCTTAACGACTTCAAATATAAACTCAAGAGTAGAAAGATGTAGATGTCACCTAGATCTATAATTTTATATAAAAATTGCCTTTATTTATTTTTTTGCAGAATAAGGTATAATTTAATATGATTAATGTACCTTATAAAAATATCTTTTTGCTGAATTAAATGGAGATTTCACCTAAATAAATCAATAACTAAGTTGTACATAATCCAATGAGTATGAAAGTTTTAGTACAACTCAAGCATACAATAGTTAGCCAACAATGAAAATTTCACCACAATTGGACAATACAAACATCTTCTATGAATTATTACATTAATTATAGAAAATCATAGATCTAAAGTTATATTTAAAACATTTAGTAAAACATATCATATTATATGTGTAGATCTACTTATCTAGTCCAACAAAATTGAGTTTTCATTTTACGATTTTTCTATGAGTTAATATGATTTTTCAAAGATTTAGCCAAAATAAATAATAAAACCAAAAGACAAAACCGCTCATAACTAGATCAGTGACGTAATCTACACCGCTTTCAAAAAGTTGGATGTGTTTTGTTTGGTTTTGGAGTTAAAGGATGAAATCCGACTTGCATGGAAGTTTAGGGACCTAAAAGTGGACCTTTTTATATTTGGTGCAGGCCCACCAAATGGAACTCAGCAACGTTAATATCCACTCTACTGTTTTTGCAGGCCGAAATCGATTGGACACTTGAGCCCGCCCTGAGACGTAACTAGGCTATCGTTTCTAGCTGGGCCGCCTAAACTCCCTCATCAGTTTTTTAAAAAAGAAAAAAGGTGCCGTGGCCTGTGAGGGCGTACGCCCGGGGAGATGAAACAGGTGTGTGTTTGCTTTAAGCACCCAGAACTTTCTTCTGCTCCAGTGTTCCGAGTCGGGAAGAATTCTTGCGGCACACGGTTTTCTCCGGTGAAAAACAAGAAAGAAATCTGTCTGCATCACCGTCGTATATCGTGTGTATGTAAACCACCACCAATGTTTTTGTGGGAAAATGGGGCTCGGTTCGGTTTCGGAACGCGGTTTTTTTTTACGTCGGGCGATGGCGGTGCGGACTGCGGAGGCCGAACCGACCTACCAACCCTGATAAAAACCACCTCCCACGGCGCGGCGCGGACGGCGGCATCGCGAGACAAACTCCTCATAGTGAAGCCGCCGTGAAGAAGAAGGAGAAGATGATCGAGGTGGTGCTGAACGACCCGGCTGGGGAAGAAGGTGCGCGTCAAGTGCAACGGGGCGACACGATCGGCGACCTGAAGCGGCTGGTGGCGGCGCAGACGGGGGCGCGCCGACAAGATCCGCATCCAGAAGTGGTACACCATCTACAAGGACCACATCACCCTCGCCGACTACGAGATCCGTGACGGCATGAGCCTAGAGCTCTACTACAACTAGTATCCCCAATCCGGCCCGGTCCGATGGGTGAACAAGGGTCACCGGAACAATGTTCTCGGAAGCTTTTATGTACGACGCGAATTATGTGATTTTCAGAGCAAGTTCCTTAGGAACTGATCCAAATGGGTTAGATGAGAAATAATCGGTTGGTATTTATGAGACAAAAGTTCGACTGAGGTGTTATACGGTTATGAACTCTAATAACGTGAAGGTATTGTGTGTAACTTTTTTTTTTAGACTTGCTACAGTACTTCTTGATTGCGTGTCGAATCCCTTCATTGTTCTAGTTGTTTCTGATTTCTACCAGGCTGAGGCTTCGGTTCGTGATATAGGGACAGGTACGCTCCTTTTTTTTTATTGAAAAACTCTTTTCTGAATTGTTTTAGGTCCGGCCTTTTTTAAAAAATGCAGACAAGGCGTCAGAAGGAATATCCACATGGAAGACTTTTACAGCCCTAGAGGTGTACAGGCCTGCAGACTCAAAAAGATCGGGTCGGCCTCATTTTATATGGGGGCGTAAACGGGCCTAAACGAAAAAAGGCCGTGCTCAGTTCTTATAGTAGTGACTAAAAGGGCCTAAACGTTAGGCCAGTATAAAAAAACTGAAAGGGATTGTTGCTCGACCGCACGAGTCAGCCATCCAAACATATCGCCAGGTTACCTGGGATTCTTGTGGATTGACCGCCCCTTGATCCCGCGACTTCCCATGACGCCACGACGACAGCAGAGTAGCGACACCCAAGGGCCGCTCGTGCACAGCTCAACAAAGAATAGACTTCTCTATTCCTTGCACCCACCCAACAACTCAACTGTGTCGCCATCGATCCAATCCAACACCGAGGCGAGCAGCGAGCTTTGACCGTGAGAACCCGCAAAAACAAAGCGAGAAAACGCCGTCCCGGAACACAAAACCCTTGAAAGCCGGCACGGGAGAAAGTGCCGGCGGGTTTTCGCTGGCCGGCGAGCGAGGTAGCCGGCCCGGCCGCCGGGTCAAACTATGACAAAACTAGACGAGGCCGAGCTCGCCTAAAAAAATAACTCTTGTGCTACGCCCGGCGGGGCAGACAGGCCAGCGTTGGGATCACACCGGCGCTCGCTTTTCGTGGCGATTGATCAATTGATTAATACCACTGGTAGTGCTTTGCTTTGCCCCGGGTCGGCACTGAAAGCAAGGGCATCATTGGCTGGCGTGCGATTTGTGCCTACTCGTAGCGGAAAAATTGGCCTCGATCGATCGGGTTTCTTGGTTCGGACGCGTGCACACGTGAGGCGGACGGAGTGTCTGGGTGTCCTGGGGTGGAGGACGGACGACGGGAGGCAAGTGTTATCCGTTGAAACTGCATCCACATGGCTGAGGTCGTTTTTGCGCGAACTCACGAACGAATTTTCGCTTTTCAGCTTGGACTAGAACAAACATCCAGAGAGTAGCACCAGGCGGCGTCCGTTTCCAACTCTTCATCGTTTCGTTTCCCTTGCGCACCTTGCAAGCCGCGAGGCAGAATCTGTTGACATTTTTCGCGAAAGGTGAGCACTGAGGGCACTCAGTGGCTGTCGGCGGGGCCCGGTGGTTCCCGCCTCGCGCTGTCGTCACCACAAGATCACCCGCCTTTTTCCGTCGTCTCCTGTTGATCCCCGGCGGCACTGTCATCATCATCCTCGCATAAACAAATGGCACCTGCAATAATGGAACGTGCGGTGGGGCCGCGACGCTACGCTAACGCTACAGAAGACAGACGACAGGCAGGCGAGCTAGGCCCGGCGGGACCGGGGACCGGGGGCAGGGCGGCATGTTGCAGTGTGCCACGCCGTGCCCACCGCGACGGGAAGACGCAAGAGAGAGTGCTCTGACTCTATTAACCCCGCTGACTTCCGGCCCACCGTGTTTCAGCCTCCTGATCGGTGTTGCCAGGCCTTGCCAGGCCGCGGCCACGCCGAGCGCCATCTCTTCAGCCCCGAGTCCCGGGCCGCGGGGACACAGCGCGGGACGACACCCTGCCTCGCGCACGGTTGATGCCGTCGAGTGACGAGAGACGGTGGCCGGAGGTGAAAGAAGAGATGGTCAAACGTGCAAGACAGCATTGGAGGTACTCGACGAGTATAGTGGGGCTGCCTACTGTGCCTCGCATTGCCATGCATGACAGCACGGCTGCTACGCAAATCGCAGCACTGTGCTGTGCGGTGGCGCAGCAGCTACACAGGCAGGCACAGGCACAGGCACAGCTCTGGCCGTCTGGCGCGTCGCCATGCTGCGCTGCTTGGCTGCCGTGGTCTCACCATACAACACGATTATTACTACTGGCAGCACGGCAGTAGTAGACGCAAAAAATGCATGCGTTGCCTGTCAATGTCGACTGCTACCACCAGCAGCGACTTTGGTAGCACACGTAAAATGTGCCTGAGTGGTGTCATCGGTTGCATGTCGGTATGATTTTGCCTTTTGAAACGGACCAAGGATGGATGATCATGGGACATGAGTCAGCAGAAGATGCTCACCGCCATTCCTTTCCGAGAAGGTGAAAAGGTAAAAGGAGAATGGAGTTTGTGGCCATGCCGTGGCCGCCGACAGGCAACCGTAATCATAAACATCTGAAACTAATACAGGCGAAAAGGTTGGTAGGTGGATCAGTGCGTTGCCCATGCCCTCCGGCTCCGATGCCACACACCCACGCACACTCTCTCAAATCCAGCAAAAGGCACTCTCCCGCCACCGGTGGAGAACATGTTTTTTGCTGCGTGCCAGTGCAGTTGTACAATCGACCGGTAAATTACAGACTTTTCGGTCTGAATGTTAATGATTTTTCTGACGACCAATCTTGTGGACAACATGGTTTGGGTTAGCAAGAATTGCCCCCAAAGTTAAAAGGTTTGGTGAGTCACGTTCTCATTTTAAAAACCTGTTTTCTTAAGCTAATCTTCCCCGTACGCTTCGACAGGCAGGCTGAGACGACCGCCAACATGCATCCGACGGTGGTGAGAAATTCGCAGCTCCCGCGCCACCACCGGCACCGAGCATGGCAACTTGCAGCGGCATCTCAGAGGGTCAGAGTCACAAAAAAAAACCAGACCAGCAAATAAAGGTAATCCTATCATTTTGACTTGACCCCGTTCACTGCACCGGTGACTCGAGTGAAAAACGCAACGCAGGAAGGGAGCCTGGGACGGACAGCGACGCCTCCGCGCGAGACGGTGCGGTGCCGGTGACAGACACCCGACCCTGACCCAGTGACCCTGTCATGCCAAGCGCGGGCGCAACATTCTTTCAGTGCAACAGCAGCGCACGCGACAAACGCCCCGTGACCGCGACGGCGACCCCTGCGCGTGGGCGTGGCCGCCGCAAATAATAATTCCGCCGTGCACCCGCAGCTCCCTCCCTCCAACGACAAGAGCTGCCCTGCCCACCCACCCGTCCTCCGGCTGCAAGCAGCAGAAAGACGCCGCAACTGAACAAACCATTCGGGACCGGACCGGAGTCGCCGTCGCCTTCGTATAGATCCGGTAAAATGACCGGGGCGACGAGACGACAGCCTGCATTGACGACACTTTAGCGGTTTCCTTCAATTTTCGACCGCGGGGTGATAACACTACAATAATGAGCTGACTGAAAGTAACAGCCGTGGTGTGTGCGAGTGGCCAATGCCCAAGGCAAGGCCACATGGCAGTAGGATACAAAAAAGGATGGGCGAAACCGCGCAAGGCAACGACGGACGCAGCTCGTCGGGCGTCGGGGTTGTGCTCGATCGGAGGGACCAACGGCGATGGGCATGTGAGGTAGCGCCAGAGCAGTCGCTACGCTAGCTAATCCAGGCACTGTTGTCCGGTCTAGCCAGGAGTACGTACTCAACCATATACGTCGGCGTCGGCGTCGGCGTCGGCGTCGGGCACGGCGTGCAGCGCAGGCCTAACCCGCTTTGAGCTAGGCAAACCAGACATGGCAGTTATTTCTCCGGCTGGGCGAGAGCGCAGGCACCCTGGCCGGAGCATTTACGCCCACAGCAAAGCCAGCACAGCGGGATACGCGACACGATGCCGGGATCTTTTGGGTGACCTCACTCGCCGTCAGCACGCAGAGGAAAAAGGTAGAGGACGGCGCAGGCTAGGCACAGGCTAGGCAACAACCCAAGTCGCCTGGAGCCTTGAGGTGACGGGGCAGTGATGGATGGTATCCCGGCGCAGCAGCAGCAGCAGCACATTGAAACCTGCATCTGCGCGCAGTGTCACTGCTCCCGCTACGGCTAGCTGCACCTTTTGGCCGGTACTACTACGCCGTTCAGATGATGCATTGGCCTCGGCCAAAGGGCATTCAAGCAAGCAATCAAGCGCCGATGAGCGAGTGGTCACAGGCGTTTTGCAGACGTTCGACACGCCAACCAACGAAGAGTATCGGAATAAACACAGAGAATGAACAAGATGAGTAATGAGTACGGAGTACTAGGGTTACCCCCACGTTTTACAGTGAATTTGGATACAGAGAAACAAGGAACAAGAACGAGCTGATGCCTTATCATTGTGGCATGCATTGTCTACAAGCTGCCTGCCATGGCGAACGAACGAAAATCTCTCTTCAGAGTTGGGAACGGACTCGAACAAAACCGTAGCTCACGCCTCACGACTTCACCTGTACAGTAGCAGTAGTACCAGGAACATCATAATACTCGCGGCTGGAAACGGCTCACTACTGCTGATCGTTTAGCTTCCGAGGTTGTCGCTGCCGGCATCGGTTAATATGGTGAGCCTCCGTGCCGACTTGACGAAATCACTGAAAACGGCAGAGAAATGCGCATAAGCTCGAGTGATTCTTTTACATTTGTGTCGGCTAGCAAAATTCGAGGAAAACGTTGTTGTGGGCACGGTTGGTTGTTTACCTGAAGGGCTCGTCGCCGGCGTGCTTCACTTCACCGGTGACGCCGCGGTACAGTACGCGGCTCCGCAGCTCCGCGCCCTCCATGCCGAACATCTCGGACAGGCGGACGTAGAGCTCGTCGAACGAGGTCAGCGCCGAGAGGTCGAGGTTGCGGCCGACCGTGTCGGACTCGACGAACACCTTGCATTGGCCGGGCTCAAGGCCGAGGAGCTCGGAGAACTGCTGCTGCTGGCTCTGGCTGCCGTCCCCGAACCACGGCAGCCGCTCCGCGACGGGCGACGACGCGTTCTTGGTCGGGCTGTTCTGGATGACGCCGGAACCCGAGCCTTCCGAGACATTGGAGCTGCTCAGACTCATCTGCTGCTCGGTCAGTATGGTGCGTCCGAAGAGCACTAGCCCCGCCGGCTTGACGGCGTCGGGCTTCCGCTTGTTGGTGGCTCCGATGGACAGGTCGCACGGGACATCGTCGTCGCGCGCCGGTGGTGCGCCTCCGATGGTCAGGTCGGTGCTGATTCTTGCCGGGATAGGGATCGTCGGACCGACATGGTCGGGACGGCGGAGACCCAGGTACAGCAGGCTCGACTGCAGGTGGGTAAAGTGGAGATCTGATAAAGATGGAACAAATTGCGCATGCCTGGCTCCCTGTATGGCTGCAGGAGCACTGCCGTCCGGGAACGGGAAGAACGGTGGGTGGGAGTGAAGGAAATGCTGGTGGTGGTGGCCGTGTGGCAGTGGGCTGGGCGGGAACGCCGGGTTAAGGAGCTGCCCTTCGAAGGGGAACTCCGGGTAGGACGGGATCCGGGGCTTCTTGCGCGGCGGCGAGAAGGAGGCGAGGTGGATGGCCGGCATGCTGGACACCAGCTCCACCAGCCATGGGCTCACCCGCTTCACGTTCTGCAGGAGGTCCGGCTCGTCCCAGGTCACCTGCAGCGCGAGCGCCATCGCCAATTCACCCAAGTCAACACCAAGCAGGCCCAAAGAAAGCTTTGCTGGTACCTGGTACCTGAGCTGAGAAGTAGCAGATGCTGCGTACCTGAAGCAGGCGCCACGGCGACAGCGGCCAGCGGCTGGGATCGGCGACCTGGACGCCGGCGACGGTGCCCCCATGAACCAGCTGATCCGGGAGGAGTCCTCGGTCTCGAACGCCATCTTGAACCGCATCCCTGGCGACCACTGCACCCTCATCGCCGCGCGGACCGCGGCGGCGCGAACGCAGAACTCGGGCGTGCTCGCGCGAGGGTAGTACACCGCCTCAAACGGCTGCCCGGCGGCCGCCAGCCTCGCCGCCTCGGCCACGTCCTCCGGTCGCACCTTGCCCCGTGCCTTGGCGGCGGCGCGCGGGCTCACATTACCCGCATGAGGCCCGCGTAGTGATCCCACCCGGGCGTAGGGGCGTCCTCGCCTCCGCCGGCGCCGCAGAACCCGCGCTTGGCGCGGCGGATGCCGACGTGCAGGTCGCCGCTGTCGCCGCGGAGGAACACGATGGAGTCCCCGGCGACGAGCTTCTTCTGGTTGACGAACGTGCTCCAGCCCGTGGTGAGCAGGTGCCGGCGCGGCGTGCCCCGGTAGATGTGGCGGAACTTCCAGGAGGCCCCGTGCACGTCCTTGGCGACGACGGTCTGCACGGGCGGGTCGGCGGCGTAGTCGAGCCTCGGGAAGATCGTCTCGGCGCAGTTACCTCGGCACGGAGAACCCGCCGCCGTTGTTGGCGTCGGACTGCGTCAGCGTCTTGGCGAACGACGCCGGCTTCTCCTGCTCGTCCGCCGCCGCCGCGTCGTCGTCGTCGAGGCCGCCCGCGTCCGCCGCCTCCCCGCCGCGTAGCGGGACGAGGCGGATCCTGGCGAACCTCGTCGGTGTCCGAGTCAGCCATGTAGCGCACCGCGGCGACGCGGCAGGGGACTAGCGCTGGGACGCGCCCACAGAGGTCGGCCGCACCGGCGTGGCCCAGCGCGTGCTCCGCGTGGCCCTGCGGGAAGTAGTAGACGCTGGCTCCGACGGGTGGCACGGTGCACATACCGCCGGCGCACGCCAGCCAGAGTTGCCGGTCCACGCACCGCTCGGCGCCGGCCGCGGCCGGCTCCGTCAGGTCCGCGAACGTGATCATCGGGAACGCACCGCACCGAGGCGAGGGCGGTGGAGGGATATGGAGGTCGAGGAGTGGAGAAGTGGAGACGAAGACGAGCGGGTGGGTGTCGTGTGTAACTGAAATAGCTACGGGGGTGGAGTGGGAAGGAACGAGCAGGAGTAAACCCAGGAGTCCCGTTGCGATTATAATGGGCCCGTTCGAACGAGTGGGAGTGGGAGACCGAGAAGATGATGTGCGGGCAGTTACGTAGGAAACAGCGGCGAGTACCAGTGGATCGGCTGACGCGTGGAGCTGCGTCCTTGTGTGGAGCCTGTGAGTTTCAGCAGAGGGCTAATTGGAACCGAAAGGCTCGGGCTGCTGTTCGGAGTGAGTGAGTGATGTGCTCAAAAAGTATGGATATGATGATCCTACCTGTAAGTAGCAGTCAAACAGCAGTTTGGAAGCTGGAATGGTGAGCAATTTGAAATGATTTGTCCCGATTCTTCATTTGTTTGGGAAACTCTTCGAGCTCAATTCAGTTCTACTAAGCTGGGAATCAGCATGTGTTCAATGTTCTGTTGATGTTTGTAGCGAATTTGACATTGAGTGTGGTAATAAGCTGACTGCGTAACAACGAATCCAGAAAGGATGGACCCAATTAAATTTGAAATTTATTTGTTCTTCTGAATCAAAAGTACACATTCGATTCAGAAGATTTTGTAGGAGTACTGAAATATGAACCGGCAAGAAGGAAAGCAAGGGTAGAAAAAGAAGGTCGTCACTGCAGCTAGAATAAAAGAGCTTTGTTCTCTGTTTTCAGTTCAATATCACTAGCTGAAAATATTTTGAAAAATGCTGATATTAATCTATAGAGGAACATCATGTATCATGTTACCTTGTGAGGTAGTGAAGACTCAATTTAAGTATTTGATGATTGGATGCTTTTCTCTCTTTTTTTTTTCAAAACTGCAGGCTATTACTTAGTGGTGCATGTTATTTGTAGTTCTGCACATTTTGAATTGTAAACATGGATGTTTTGGATAAATTTATGGATTTCCTACACATGAAGGCATTACACTTCTGTGCATATTTGATTTTTTTTAGTGAAAAATAACTGTTGCCTTTGCACATGGACAATATGTTTCCAGCCGCGAGTTCTAACTTTTCGTAGAAATTGGACAACTTCTGGTATTGTTCTAGCATATGCTTTTCAGAGTAAGTAGCATATGTCAATCATGTTGTATGTAGTGGTTCCTGGACTGCTCAACTAGCATGGGTCAATTTACCTTAAAAAATGCATCGGTCAATCATGTTGTATGTCAGTGGTTATTGGGCTTCAGGTACACCGTGTTAAGGATTCAGGTTTCATTTATGTAATATACGGTCATATATAGTATTTGCTACTCTGCGGTTGTTGCTTACTGATAGTCTGATGCAAGATTAATCTTTCAGGTGCTTAGTAGTTAGTTCCATTGTCATGGCGGATTGGGCATAGATTCAAAGTTCAAACTGATGATTAGCTTTGGGGATGTTGTTGCTGTGCGCTACTTTTTATTTTCTGAGTGGTAACGTCTTTGAGAATGTTGTTATCAGAGAAATAAGGACCGATCTCAATTCCCTTTATTTTTTTCTCTCCTTTCTATGCATTTGACCTACACTTTGTTCTGTATTTTTTCCAAGGATTTTTCAGTAATGGTTGGCTGACTTGCTGACATGCACAAAATCCATGCGCCTTATGACTTTCGATACATTTTGGTTGCAACGATTTACAATGTTGGCCGATTTTCAAGTATTGCTGCTTTCTTTGAACTTCACAATTCTAGAGTTGAGCACTCTCAGTAATGGCAGCGCCATCTGCAGGTTTTACCAATACGCCAAAATAGCTTTTTTTTTTTTTTTTTTTTTTTTGAGGGAACGCCAAAATAGCTTCTAATTGTGACCGTAAGTTCATCTCCAAATTGACGCCAAAATAGCTTCTAGTGTGTACAAAAAAATTCCCTTCAATCAAACCAATCATTCTTGACCTATAAACATACTAAAAGAATGGCTCGAACGTCATTTCAGAATGACCGTTGTTGCCTTTTAGGCGGGTCAGCTAAACCCAGAGACATGTGTTCACATGTAGTAGCCCCAAAACACCCCAAGACATGATTTATCTTCCAACAAGAGACTGTGACTGGAGTCATAATGGGGAAATAACAGTCGTTTTGTTGGAGTAACTTCGATTATCTTGCTTCAAGGTTGTCTTGAGGATAACTTAGCTTCATTGGCAACGAACGAAGTTGTTGACCGGCAACTGTCCTTGAAATGAAACTCATTTCTGAACCATTGTTGCGGTTTACGTTGCTTGAGACGTGGTTTACTTTACTTTGCCGCCGGAAAATTGTTAACGCGATCGATCATCGCTCGTCGACACTCCATCTCGACCTAGAATACTTGATTAAGACCAACCAACCGAGTACGCCCGGCCCGGCCATTCTCCGTCGAAATGGATCACCTGGTTTGTTTAAGATCAAGTAGTACGACATTTCATTTGGTTATTATTAGTCGTACGCCTTCGCGTCATTTCCTTGTGGCAAGCACAAGCACAGGCACAGAGACAGGGTGGTGCGATGGCGACGTGAGATGTGCTAGAACGAAGAAGATGCAGTTTAACCAACTTTGGAGTTGGTGGCTACAGGGTAACTTTCGACGTCAAACTGAGGATAATAGTACCATTCAGAATTCATGTCGCCAGCGAGCATATATGTTCACCCACTGCAAACAAAGTGTGATGACAACGACCACAAACAACTCTGTGTTGCCGGGCGGTCGTCATCCCAGCAAAATAGAGAGGTCATGGAAAGAGGAGGGAGAGATGTGGGTGTGTGTGTATGCGTTGACTTAGATCTCGCAACATGGACACATGGTCGTCATAAGTTTCAGACTAGCAGTAGTGGTGTCTTCCACATGGCACGGCGCACGACACATACTTTCCGAGATCGATCTGGTTTCTAGTTTTGTTTATCCGACGAGGAGACTTCCGAGATTTGTTTGTAGTAGATGGAATCCGGGCCGTAGCAAAGGCAGGCAGACGGCAATGCAAGTCAACTCGTTTCCGTCTGACGCAGCAACCGCCGCGTGTGGTGTGTGTGTGTGGAATTTCTACGATTTCTACCCGCGTCCCGCGCGGCGGATCCCGTAACGGCGCCGACGGCAACGGGGAAGGCATCAGCCGCGGCGTGCGCGCCAGCCCACCTCACGAGCGCGATCCCTGATCCGGTGAGCCGTGGTCTGCCCGGCGGGGCCCGGCCGGGGTCTGTGGACAGCAACCAGACAAGGCGGGCAGCCGGGCAGGAGGACAGCGTGGATGTCGCTGAGACGCTGACGTGCGCGGGGAACGGGGTCGGGGTCGGGTGAAGCCAAGCCAGGCGTGCGCGCCTCGTCACGCGCGCGGACGGACGGGTGCGGGCGGGTGCCCCTTGGGTTTTTGTCGCCGGCGATGCGTGCCGCGGCCAGTCGGCGTCGCCTGCTGCTGCCGCCGGGACCCGCCTCGGCATTGGCCCGAGCTGGCGAGCTCCACGCCATGATCACCACCTACCACTAGTCCACTACGGCAGGGGACCGAGGGACTACCAGGGTGGTTTCTGGCTTGTAGGGGTGTGACGAGTTGAGACAACGAAATGGTTTCTTCCTCTTTGTTTCCCCGTGTGAACGTGACCTAAAATACAAGCTGAGAACAACACCAGTCGCTCGCTCGTGTAGTCGTGCCTCAGTGAATCCCGGTTCCTGGGCCTAAAATACGCGTAACCCAACTGCCTCATGTGATGTGTGAAATGAACGAAAAAACAAAGGAAAGAACTGGAAAAGGAAAACGAGAAAAAGAATTCATTCGACTCGTCGTCCCAACACTCATACGTATCTGCATCAGTATTCAGTAACCCGGCCTGTTGGTTTCGTTAGTTGGCACCTCGCTCTCCAGACCCGTCGTCGTCGTCGTTTTCTTTCGATTTCGAGCCTTTTTTTCATCACATCACAATACCCGCAACAGACAACCGAAAAATAGGCGTCTTTTTCCCCAGACATGGAGCATCTGCCAGATTGATCCTGTAGATTCGGACAGGCAGGTTTGTTTTGCAGCCCCGCCCGTCCAGTGCATGCACTGCACCCTGCTGACCCGACCCGGGTGGGCGCGCTCGTCGCGTACGCAGGCAGGCAGGACCAGGACACGACACGATACGCCCCAGTTCTGTCGCCGGCGACGCTTGGCTCCCGCTGTGGCCGATGACCCTATTGCCGGCCCGGCCGCGTCTCGTCTGTGCCCCGTCCCCCGCTCGCGCTTGTAGTTTTGCGGGCGTACAAGCAGCGTGCGCTGGAGCAGTGCCACAGTGCGTCGCCACTCGATCCCGGCCCAGCCAGCCACCCACCACCGTCCGTCGTCCTCCTCCTGCCCCACAGACACCGGCCACCGGCCACCGGCTCGTGGATGCGAATCCTGTATCCTTGTACTGCATGCCTTAGTGCGTTCCTGTGAGAAAGGGAAGGCCGGAAAGGTTGATAAAATGAAATGTGGATGTGCATCATGCATGCATAGTATACAATGTAGTATACTGTATGGAGTAGTCGTCAACGACGAGCGTGGGATCCGGATAAAGTTCGGCCCTGTGCTCCTACCAAACCAGTAGTAAACCTTATCATCGAAACAAGACACTGTGAGGCTGAGCATCAGTACAAGCAACAAATGTCTACCTCATTTTTCTACTCCAAGTTACTACTGTAGTTGCAACAAGTTAATTACCCTGAACCTAGGTAGGAGGAGGAGTAAACGGGAGGACCGGCGGAGGGGGCGCTAGCTAGCTTGGTCTTCGTCGCATGAACCGCGGAGCAAAGACCGCGGCAGGCATCGGGATCAGCAGCGCAAACAAATGGCAGAGGAACCTGCTACGCTGCGCCCCCGGCGATCGATCGATCGAGCGAGCGAGTTCCCAAGTCCAACACCACCTGGTTTGACTTGCAGCTACCAAGAAGCTGCAGCTGGGTGCAGGTGGCCGTGTGAGGGGGGCCGGGGCGGCCATGACCATGACCATGAGTGATGATCCAGCTACTACCACTATTAAAAACAATGAACATGGATGACGAAACCAAGCCCGATTATAAGTATTTCCGCGAGGAGAAGCATGCATATGCGTGCGTGGACGACGCGCGCCGCGTTAAACAAGTCGCGATCGCCGGCCGGAGCGGGGTTGCAGCCTTGCAGGCGGTGGATCATGTCGGCCTGGGAACAAAGATTCCGGGGCCAGAGCATGGAAACGTGTATTCCGCCTGTCCCACGTGACCGGCCGGGCACCACGAGGAGCGCCTCGCGCCGGCTCGCCGGCTGCGCCCACATGCCCGTGCCGCGCCTGCCACTGCCAGCCAGCCAGCCGCGGGATCCGAGCACGCACCGCACCCGGCCCGGCCGGCGGCGATCCATATGGGAACCGTGCGAAGCGATCAGCGGCAGCGCGGCGCCAGTGATGGCTGACCTTGCTTGCAGGGGTGCAGGGGATTGATGCACATGCCCGTGTGGTACGGTGGGCATAAGTCAAACACTGCAAGTTAAGCAAAAAAACGATGATGGACACGACATCAAACGCCATGCACATGTGCTCTTTCATTGGGATCTTGAGCTAGCTGCGTCTGTGCTAAGCTGTCGTCCCTGTTGTGCGTGTGTGCGAGGCGTGCAACTAGTTGTCTATTACGAGCTGTATCGGCTTGCCTCTGCACGCATGCCATCGTACTACGTGTAGCATCGTGGGCTGATTTTTATCTCTTTTCAACTTGCTTACATACTGAATAAGAATAATTTTTTGGATCGTTTTATTTTCTGGGTAAGCATACGTTGTAAGTATGTGGCCAGGTAGCATTTCTATACTAGCATTACTATATTTGTGTCAAATTGTCAAAGGCGTTACGAAAATAGAATCTGAGATGTGTGAATAAAGAAAGAGGAGGAGAATCCATTTTATTTTTTGGGAGACGGATGGAGACAGGTACACTACCCTAAACAAGTTAGAGTAGTTTTTCTCTTCACATCAGACATGTTAGGGCTCACGAAAGGGAAAGGGCCTTGTGCCTCGGCCCAAGTAATTCTTTGCGGTGCAGCAGCCCAGAAGGCACTTTCAACCACGCGCTATGCGGGCTGGGCCTGGACTGTCGGTTGGCTTGCTTGCTATCCAGGCCCTAATGGCGCTTCAGAGCCGCCGGCTTCGACTGGGCCTTGCAGACCGCCGGTTCAGTCCGCTGCTGGTAGCCTGGTAGTTCTTGTGCGTGTGGCTGCTGATGTCGAAGTTGGTGACTACGGTGTGCCCATGCAATTCCATAGCTGCAAGGTTGTAGGCCCGGGCTGCCTCCTCTTGCGTCCTGCAGCAGAAGACATGTTTGTTTGATCAAATGCATGGCTTATTCCTTTGATAATTGCAAAAATAAAAATGACAAAGCAGCCCAACGCCATGCACGCGCGGACGTCCAAATTGAAAAACAACAAAAAAAAAAAAAAAAAAAAACAAGGGCAAATGAGAATCAAATTCGTTGTTTTTCGAGCTGGAGTTGTTATCTCGCCAAACACACCCCTTCGACTCAAATTGAGAGCCTAGCTCCGCGGCTGGAGGCTGCTCATGGTGGAAGCGAAACTCTAGAGTTGGTTTGATGGAGTTGGAGCACAATGCCAAACACGCCCTCGGCCACGACGGCGTCAAGGAGGCAAGCCGGCCGCGGCGAAACTGGCGTCGGAGTTTGGACTGTAGGGTCTGTGGCAAGTAGTCCATGAGGCATGAGGACAAGACCGCAGAGTCGCGAGCATGGTCACACTTTGGAGCGCCCCCATACCGGCGCCGCAAGCGCTTCGATGGACCAATAGCCCTCGGTAGAGGCTCTACCGGCGCCGCTCTCGGTAGAAGCCTCTCGGTGAAATTTTGGGCCCAAAGGGCGTTCACTAAGAGCTCAAACTAGAGCGCTCGGTATAGCCTCTACCGAGGGCCCCCCTCTCACCAAAGCAAAGTGGACGTCAACGACGTTCGCCTCCGTCGAGAATCCACTTCATCGAGCCCCCCACTCGCCAAAGCAAAGTGGACGTCGGCGGCGGTTGCCTCCGTCGACGTCCACTTCACCGAGCCCTCCCCCACACACACACACCCACTCGATGAATTTGTATTATACCGAGTGCCCGTCTGTAGCGGCGCTTGCACAAAAAATATCTTTGTCATGGGATGTGTACGAAGCTTCATGAAATTGGGTACACTCGCCTACATTCT
The DNA here is from genome assembly GCA_015847255.1 of Hyparrhenia diplandra. Classification (NCBI taxonomy): domain Eukaryota; kingdom Viridiplantae; phylum Streptophyta; class Magnoliopsida; order Poales; family Poaceae; genus Hyparrhenia; species Hyparrhenia diplandra. The sequence continues at coordinate 59,386 of JADLZK010010704.1, read as the reverse complement.
CCTCATTCTTGATGGCTGCTAGAAGGAGTAACATGAGTCATGATGTTGTGGGACTGTGTGCAAGCATAGCTCGAAGCAACCCGAAATGAGTGATGTGGTAATCTCGAAGTTGAACACCTAGCTTATATATATCTAGATATGTAAATTTATCACTTAGCCACAGCTCATAAAATTTATTGTGCCAATAATTACAGGTTCATGTGTATGACTCAACCTACACTTGGGTACAATTATGAATCCATTCTAACCCGGACCATGAATCAACTGGGTTATGTTTGGAGATATGCTAATGAGGGCCAACACTCACTACGAGATGGATATCGAGGCAAAGGTGCTTTGCGAGTAAGATTGGAGATCCATCGGCTCTCCACACGGTTAACCGTCGTTAGTACACCATGTCGTCGTTGTTGTGAAGCAAAGGAGGATGTATTAGTTAGAATGTTGTTCTACATTTCTCATATTTGCAGAATCCACATCGGTGACCTACACTTCACCGAGCTATTTTACAAGATCGCCCGGTGAACTTGTGATGCACTGGAGACATATATGCACTTGTGAACTTGAGATGAACCTTTAGCACTTTGGATGTGACCTTGTGATGCACTTGTAACTACACTTGTGACTTTGTGGAATCATGAATGTGATATATATGTGATAAATGGGTTGTATAAGTGCATGGATGTGATATATATATGATAAATGACTTATATGGTCTGTTTCTCAAGGTGGAATACAAAAACATAAAACAAAAAAAAGATATTGTCACTTTGCCGAGAGTTGCGCTCGGTAGAGGCAGCTCTCGGTAAAGTTATGGTGGTCAATGTACCGACAGCCATTGGAGGGTCTCTTGGCAAAACACCTTTACCGGGGCCTGAGAGATGACCCTCGGTAAAGTGACCATAATCTACCGGCGCCTAAGTCCCGCTCTTGGTGAAGTTGACGGTAGAGGTCCGTCGGCCCTCTGGCAGACACGAGGGCGTCAACTTCACCGAGGATGGATTTTTGTGGAGGGCTAGCTCTCTGTACATTCTCCCTCTACCGAGAGCCCTACGTTACCGAGGGTTAGGCTCTCGGGAAAGGGATCTCTACCGAGAGCTTTATGTCGCCGAGAGCGGCTCTCGGTAGAGAGAGCCTTTACCGAGCGCTGCCCATTGACCGCTCGGTACAATGTCTGGCGCTCGGTAGAGACCCGCTGTGCGGTAGTGTCAGGGCCACAATGGCGGCGCCGCAACCTGGCCGTGATGAGGCCCAAGACGCTCGGAGATGACGCAGATCTAGCAAGCGCGAGGAGACGATGACGGGGAATGAGAATCGCGACCCAATGAGAGTGATAGGGCTCCAAAGACACGGGGATACTCAGTGTCATGGTGTATCCAAATGGTGTCGTGGATTAGGGGGGACAGCAAAGGCACGAGTGTTCTGCCTCACGCGGATTAGGCGGGGACTCCCTCGTGGATTGGAGTATCCAAACGAGTCCTAAATGGGGTTTTCCAACAATGGCCTGTTCCTCCATCAGTGGCCAGCTTGATACTAGATTTGCAAACCTCTTTTTTCAACCTTTATTTATGCAATTTCCAACGGTTACTTAAATTAAAAAACTTCCATTGCTTATTTATGAACGTGGCTTATTACCTACAGAGTTCTTATATTCTTATGGTTCAGTTAATTTGCCGCTCAACTTTGGGCCACCTTAAAAGTTCAATTCCGTCCGCTTTTCGGTCCCACCATGCATGTGTCTACTGCCTGGCGTGCAGCACGGATCAAGAAGCCGGTCCTTCCACGCTCTTCCTGTATCGAGTCGATCGATAGAAACATAAATCATGGTTTTTTAGAACTAATGATTTTTTTTGGGTGCTGTTTGACGGTGGGGAGGAGAAATTAAGCACCGAAGGACCGGCGGCTTAGTCGTTCAACGACGAAAATTCGTTTTGATACTTTCAGGTTTCAGCACACATGTGACATGTATATATATAAAAAGTGTCCGTACGCACGAAAGTCAGTGGTACTATGCATCAAGTCCCATTCACTGAAAATTTAGCGCGCGATGCTGATTAACACCCCCACAATTCTCCAATGAGTCATCTACTTGTACTAAAAATTTAGTGCGTGATGCTGATTAGCACCCTACCGACAGCTGTTATTCGGCGTTATAGCGCGCTATTTTTTTCAGTGATCAAATCAAGCGTGTATATATTTTTAGCACCCTATTGACAGCTGTTATTCGGCGCTATAGCGGCGCTGTTTTTTTTTTTCAGATCAAGTCAAGCGGGTATATATTTTTTCTTCACCACGATGACTCGTCACTTTCGATCAGTTGAATCACAAAGGAGTACAATAGTAAGGGGGGCTGCTATCGTACGGCCGGCCATGGCCATGGGACAGGAAGAAGACGCGTGCGCGTGGGGAGGTGGTAAGGCCACTTGTTGCGTGAATGTTCGATCGCAGACTTTGCAAAGACTTGCTTGGTCTAGGTTCGGTGGGATTTCACCATGATATGCAATCCTTTTTAGAATGGCGACGTCCTTCTCACTCTTGATGGCGACATTATATTAATTCGTCGCAGCTGTGTTCACAGCTGCTGCTTAATATATATACGTACAGATCTTCTGGCACTGGGGCACCTCATGTCACTTGTGCCTGAAAAACCTTCAAGCTATCATGGCCTCAGCTGCAAGCAGCAGCAGCAGCGCGCGCGCATATCCTCCTCCTCCCCTTCCTCCTCGTTCTCCTACCCTTATCCGTTGATGCCCAGAAAACTAACAACAATTCTGTACAAGTAGACAACGACTCATCATCACCACCCCCGCAATTCTCCTTCAGCTTCGACTTCTCCAATGGATCCAGCTACGCAAGGAGCGACGTACGGCTCGAGGGCAACGCGACGGTACAGGGAGGCAAGGTTGATCTCACCTGCGACGACTCGGCCGGGAGCGGGACCGGGAGCATGAGCAACTGCGTGGGTCGGGTGTCGTACAACCACCCGGTGCCCTTCTACGACGACATGACCCTGGCGAGCTTCAGCACAAGCTTCACCTTCGCCATCAAGCCCAACGACGTGACGCCACAGGGGACGGCATGGCCTTCTTCCTCTCCGGCTACCCGTCAAGGATGATGCAGGAGTACTACAACGGGGCCAACCTCGGCCTCCTCAGCGAGGCCAACGCCACCGATCCAGGCCACTTCGTCGCCGTCGAGTTCGACACGTTCCAAAACTACATGGATCCCAGCGATTACCATATTGGCATCGACATCAACTCCCGCGTCTCCACCAACACAACAGTCCTGGCTGCCCTGAAAGGCACCATGACAGCTACAATCCGATTCGACAACGTCACGAGGATGCTGGTTGCATCCCTCCGGTTCCATGACAATGCCTCTAAGGAACCCGCTGTGGTTAGTTATGTGTTGCAAGATCCAAAGTCGTTGCTTCCGCCCCAAGTGGCAGTGGGCTTTTCGGCGGCCACCGGCAGAAATACCGAGCTGCATCAGATACTCGCATGGTCCTTCAACTCCACTCTTGCTGCTGCTGCTCCGACTCCACCGAAAGGTATGTCATATATAAGGTTGAAAACGGGACGGAAATATCCCAAACCGAACCGCATCGTATTCTACATTTGATCTGATCGAATTCGTATTTTTGGACAAATTCGAATTCAGTTCAAAAATTCGAACACCAAATTCGGAATCGGAACGAAAACGGTTTAGAGTTTTTTCGACCATTTTCTACTTTTTTACTTTTTAATTCAGGATGCACTCCTCGTTCTTGAATCTTAAACTTTTTTTTTTTTTTCTTCAGTTTGCTCTCAAATCTAGTAACCAATTGGTTATTTTTGTTAATTATCATGTAAGGATGGCAAGCGGATAATTATGGCAAACGCAAGTGGACAGTTCTGGCCATCGCCGTGGTTGCTCCTATACTGGCATTGTTTATCTGCGGCATTGTTTCCATCAAACTCGTCAAAAGGCTCAGAAAAGGTCAGAAATCTCTACCAAAAAATGCTATTAAAATACTTCACTTTCAAGACAACAAGCTTCTGTTATATTCCAATGCTATAGCATCATCAAGTTTAACTGAAAGCGTGACACCCAACACTGATTCTAGGTAAAGGTTCACAAGAGGTGAATGAAGAAGATGAAGCACTAGTTTGGGTGGCAGGAAGGAATTCTGAGTTCACGATCTATGGCTTTTCACAAGTCTTGGAGGCTACAAATAACTTCTCAGAAGATAATAAACTTGGGGAAGGAGGATTTGGTCTAGTATATAAGGTAAGAGAGAAAAAAGTTGTATGCATTGAGAACACAAAACGAGATAGAAAACAAACCAAGTGAAGGACTAGTCTACGACATGTTTGGGATGAAAGGGAGTTTTTTCCATGATATTTTCTCTTACTAAATCATCATATTTCTATCTCCAAACAGGCTTTTAAACGTTATGCAAGGAACTATACTGCTTATTACCTTTATCATCAGGTTAATCAATTCTCAAAAGACAGCTGAATTCAAAGAAATGTCATTGACCAAACTCGTTTGGACTTGTCTGTAGGGCCGATTTCAAGATGGATTGGAGATAGCCGTCAAGAGACTCGCTTCACATTCAGGGCAAGGGTTCAGAGAGTTCAAAAATGAAATCGAGCTCATAGCCAAGCTCCAGCACACAAATCTGGTTAGGCTCTTGGGATGTTGTTCATATGGAGACGAAAGATTACTAATATATGAGTATATGCCAAATAAGAGCTTGGACTTCTACATTTTTGGTAGTACTTCTCAAACTTACCCTATATAGTACAAACATTGTTTAGTGCCAACAACTAAAGGATTTTATCTTATGTATATGCTTAACTGATTTGCAGATGAAATACAAAGAGTTCTACTAGATTGGAAAAAACGCTTAGCCATAATAGAGGGCATAGCGCAAGGACTTCTATACCTGCATAAGCACTCTCGGTTACGTGTCATCCATAGAGATCTTAAAGCAAGTAACATACTCCTTGACAGTGAAATGAATCCTAAAATTTCAGATTTTGGGCTCGCAAAAATATTCACCTTAAATGATACTGAAGGAAACACAAAAAGGATCGTTGGGACATAGTAAGTTTCTTACAAATCAGTCCATCCTAGCTACCTTAAAACCTGAAATGTACAAAAAGCATGACACAAGAGTCTTTTTTTACACACTTTGTTTCAGTGGTTATATGGCTCCTGAGTATGCTTCTGAGGGCCACTTCTCTATGAAATCCGATGTATTTAGCTTCGGCGTATTGACTCTTGAAATCATCAGCGGAAAAAAAGAACTTCAAGTTCCCATCAATATGGGGAGTTCATCAACCTTCTTGGATATGTGAGTTTTTTCAATATTTAAATGCCACATGTAAAGTATGCGTTGTGGATACCCTTATTTTACTAGAGCACAAAACCTTTAGTAATATTCATTTTTCTTATGTGTGCATCCCTGGTTGATGTACATGTGAGAGATTTTACTTCCTTTATCTAAAAACAATAATCGTTATGTATATTAATCATTCTCTTCCAGGCATGGCAGTTGTGGAAAGATGGATTATGGCTTCAATTGGTAGACACTTCATTAGATGCTGAGTGCCATATATCACAGATGATGAGATGTATTAGTATTGCGTTATTATGTGTGCAAGAGAATGCAGTTGATAGACCCACCATGTCAGAAGTGGTAGCGATGCTATCTAGTGATAGTATGGCCCTTCCTGAACCCAAGCACCCAGCATATTTCCATGTAAGAGTGGGAGTTGAAGGAGCATCGTCCTCTGTAGTTGAGTCATCTGATGTTAATGATGTTACAATATCTACCCTACAGGGAAGGTAGTTTTCTGATTTCACTCCAGATCATATTGAGATAACTTTTAGTATTTTACTCACTCAAGGGCTTTATTTCCAGTAAACTATGAAATTGTAAACTAGCTAATGGTGAGACATTATTGTGCTAGAATTACTATTTTTTAATGCTAGACTGCTGGGATTCAAAGACCAAACCTATCAAACAACTGTGCTTGCTTCAGGAGTTCAGGTCATGAGCGTTTTATCACCAGTTCCGCAGAGCATAACACCTATGGCACTTCCATAGCGTTGAGATTTGTACACACACATCTCTGAGTGTTGGAGATATATCTGCACCAACTTGCCCACCTTCTGGCAAGAAGTCACATTAAAGCAAAAAGACTTTAGTTTTATGGCACCAGCATGTGCATGAAAACCAGGTCATAGTTGGACAGAAGCCTCGATACAGTAACTGAGACCGACACCCAGATCGAGTGTAGCAACACAGCTGCAAGGTGGGTGTGTTTAGAGCCCCCAAACTTCTCTCCAAAATTTCCTGCATACCTATCACATCACATCACATCACATCGAAACCTTAAATGCACCAAAAAGACGCATGACCGGAGTATGAAATGTAGGTAAAAAAATAAACTAATTGCACAGTTTAGATGTACATTATGAGACGATTCTTTTGAGCCTAGTTACGCCATGGTAGGATAATATTTACCACAAACAAACGAAACGTGCTACAGTCTTTTTTTGATGCGCTACATACTTCCTTAGACTTCAAATCAAGCAAATGAAGAATGACACATTCATAAGTCAAGGCAAGTACATTAGAGACATGATCAAGAAGTTTGGCATGCAAGATGCAAAGGCATTACCACACCAATGGGTACAAGTGGCACTTTGGATAGTGATGTCAAAGGAAATATGGTTGATCAAAAGCTCTATCGATTTATGATTGGAAGTTTACTCTATGTAACTACATCAAGGCCGGATGTCATGTTTAGTGTATGCATGTGTGCAAGATTTCAAGCCTCTCCAAGAGAAAATCATCTCAAAGCATCAAATAGAATTTTGAGGTACTTGAAGCATACACAAGATGTTAGTTTGTGGTATCCGAAGGGGTCAAATTTGAGCTTATTGGATATTTGGACTCCGATTATGGGGGTTGCAAAGTCAATAGAAGAAGCACAAGTGGCACTTGTCAATTCCTTGGAAGATCCCTTGTGTCATGGTCATCAAAGAAGCAAACAAGTGTGACACTCTCTACCGCTGAAGCCGAATATGTTAGTGCCGGTAGTTGTTGTGCTCAATTGCTTTGGATGAGATCAACATTGAAAGACTATGGATTTGACTTCAACCATGTGCCCTTGTATTGTGACAATGAGAGTGCTTGCAAGATGACTCAAAATTCGGTGCAACATACAAGAACCAAGCACATTGATATAAGACACCATTTCATTAGAGATCATTCAACAAAAGGGTGACATTGCAATCCATCCTATTGGTACCGAAGATCAACTTGTCGATATCTTTACCAATCCACTTGGTGAGAAGAGATTTTGCAAGCTTAGAAATGAATTGAACATTCTTGACTTCTCCAATATGAGTTGAATAAACCCCACGTATATGACATACCCCTCCATCAAGCAAAGCAAAGGTGAAATTATTTGCCATGTCATTGTTGGCGTTTCTTAGCGCAATCACTAGAAACAGGTTCAGAACTCATCTCGATGACTACGCTAGGAAAGCGAACCGTTGATATCACTAAGTGGAACCACCGTGGCCGGTGATATCGCACTTTCAATCAACGGTGATAGATCTTGCCATAGTTGATATTTCATCCGCAAGCGCCGCGGATCTATCATTGTAGCATTTCACCCGGAAGTATTCGGGGTATCGTTATTTATATTTTCCCCAAAGGAAGGCTTGTTGTATAAGAAGCTAGCATGGCATCTGGATGATGAAATGTGTGCACGCTTGTAAGGTCCTAGATGGCTAGAGGGGGGGGGGGTGAATAGCCTATAAAAATTTTCTACAAACTCAACTCAACAAACCGATTAGTATAAAACACGGCGTAAAGCGGTTTGCACTAGCTCTAATGATCTTGCAAGCCTTCTAGTGACAAGACTAAATATTTCTATGATCTCTAAGTCACACAAAGTCTATGTCACTACTCTATCTAGTGAGCAATCCTAATATGATCCTTATGCTAGCAAGAACAACCTACACAAGCAAGTGCTAGCTCTCTACTCAAAGTAAACTAGGAATGTAATGCTAGAGTGAGAAGCTTGTTATACCGATGTGTAGAGGATGTCAACCAATCACCGGAAGAAGAAAAGCTATCAATCACACGAAGGTGATGATCCACACAATGAGACAATGAACAAGTCGATTTGTTCACCCGGAGTTCGCTTGTACACCGATAAGTTACTCTCCTAAGTGCCGACCAACACAAGGATGGTGTTTGAGCTAGGCGGTGCCCTTGCTAGCCTCAACACACCACTCAACAAGTGTGGTACCCAAGACACGAGCAATGTATTCCTTGCACTTTGTCTTCCCGACGAGGAGTGCGTGATCCTCTCACAATTTCGCCCGGAGGTGGCCAAGAAACAATCTCCTCTTCTTGCCAACAACTCCACCAAATCACCAAGCCGGCTAGGAGCGGTGTCTCCAAGAGAAACAAGAAACTCATCGGCTCTGGCGATCCCCAAGTGCCTCTAGATGCAAAAACTCGATGCAAATGCACTTGGATCACTCTTCTCTCAAGAATGAAGCTCAAATCAAGAATGAGAGAGGAGGGAGGCTTTGCTTGCTCAAAGATGTTAGGAATGATTCAAATGACCAAGAGAGAGAGAGCAAGAGGGGCAGCCAAGGGGGGTATAAATACCCCTCACCACGAAATGTGGCCGTTGGGGGGGGAAACCCACGGTTTTACGGCGACGGACGGGCCTTGACCGGGACTCACCCGGTGAGTCCGGTCGGTGGGTCCGGCCACAACCGACAACCCCGAACGGTGGATCGGACTAGCCGACGAATGCCGGTCACGCGATCGATGCGTTAACTTCGTCAGCACCGGAAGCATCCGATCGGCGCGTCCGGTCGGCAAGAGCGAACCCCGGTTACACCCTTACCGGGAATTCGACCGGACTCAGCGACCGGCAAGTGCGTCCGGTCGGTTTCTCGTTAACTTCCTGGCCGAATGGCCCGGCCACGCGAAGCCGCGAATTTTCGTCGTTTAGCCGTCGTTCATTCACCTTTGCTCCAAACCGACTTCCGCCACTTGATTCTTGTTGCCGACACGTCGAAGAACACCTCGACACCATGTGTTAGCATTTTCAAACATTTTCGACAAGCGCGGAGTTAGCTCTTTAGGTTAGAATGCATGCATATGAATTTTTAAACCTAAAGGCACATGAGGACCGATATGTACGATAAGTTTCCCCTCTTTATAGTACGGCTTTATCGATCCTATAACCACCCACACCCTTTATGGTGTCTTGGGTGTGAAATCAAAAAGCCCCTATGGTTATACCTTTGCCTTGGAGACAATTGATCTCGAAACTCCACCGAGTTGCATGCTTGCTTGCTTGATAGTCTTGAGAATGCGCTTTCCAGGGATGGCGTACTTTGGACATATTTCCACCGTATTTATTATAAATACTACAAAATACATTTCGAACACTACAAGTGGAAATATGTTAGTAATAAATGTATATGAGTATAAAAGGATATAGTTTTACTCCTTTATGGTAGTAAGTTGACGGGAAAAATATGTCGTTAGTGACCGCCAACAAACTCCCCAAACTTACCCTTTTTGCGCGTCCTCGAGCAAAAAGATAAATACTTGGTTGTTGATCGGGGAGTTGCTACTATGCCGATTACATTTCACAACCGCCGTGGTTATAATAAGATTTTCTACTATAGTTTGAATAAAATAGCACATCTTTTTCTCACCCTTTATTACCTTTCATCGTGGCGGGGCTTTTTTAGCTTTTCTCAAAGCTTTTTGGGCGGTTGTCGATAGATAGAGCGGTTATAACGTAAGTACTTTTCATTCATCATTTTGATCAACTTTTTATCCGGGATTTATTTATTTAGATTATATATGTTTTTTGAGAAAGTATGGGCTTATTACTTTATTTTTTTTTGGAGAGGTGGGCTCTACTCGCCCTAGACTTTTTGTCTTTTATTTCCTCTCTTTCTTTTTCTATATTTTTTTTTGGAGATGTGGGCTCTTCTAAGCCCTCGGACACATATCCATTTTCATCTCTTCTCTTTTTTTTTTTAAACATAGCCCATATCTTTTCTCTTTTCTTTCAAATTAAGCTCCCTGATGTCAAGTATCTCATTTGAACGAGGGAAGTCATAGTAAATCTGTTTGTACCATATCATACTTGGCAACAACTTAGACTAGATAGAGCTTATGCAACCCACATGAATCGGGTTTTTTCGGGGATGAGTTTTTTTTGACTTAGCCACTAAACCCAAACTATAGAGAAATTCGAATTATAAACTAGGCACGAGGCAAAACATAAGACGAGCAACTATTCATCATTTCAACAAGGGACTAAGACTAAACATTTTCATAGCTCATATGTATAGACATGAAAGCACAAGAAGAGCTACTTATTCTATTTTTGTTTTTTTTTTAAAGGATGCAAGATTGCTGGAATTTAAACATGCTAAAAATAAAATAAAATTTGATGGAAATAAATATGCAATGCAATGATACCCAAGCGGGGGTCCTCCCCAAGCTATATGGAGGCCTACTGATCTGGATCGAAGCCACGGTGCCTCCCGAGAATGCTTCCTCGCGTGCGTTGCGGTAGCCATGTTTGCCTCGAGCTGGTCCCATCGTTGCTTGTTACGGTATTCCCGTTTTGTTGCCAGCGATGGGTGTTACGCACATGAGTGTTAAGTGTATGCTCAATGTTACCGTGCGAGCGTCGAGTGTGCTGCGGTACGACGTTGATAGCCTCCGGCCCGATATCTTTTGATGGTCTTGGTCGGACTTACGGGGCATACCCTCGGAGCTCTTTGGAAAGGTCCACCATGTTGGCCCTCCATGCCTCTCGAATCTCCTTCGGGCCACTCGATGGTGCGGGCGTCATGGGCGGAGGTTCCCACCTTGGATCATACCCCCCGGCATGAACCCCGAGTCCCCAAAGGATAGAACCCTCCCGCTCGGGGCGTGCGTGCGGGTGCCGTGGTGGGGGGCGTGAAGTATCTTTGCATGAGAGCTTGAGCCGACCTGCGGTCTCCTCGCCACTGCGGGTGGAAGGCGCTTTCAGGGGCCTCTCTCCTGCGTACACTATCGGCTGAGCCTCGAGCTCAAAGTCAAAGATCGGCTTTTATACAAGCGTAGATCCGGGTTAGGTAACCGAATCACGGTTGTATAGCCGAAGAAAAAGTATGCAAAGCTCTCTGTTAGTACTTGAATTAAGAGCGGAATTTAGAAAATCTAGCTATCTCCTATGCATGCTAGTTATTCAACCACTTGAAAATCAACTTGTGAAAACTAGCATACACCACACAAGCATGTATATTGAATTTAAATACATGTGCAATGAGCAAGTCATATGTTAGTGCACAATCAAATGCAACAAATTGTCTATGAGCTTGCTCCCCTACTTGTGTGAACCACTTGTAAATTCATGACCATCATGAAAGATTTTTAAAAAACATGTGAATTTTTAATTTTCCAAAAACCTTTCATGCACTAATCTCTCCCCCTTTGTCGACAATTTTTTACAAAAGGTATGACCATGTTGTGTTATGGAAGAGAAATAGTGCTCAAATTTGGTCAAAATTGGATCACTTGTCATACATATATTTTGGTTTGAACCAAAGACAAGCTTCTTCACATCTCATGACAAGGGTTATCTTGCCTATGTTGAAGTATATATGTGTGAAAAAGGTAGCCAAATTCAACACTTGAGATTGCAAGCCCATAAACATGTCATATGTCATCACTAGATCAAACAAGCATAAATAGCAATAGTGATGGCATACATACATTGAAATCCTTTTATTTTCCATGAATGCTTCCTAAGGTACAAGTTATATGTCTATATGTTCTAACAAGTCCTTAGTTATCATGAATGCCATGCCAACCAATGATACATTTGCTTTGCTTGATGGAGGGGCATGTCATGATAGTGGGGTGCATTCAACTCATGTTGGAGAAGTCAAGGACATTCAACTCATTTCTTAGCTTGCAAAACCTCTTCTCATCTAGTGGCTTTATAAAGATGTCGGCTAGTTGATCTTCGGTGCCAATAGGTTGGATTGCAATGTCACCCTTTTGTTGATGATCCCTTATCAAGTGATGCCTTATGTCAATGTGCTTGGTTCTTGTATGTTGAACCGGGTTTTGTGTCATCTTACAAGCACTTTCATTGTCACAATACAATGGCACATGATGGAAATCAAATCCATAATCCTTTAATGTTGATCTCATCCATAGCAATTGTGCACAACAACTACCGGCACTAATGTATTCGGCCCGGCGGTTGAAAGTGTCACACCGGTTTGCTTCTTTGATGACCATGATACTAGAGATCTTTCAAGGAATTGACAAGTGCCACTTGTGCTTCTTCTATCAACCTTGCATCCCGTCCTCAATATCCAATAAGCTCAAAGTTTGACCCCTTGGGATACCATAGCCCAACATTTTGAGTGTGCTTCAAGTACCTCAATATCCTTTTTGATGCGGTGAGATGACTCTCTCTAGGTGAGGATTGAAACCTTGCACACTTGCCAACACTAAACATCACATCGGGTCTAGAAGCGGTTACATAGAGTAAGCTTCCAATCAATGACCTATAGTACATTTGATCAACCATATTGCCACTTTCATCATTGTCCAATGATCCATTAGTACCCATTGGTGTATTGATGCCCTTTGCATCTTGCATGCCAAACTTCTTGATCATGTCTCTAATGTATTTTCCTTGACTAATGAAGGTGCCATTCTTCATTTGCTTGATTTGAAGACCAAGAAAATATGTGAGCTCTCTAAGCATAGACATCTCAAATTCTTTTGCCATCATCTTGGCAAACTCTTCACAATACTCTTGATTTGTTGATCCAAATATGATATCATCAACATATATTTGCATGACAAACAAATCCTTTCCAATCTTTTTTGGTGAAAAGAGTAGTGTCAACTTTACCCATCTTGAAGCCTTTTTGAGTAAGAAGTCTCTCAACCTCTCATACCATGCTCTAGGTGCTTGCTTCAACCCATACAATGCCTTGTTCAACTTGTACACATGGTTGGGATGATGGTAATCTTCAAAAACCGGGTGTGCTCAACATACACTAGCTCATTGATGAAGCCATTGAGAAAAGCACTCTTGACATCCATTTGATAGAGCTTGATGTTGTGTGCACATGCATAGGCCAATAGAATTCAATTGCCTCTAATTTTGCAACCTGAGCATATGTTTCATCAAAGTCAAGACCCTCTACTTGAGTGTATCCTTGTGCAACTAGTCTTGCTTTGTTTCTCACAACAATGCCATCTTCATCTTACTTGTTCTTGAAAACCCATTTGGTTCCAATGACATTGTAGTCCTTCTGTCTCTCTACCAATTCCCAAACCTTGTTTCTATCAAAGTTATTGAGCTCCTCTTGCATTGCAATGATCCATTCTTCATCCTTCAAGGCATCATCAACCTTTTCGGGCTCTTCTTGTGACACAAAAGCAAAGTGTTCACAAAATGCCGCTAGCCTTCCCTCTAGTTTGCACTCCACTTGCAATGTCACCAACAATTTGATCAATTGGGTGATCTCTAGCTACGCTTGAACTTTTGAGTATTAGGGACTTGATTGCTTAAGCTTGGTTGATCACTTGTGGTTGCTTGAGATGATGTACTAGCTTGTTGTTGATTTTGAACTTGAGCATCACTAGCTTGAGTTATTTGCACTTCATCCTTGTCATCATCCACTTGAGTTGGCCTTATATCACCAATGTCCATACCCCTCATGGCATTTACCAATTGAGTTCCACTAACATCATTGAGGTTCTCATCCTCATCTTGGGACCCATTGGTTTCATCAAATTTAACATCATGAACTTCTTCCAATACACCACTTGAGTTGTTCCACACTCTATATGTCTTGCTTGTGGTGGAATAACCAAAGTAGGAACCCCTCATCACACCTCTTGTCAAACTTGCCAAGTCTTGCACCCTTCTTCAATATATAGCATTTGCACCCAAATACTCTAAAGTATGCAATGGTTGGCTTTCTTCCATTCAATAGCTCATAAGGTGTCTTGTTCATCATGGGATGGCAATACAATCTATTGATGTAGTGGCATGCGGTGTTGATTGCTTCGGCCCAAAATGATTGGCTCACATTATACTCACTAAGCATTGATCTTGCCATCTCAATGAGAGTCCTATTCTTTCTTTCAACTAGGCCATTTGATTGTGGTGTGTACTTGGCCGAAAAGTTGATGCATGATTCCATAGTCATCACATAGCTCATCAACTCTTGTGTTCTTGAACTCACTTCCATTGTCACTTCTCACTTTCTTCACTATGATATCAAACTCATTGTGCACCCTCTTGAGAAATGTCTTGAACAATGAATACACATTACTCTTGTCATTGAGAAAGAACACCCAAGTGAATCTTGTATAGTCATCCACAATCACAAATCCATACTTATTGCCACCAATGCTTGTATATGCGGTTGGGCCAAACAGATCAATATGGATCAAGTCAAATGCCTTGCAAGTACTCATGAAGCTCTTCTTTGGTTGAGTGTTGGCAACTTGCTTGCCGGGCTTGACATGCACTACATAGCTTGTCCTTGTCAAAGTGAACATCCTTCAAGCCTCTTACTAGATCATGTGTCACTAACTTGTTGAGTTGCTTCATGCCAACATGACCAAGTCTTCTATGCCATAGCCAACCCATGCTAGATTGAGATATCAAGCATGTACTAATTTGAGTCTCACTAGCACCAAAATCCACAAGGTAGAGGTTGTCAAATCTTATTCCCTTGAAGATTAAGCTTGAATCTTTTGTATTCACAATCTCAACACTATCTTCACCAAAGATGCACTTATAACCAAGATCATAAATTTGTGCCACCGAAAAGCAAATTGTACTTCAATATGTCCACTAGTGCCACATTTGATAAGGTCAAGTCATTGGTTATTGCAATCTTTCCTATGTCTTGTATCTTGCCATTTTTGCTATCACCAAATGTAATAGGCTTGCCATTCTCTTGAGTTGAATCAATGATGTTGAACTTCCTTGCATCACCGGTCATATGTTGAGTGCACCCACTATCAAGAATCCAATGGTTACCCCCAATCTTGTAATTCACCTACAAGGAAATCAATAAAAATTTAGGTACCCATTTGCCTTTGGGTCCTTGGAGGTTAGCAACCAAAGCCTTTGGTACCCAAATTGCCTTCTTCTTTGGGCCAATAATGGGTGTACCAACAAACTTTACCTTGACACCCTTCTCACCCTTGGTAAGGAAATAACAAGAATCAAAATGTATGGAATGCACTTTGCTTGATTTCTTGTTCATGTTGATTTTTTAGCACATTTTTGCTCTTGATGCCCCACTTGTTTGCATCTATTGTAATAGACTCATTGCTCTTCACAAAGCTAGGCTTTGGAGTAGCAAAGACCTTCTTGCCTTTCTTAGAGACATAGCCTAAGCCTTCCTTGTTCAGAAAAAACCTTTGGCTATCCAAGCACTTTAGCAAGCGGGCATCCCCACCATATGCCTTCCTCAAGGAGTGGGTGAGCTCATCCACCTCTCTTTTTTGAGAGTCTCATTCTCAACCTTTAGTGATGAATCTAAAATTACTCCATCACTACTAGTAGAGCTTGAGTGGGTTGATGTGGATGTGGAAGGAATAGATGGTTCTTCAACATCAACCAAGAATAGTTCATCTATGATGTCACATGTTGAACCAACATCCTTCTTGATGATTGAGCAAGCTCTATCATTCTTCTCTAAGAGCAAGGCATGTGCTTTTTGGAGCCTTGTATGAGCTAGCTCCAATTCCCCATGGTCTTCCTTTAGACCCTCATGGGTGGCCTCTAGCTCACTAAAGTTTTGCTCAAGAGTTTTTACACTCTTTTGTAAAGCTTTGCATTCCTTGTCCTTAGTCTTAAGCATGATATGAGTTTGCTTAAGCATCTCAAGAAGATCATCCTTAGTGGGTTCACATTCATCATCTTCATCATCACTATCATCATATTTTTACTTCATTATCACTTTAGTTCATCATGCTCATGCAATGATACCTTAGTGGCCTTAGCCATGAAGCATGAAGGTGATGAGCCGAAGAGGGATGACTTCTTGTGTTGGCCAATTGCACTCATGGCTTTGGGCTTGTCTTCCTCTTCATCGGAGGAGCCATCACTATTCTAAGAGCAAACAAAAGCACCATCATTTGTCTTCTTGAATGTCATGGTCTTGCTTTTCTTGTTTGTCTTGCCACCTTTGTATGCCTTCATCTTCTTTTTTCTTTCTTGATTGGGCACCTAGTTTCGGTAAGGGATGTGATAAGGGCTATCACACTCAAAGCATTTTCTTGGCTCTTCATTGCCCTTGGATGAATCATTTTTTCTTCTAGAGCCTTGCCCAAACTTCTTGCTCTTCAAGACTTTGCTAAATTTCTTCACAAACATAGCAAACTCTTGATCAATCTCTTCAAGGTTGATTTCCTCATCATCTTCTTCTTGAGCTTTGGACTTGCCCTTAGCCTTGGATGAGGTGGTGGCGGCCTTGAATACCACAACCTTCTTACTTTTTGTTGTTTGTCTTGCCGCCCTTGTATGCCTTCATCTTCTCTTTTTCTTTCTTGATTGGAAAAATCGGCAAGGATGTGATAAGGGGCTATCACACTCAAAGCATTTTTCTTGGCTCTTCATTGCCCTTGGATGAATCATTTCTTCTTCTAGAGCCTTGCCCAAACTTCTTGCTCTTCAAGACTTTGCTAAATTTCTTCACAAACATAGCAAACTCTTGATCAATCTCTTCAAGGTTGATTTCCTCATCATCTTCTTCTTGAGCTTTGGACTTGCCCTTAGCCTTGGATGAGGTGGTGGTGGCCTTGAATGTCACAACCTTCTTACTCTTGTCATCTTCTGTCTCTTCCTTATCTTCCATGCCATCAACCTTCTCATCGGTTAGCACCTCACCAAGCAAGTCACTAGGTGTCATGGTGTCCAATGCACCTCTAAAGAGAATCTTCCTCAACATGGCAAATCTCTTGGGCAAACACATCAAGAATTTGTGCCCAAAATCTCTATCCAATGTCTTCACTCCTAATGCCTTGAGGTCATTGACAATCACTTGGAGCCTATGGAAAGTATCCGGTATGCTCTCATCTTTCTTCATCTTGAAGTTTTCAAATTCACTCTTGAGAACATACAATTTGGCACTTTTCACAACTTTGGTGCCCTCATAGGTCTCACAAAGCTTCTCCCACACTTCACTTGCCTTCTCAAGATCCTTGATGCCTTCAAACACTTTGACATCCATTCCCTTGTAGAGTGTGCTCAATGCCATTGTGTTGCATTGCTTGTGGATCTTGTCGGTGGGTGTGAGGTTGGTAGGATCTAGGATGAAAAAATCCTTCTCCTCCGTCACTTCCCATACTTGGTCATTGATTGATCCCAAGTACATTCTCATGCATCTCTTCCAATAGTCAAAATTCTTGACTCCATCAAAAGAATGGAGGCTTTCCCCAACATTGTTGAACACAATACTAGCCATGCTTCACACACCAGGTTGTTAAGCCTTCTAAAAACGGTGACCACGGGCTTTGATACCACTTGTAAGGTCCTAGATGGCTAGAGGTGGGGGTGAATAGCCTATAAAAATTTTCTACAAACTCAACTCAACAAACCGATTAGTATAAAAAACACGGCGAAAGCGGTTTGCACTAGCTCTAATGATCTTACAAGCCTTCTAGTGACAAGACTAAAAATATTTCTATGATCTCTAAGTCACACAAAGTCTATGTCACTACTCTATCTAGTGAGCAATCCTAATATGATCCTTATGCTAGCAAGAACAACCTACACAAGCAAGTGCTAGCTCTCTACTTAAAGTAAACTAGGAATGTAATGCTAGAGTGAGAAGCTTGTTATATACCATGTAGAGGATGTCAACCAATCACCGAAGAAGAAAAACTATCAATCACACGAAGGTGATGATCCACACAATGAGACAATGAACAAGTCGATTTGTTCACCCGAGTTCGCTTGTACAATCGATAAGTTACTCTCCGTTGTGCCGACCAACACAAGGATGGTGTTTGAGCTAAGCTGATTGCCCTTGCTAGCCTCAACACACCACTCAACAAGTGTGGTACCCAAGACACGAAAGCAATGTATTCCTTGCACTTTGTCTTCCCGACGCAGGAGTGCGTGATCCTCCTCACAATTTCGCCCTGAGGTGGCCAAGAAACAATCTCCTCTTCTTGCCAACAACTCCACCAAATCACCAAGCCGGCTAGGAGCGGTGTCTCCAAGAGAAACAAGAAACTCAGCGGCTCACAACCGATCCCCAAGTGCCTCTAGATGCAAAAACTCGATGCAAATGCACTTGGATCACTCTTCTCTCAAGAATGAAGCTCAAATCAAGAATGAGAGAGAGAGAGAGGCTTGCTTGCTTGCTCAAAGATGTTAGGAATGATTCAAATGACCAAGAGAGAGAGAGCAAGAGGTAGCCAAGGGGTATAAATACCCCTCACCACGAAATGTGGCGTTGGGGGAAACCCGGTTTTCGCAGCTGACCGGCGGGCGTCCGGCCGATTAGGTCCTGGCCACAACCGACAACCCCCTAACGATGATCGGACCCCCCCTGACGACCGGTCCGTCGCTGGCGTCAGAAAGTGCGGTCGGTCGGCCCGGGCATCCGTCCGGTATCGCGTCCGGCCGCCCAAGAGCGAACCCGGTTTACACCCCATCGAATTTCCGATGGACTCACCGACCGCGTATCCTGGCCGGTTTCCTATGCTTCCGGTCGAAAGCGCCCTCGCCACGCCGAGCTGCGAATTTTCGTCGTTTCGTTGTCGTTCCTTCGCCTTTGCTCCAAATCGACTTCCGCCACTTGATTCTTGTTGCCGACACGCCGAAGAACACCTCGACAAAGATGTGTTAGCATTTTCAAAACATTTTCGACAAAGCGGGAGATAGCTTTTTGGTTAGAATGCATGCATATGAATTTTGAACCTAAAGGCACATGAGGACCAATATGTACGATAAGTTTCCGCTCTTTTATAGTGCGGCTTATCGATCCTATAACCACCCACACCCTCTTTGGTGTCTTGGGTGTGAAATCAAAAGCCCTATGGTTATACCTTTGCCTTGGAGACAATTGATCTCCTAAACTCCACCGAAGTTGCATGCTTGCTTGCTTGATAGTCTTCTTGAAATGCGCTTTCCGGGATGGCGTGCTTTTTGGACGTATTTCCACCAGTATTTATTATAAATACTACAAAATACATTTCGAACACTACAAAGTGGAAATATGTTAGTAATAAATGTATATGAGTATAAAAAGCGATATAGTTTTACACCCTTTATGGTTGTAAGTTGGCGGAAAAATATGTCGTTAGTGACCGCCAACAAACTCCCCAAGCTTACCCTTTGTGCGCCCTCGAGCAAAAAAGATAAATACTTGGTTGTTGATCGTGAGTTGCTACTATGCCGATTACATTTCACAAGTGCCGGGTTATAATAAGATTTTCTACTATAGTTTGAATAAAATGGCACATCTTTTTTCTCACCCTTTATTACCTTTCATCGTGGGGGGCTTTTTAGCTTTTCTCAAAAGCCTTGGGCGGTTGTCGATAGAAACGGTTATAAATGTAAGTACTTTTCATTCATCATTTTGATCAACTTTTTATCCGGATTTATTTATTTAGATTATATATGTTTTTCGAGAAAGTATGGGCTTATTACTTTATTTTTTTTTTTTTTGGAGAGGTGGGCTCTACTCGCCCTAGACTTTTGTCTTTTTATTTCATCTCTTTCTTTTCTTTTTTATATTTTTTTTGGAGATGTGGGCCCTTCTCGCCCTCGGACACATATCCATTTTTCATCTCTTCTCTTTTTTGTTTAACATAGCCCATATCTTTTTCTTTTTTCTTTTCAAATTAAGCTCCTGGGATGTCAAGTATCTCATTTAAACGAAGTCATAGTAAATCTGTTTGTACCATATCATACTTGGCAACAACTTAGGCTAGATAGAGCTTATGCAACCCACATGAATCGGGTTTTTCAGGGATGAGTTTTTTAGACTTAGCCACTAAACCCAAACTTTTAGAGAAATTAATTATGAACTAGGCAATGTGCAAAACATAAGACAGAGCAACTATTCATCATTTCAACAAGGGACTAAGACTAAACATTTTCATAGCTCATATGTATAGACATGAAAGCACAAGAAGAGCTACTTATTCTATTTCTGTTTTTTAAAGGATGCAAGATTGCTGGAATTTAAACATGCTAAAATAAAATAAAATTTTATGAAAATAAATATGCAATGCAATGATACTCAAGGGGTCCTCCCCAAGCTATATGGAGGCCTACCGATCACGGATCGAAACCCCCGTGCCTCCGAATGCTTCCTCGGCGGCGCTGCGAGTAGCCATGTTTGCCTCGAAATGGTCCCATCGTTGCTTGTTCCGTATTCCCGCTTTGTTGCCACCGATGGGTGTTCTCGCATGAGTGTTAAGTGTATGCTCAATGTTACCCGTCTGAACGCCGAGGTGTCGCTGCCGTTGACGCTGGATAGCCTCCAACCCGTATAATCGATGGTCTTGGCTGACTTCGGGCATACCCTCGAAAGCTCTTTGAAAGGTCCACCATGTTGGCCCTCCATGCTCTGAATCTCCTTCAGGCCACTCGATGGTGCAGCGTCATGGGGCGGAGGTTCCCACCTTTGATCATACCCGGCATGAACCCTATGGTCCCCAAAGGATAGAACCCTCCCCGGGACGTCCTCAGTGCGGCCGTGGTGGTGGCGTGAAGTATCTTTGCATGAGAGCTTGAGCCGCCTCTAGTCTCCGCGCGATTGGAATCGCCTTTCGGGGCCTCTCTCCTGCATACACTATCGCTAGCCTCGAAGCTCAAAAGTCAAAGGCGGCTTTTTATACAATCAGATCCACGGGTTAGGTAACGAATCACAGCTTGTATAGCGAGAAAAAAGTATGCGCAAGCTCTCCCCGCTGGTAGTGTCTTCGCTTAGGGTGCCCTAATACTAGCCGCGGCCAAGAAATTCAAGATCATGGGTGTGGAAATGTACTCAATTTGCTCGTTGTCCAATGCCCCAATCGCGGAAGCGTCGCGCAGGATAATCGATGCGCGGGTGATCGAATAAAGAACTTTAGAAATAACATGATAAAGGTTCCCACATCTCTACCATTTGGGCTACCTTCACCTTATGGACAACGGCATAGAGAAGCTTGAGTTCCTGCTCTCTCATTTACCCATCTAACCCGTGCCTAGGAAATGCGGTGCCAACGACATCGGCCCGATGAATAAATCTAAGTGATGGGTGCTAGATTTGTGAGTGGCGAGGTTTGAAGACACCGGGTCTCGTGAGCACGGGTAATTTCTTCCCAAAACTGGGGTCGAACAAAGCCGGGCAAAGCAAAGATCCAAATCTAATACACATCTCAGAACTAAAAGCCCAAGTGACTCGCTAGTTCCACCCACTTGATATGATAAGATAGACCTAAAAGGCGGAAAGAAATTCCTAGCTTGTCCTCTACCAAAGTGCATAGAAACTGGATTGTTAGGTGGCGAGAACCTTCCTCCTCGAGAGGGGATAATCCCGCCATCCTACGCTTTCCAAATCGTACGGAGTTCATCGCCCCATACTGCTTTGCTTTCGAGAAGATCGGGTCGATCCCGCGCGTGTGTTGGAATACACGATCCTTGAGTAGGAGATAGGCTTGCATCTCCCGGTTCCCCGATGTCGGGTATGGAGCGTCGGCCGTCGAGTCGGGGAGCTTGAGCTTTTCCTCCCCTCGACCGTGTGCGGATCTTCTTGCATGGGGAGCTTTCTTGCTCGTCGAGGTTGAAGGAGCTCGTTGCTTGTGTGCCGCGAGCTACGCCTTGATGATCGCCTCAACTTGCCAAGGAATTCCCGGTTTTCTTCATGGCTACCGCAAAACGATTGAGCGAGACCTCGGGTGTGCAAGGGTTAGATGAAAGTATGAACTTTCACACCCGTGATCTTGCTTTCGGCACAATATTTTTTGGTGGAGGAAATTGAGTGTAGAGCAAAGTGGGGAGAGGGTGAGAGTGAGAAAGAGTGAGAATGGAAGGTGGGTGCTCTCACCACCTGCCCAAGCTATTTATAGCCGAAAGCAAATCGACGAGGGCGCGCCATGCAACGGATAGGAGCCGTTGGCAAAGCGGGTTCAGCGGCGCCCGACGAGGGTGCGGGCGCAATCTTGACGTGCACCACTTCGAGGCCGGCATGCCGTTGTATTTTGTCAAAGCGTGCAACGGTCATGAAAAGTTTGTGACAGATTGTTTGCTCACGCGGGTTCGGCCGTTTTCTCCCCTTTTTGATTTTCTCAAAAAGTTTTCAAAATTTTGCTTTGTTTTTTTATATACTAAAAAATTTATTTAGAAAATACTTTTCTCGTATATTTTTATTTAGAAAATATTTTTCTTAATTTTTCATAGAAAAATTTATTTTATTGATAAAGATCTTTATTTTAGTTTTTTTTTGAAAATATTTACTTATAGATTTTTATGTAATAATTTTTTTTTGTTTATTTTGATAATAAAATATTTTATGAAAAATATATATATAAAATATATATATTTTTTTAAATATACCCCATTTTTTAGAGGGCGGGTTATTTATAGTCGGCTGCCTCGACTCTCCCCTCGATCATTGGCGGAGAGCATCCGCTCACGGGTCTTGAAAGTTAGATCCTCCAACACACCACACTGGTTTTGATGATGATGCACGGGTGTGTTGTTGCTTGTACCCAATAAATGGGCACTTCACCGCCTTTATCTCGACATGAAAGATGATGAAGCCCTTCCCCAAGCCGATATCGGCCTTGGCGGTGTAGAGAAATGGCCTCCCGGAAGGAGAGACACATCCTCCTTCGGGCCCATGTCTAGGACCACGGTCCTCGGGGGATGTATTCATCTTTAATTTTAATCAAAGATGTCTTCGAGAATTCCCTCGCCGTGTTGTTTGATCTCGCCATTTGGAGGACAAAGCTTGCGGGAGCAAGTGTCCCACCATGGATTACGCTTGAAGGTGGCTTTGGACATCACATTAATACTAGCCCCCAAGTCCGCGTAATGCATTGGCGAAGATGTGGGGCCAATGGGACAAATTGATGATCGGACGCCCGTGGTCTCCCTTCTTGGCAATAAATGGCGAGTCCACGGGATCTTTTTAAGCTCGATGGGTTGATTGAGCCTCCGGTGATATCATGTTGATCGACTTCGTGCGGAATCTCGGGTTGCCCCCGATCCTTCCCGAAGTCGTTAACCGGCACTTTGGGCAAAGAATCCGGGCTAGCCGTGTTTCCATCATCTTATTGAAGCTCAATTGATTCTTCACGGCCGATGTCAACCCTTCCAAAATTGTTATTCACCCCTTCTAGGATTTTATCTTGATGGCTCATCTTTTTAGTGAGATTTTCGTTGATCTTGGCTTGGCCCAACACCAGGTCCTTTAGTGAAGGCTGACCAGAGCTGTAATTGGGATTATAGCCCCGTTACCTTGGAATGGTGGACGGGATCGGGTTGTTCCAACCTTTTGCGAGGTAGGCGATACCCGTTGTTATTTATAAACGCTGCTTCTTCACGGGTCTCAGGGCAGTTATCCCCTGAGTGGCCAACTTCACCATAGGTCTCACATGTCATGTGTGAGTCTCGTGGGCGTAAACTTTGCACTGCGATTGGTTCAACCGTGCTGCGCTCATCCGGCTTCTTCAAAGAATAGATCCATTTTTGCGGCAAGCATATCCGCCTCCTTCAAGGGATGCATGCCTTTTGTGTTTTTGGCCGGGGTTCCGTCCTCCCCCGGCCTCGGTTTGCCACCATCCGCCAATCGGGGTTGTTGCCTCGTCGATGGTGAGTGACAAGAATGCGCCACCGGCAGCGGCATCTAGGTGCCCCTTTGATATGGCCGTGAGACCATTATAGAAGTTACGAGCACCCGGCCAATTCTCCATTCCGTGGTGTGCGGGCATGCTTGAATGTATTCTTACAGCCTTTCCCACGCCTCGGGAATGGGTTCCATTGAGTTCTCGGGAAGTTGGCGATTCTTCCCTCGAGCATTGGTTTTGGCCTATGGGAAAGAACTTAGCTAGGAACGCCGTGGGAGCATTTCGCCCACGTATTGACCGCTTCCTTGTTCTTGTAGAACCATCGCTTTTACGCTTTCCCCACAAGGGAGAAAGGAAACAGCGGAGCCTGATAACGTCGGGTTCGATGTCCTTGATGACAATCGTGTCGCACGCTCAAGAAAGTGTTGGAGATGTGCGTTGGCATCCTCGCTAGGCGCCCACGTAGGGACCGGCCCGCACCATGGTGATTAGCCCAAAGGCGTAGCTCGAAGTTCTTATCCGCAACATTGACCACCGCCCAAGGGCACGTTGGCAACAAATGGAACGGAGAAATCGCGAGCGACTTTTTGAGCCATAGCTTGCGTTCGGTTGGTGCGGGGTGTTGGTCTCAACCGCCGAGGTTCCTCGCTGAAAAAAGAAGAGGTACGAGACCTGTTCTTCCTTAGGAGTGCCTCGGATTCTCGATGAAGTTTGTCGGCAGCTTGGAAACCGACATACACTATCCTGTTTTCATCCACAACAGAGAAAACATAAAAGATTAGCCGGTATGAGCAAGTGGTTATCACGCATGCACATTTCATATTCATAGCCGCCCGGTGATTTCTTATAACAATGTCTTCCCCGGCAACGGCACCGAAATGCTTGTTGGCGTTTCTTAGCGCAATCACTAGAAACAAGTTCGTAACCCATCTCGATGACTACGCTTAGAAAACAAACCGTTGATATCACTAAGTGGAACCACCGTATCTCGGTGATATCGCACTTTCAATCAACGGTGATAGATCTTGCCATAGTTGATATTTCATCCGCAGCGCACGGATCTATCATTGTAGCATTTCACCCTAAGTATTCAGGGTATCGTTATTTATATTTTCCCAAAGGAAGGCTTGTTGTATAAGAAGCTAGCATGGCATCCGGATGATGAAATGTGTGCACGCTAAGACCAACTCGATCATAACAGGGGTAAGCAATACGGTTTATAGATAGTGTGACACACACATTGGAATCCACCGAGAAAGGATAAAGAAAATAGATAAAGAATAAAACGAATGTCCTATGGAGTAATCTATTGTATTCTAGTCATGGTCTTACAATGAATAGTTAGGATCATATGCTAACACGATCTAAGCATGGTTATGTCTAGGATAACAGAGACTTCCCGGTACCATCCGCCCAATAGAAAGCATTTACGAACTCCTACATCACATGAGAACGTGGAGGGATTACAAGGGGCGTCAGTGGTCATCCACAACCCCGCCGCCTACCCTCACGATCGTGGCATGCTCTCATATTCGAAGGTGTCGTAATACCGCGTACTGAGCACTACTTGTTGTCCCCCCGGATCCCCACCCTATGGATGGACGGACTAAGACAAGAGCAAACCCGAAAGAACAACGAACCGTTATCCCATCTGTAATCATGTTATGCATACGATGATCGATGAAGAACAAATATGAACATGTCAAGATTATGATATGTAAACTATATGCTAGTCCATATACCAACACTATAACATGAACAAGACTATACTCTAATTCATAAGTTAGACCATGATCATAGAAATAGAACTTGCACATAGGAGAAAGATCCATGGAGGATTTATATTACCAAGCTCACTTTGCTCCAAGATTACAAGCTCTTCTCTTGTAGCTCTTCTACTCAATGCTAACCAAATAAGAAGAAGAAGAAGAAGAAGAAGTGGAGGTAGAGAGTGTGAGTGTCTTTGGTGTGGTGACTCCAAGTGTGGTGTGTGGAATGAGGGAGAGAGGGGGTATTTATACACAAGAGGGAGTGAGCTAAATGACCTAACTACCCCTAAACCGACCTAATGACACGCCCAGTATACGTAGAACACCGCCATCACACCCCGCACCGCCTCGTTGCAAAGAATAATTGAACCACCACGCCAAAGTTGGGCACGAACCGCCCCACCGGGGGTGCGGGCGCATCTTGGGGTGCGGGCGCACCCTCCCGGCGTGGGCGCCCGTGCTTTGGCGGGCTGGGTTGGTTCGCCTTGAAAAGTCGTGTCATGGGCTTGGCTCGGTCCATTTGTGCAGATTTGGTCCATTTCCATCCCGGGCTTAATAGTCTTGAGAATGCGCTTTCCGTGATGGCGTACTTTTGGACGTATTTCCACCAGATTTATTATAAATACTACAAAATACATTTCGAACACTACAAGTGGAAATATGTTAGTAATAAATGTATATGAGTATAAAAGATATAGTTTTACTCCCTTTATGGTAGTAAGTTGACGGAAAAAATATGTCGTTAGTGACCGCCAACAAATCATACATGATATCTAAGGACTTGTTAGGACATATAGACATACAACTTGTTACCTTAGGTTGCATTCATGAAAGAGCAATGAATTTCAATGTATGTATGCCATCACTATTGTTTCTATGCTTGAATTTTTCTAGTGATGACATATGACATGCTTGTGGGCTTGCAATCTCATGTGTTGAATTTAGATATATTGTCAAATGTGTAATTCAACATAGACATGATAACCCTTTCATGAGGTGTGAAGAAACTTGTCTTTGGGTCAAACCGAATTATATGTTTGGCAAGCTATCCAAATTTAGCCAAATTTGAAAACTAATCTTTCCAATATCAAAAGAACTTGATCAATCCTTTTATGTCAATTGTTGACAAAGGGGAGAGATTAGTGCATAAATATTAGAAGGGGATCAAAAAAATTTGAAGCACACAAGTAGGGGAAGCAAGCTCATAAGCCATTTGTTGCATTTATTTGTGCCCTAACATATGACTTGCTCTTGCACATGTATTTGAATTTCATATATACATCCTTGCGTGGTGTATGCTAGTGATATCCTGAATGATGATTGAATAACTAGCATGCATAGAAGATAGCTAGATATTTTGAATTCCGCTCTAAATTCAAGTACCTTGCTTATAAAATGTGATCTCACGTGGTACTTTGAGTTTTGATGAAATATCTAGTTATCCTTGATGCTAAATATGGTGAGAAAGGCAACTCCGATTGGTATCACGCTTCAAAGGTCCATTCTTTCACCTTAGTATCATTTTGGTAACATAGCTCACCCTCAATTTCAAGATTCATACATGTATGCAAAGCTTCGCTCCAAACTCCCGGCATACATGTAGGGGCTCATGCTACCAAAACCGAACTTATGATGTTTATCCAATCCTATAATCATGAGCAAAATACTTGGACAACCATGATAGGTTCAAAAATCCTTTATTATTAAATCTTTATGAGGGTTGTCACCAATTACCAAAAAGGAGGAGATTGAAGATCTCTAGTTTGGTTTTGGCTAATTGATGACATCCTAGGACTAATCTCTCTATCTAAGTGACGTGTATTAGTTGGATATTGGTCTAGCAAAGTGGTGGAGCATGAGGATCATGGTGGAGCATGAGGATCATGGTGGATGCTTGGAGTAATCTAAAAGTTGATCAAGTGCTCGGACTTTGGCGAATTGAAAGGAGGTGATTAAATTGGGCTCAAGGCAAAGGTATATTTGTTTAGGGCCATTTGATTTCACACTCAAGACACAATAGAGGGTGTGAGTGGTTTAGAATCGATAAGCCGGACTATAAAGAGGGGGAAAACGTCGGGAACATCGATCCTCATGTGCCTCTAGGTTCAAAAATCTTGTGCATGCATCCTTAACCTAGAGAGCTAACTGAACCTTTGTGTTGGGGGGGAGGCGAAACCTGCCCACCCCCCTACGGTCGGCCCGAAACCACACTTGGAGACGGCCCGAGGGGGGACAAGATTAGACCTCGAGGGCCGAATGTTTGAGACTCGAGTCCTAGCGCGTCGCGAGCCAAGGACAAGGGATGGAGCCCTGAATGATCGGGGCTTCTTCGTGCGCCCGCGGCGAAGCGGAGGCTTTCGGCCATGACGATGCGAGAGGGCGCGCCGACGGTCGGGAACGTCCCCCACGAAGTAACGGCCGCGAGGCGAAGCCATGGCATTCGACGGGGAAGCCGAATGTCGCGGTTTCGTTAGTTGGAGATCATAAATAAAGGCGCGCTTCGGGTGCGCCGACATTCGACCGCCCGTGCCGAATGTCGAGGCTTCCGGCCGATAGCGGTGGTAGGGAAATCGCCGGGGCAAGTGTGCTAACTTTCCGGACGAATGCGGCGAATGCTTTGGCTTACGCCCCCCAGCGCGGGTCGATCGACCCCTTGGCTCCCCTAAGGAGTCGAAGCCGATCGCCAGCCGGCGGGGGGCCTAAGGGCCCAACGAATGCCTTTAACCTTGTCTTGCAGGTGCTCGCGGTCCGACGTCGAGCAAGCCCAAGGAGGGCGGTGGGATCGCGAGGCGGGGAAAGGACCACGCGTTGCCCTTGATCGATGGCGGGAGACGCCGAGGTCTAGGGTTGGTAGGAGGACAAAATCGAATTATAATAGTCTACGGACTATAAATAGACCCCATGGGGGCATTGTAAGGAGAGATTGAGATTTAATAGAAGAGTGCTCCGGTTGCATACACTTTCGTGTGATCGGTTCGGTCTACTTGCGTGATTCGGCCCTACCGGGCGGGCAGCCCGGGGCTACACCAACATTGGGCGCCCACCGTGGTTGTGCGGGTAACCCATGGCTCCACGTGGCGAGGTAGACCCAAGGCGGCGCCCGGCAGACCGGCCGGGATCTCCTCCCTCGGTGGATCCTCCGTCGGATCCTCCGACCGAGACCGCTGCCCAAAGCAGGTCGGGGCCGGGCGAAAACGAAGATGCGACACGTGCCCCGGGGCAATAATCGCCAAGGCTCTTCCGGCGGAGGAGGTGCCGGGCTCAAGAAGATGAAGAAGACTTAGAAGAAGAAGAGCAACCACTCGAGCGCGAAACAAATAGGTAATGAGCAGGAACAACGCCCAAGCTAATTCAAGAATTGAGCCTCGACAGCCGAGCTCGGAGAGTTGAGGGCCTCGAGGGACGCAATGATGAAAGGAGAAGCGACCAAGCGGAGAGAGGATTCGCCTCGGGGGCAATTGAAGCTCACGAAATAGAGAAAGAGAATTTGCTCCGTGAAATAGCGCCAGATGGAGAAAAACACCGCACCATCCCATGGAGGGTTAACGACCGCCGTCCACGGATAGGGAAATCGACCCGGTCTCACCACTTTCGCGCGGAATTACAAATGAGAGCCCATGGCGATAGGGTACAAGCCCGCATTGCCATCATTCAATGGGAAATCGGACCCAAGGAAGTTCATTGCAAGCTATGAAGCGCGGTACATTCGGCGGGGGATTCGGTCACCCCGGCGAAATCTCTCATAATGGTGGTGGAAGACATTGCGCATGAATGGTACATTGCCCTTCGTCCGCTTTCGATAAGAAATTGGAAGCGGTGAAGGAGCGGTGATCATCACCTTTGAAGGTTTCCGGGCCTTGAAAAAGGGAACCAGAGATTTCCTGAAGCTCAAGCAAGAGGATGGAGAGTCATTGACACAATACCTCGAAAAGATAGTATAACCGTGCTCGACGCCGAATGTATCGGATGAAGTAGTCATAGCGGCGGCAATCGAAGGCATGGCTATAGGTCGGTCGCCCGCACAACTAGACAGGGAGGAACCCAAAACCTTGACCGAAGTTATACAATCGATCAAAAAGTTTGCGGTCCGAAGAAGGTCCGAAGAGAAGAAAGGCAGCAAGAAAGGACGAAAAGCAACAATCGCCACATCCAAACGCAAAACAACGGCCAAAAAGGTGGCAAGACTCCTCGCCCGGGTCAACAACGTGCAAGATGATTCGCTCAAACGGTCGAACCCGGTCAAGAACCAGGGATCCGGGGATGCCTCAAACTCTAAAGCAAATCAGTCCAACCGAGGTGGCCGGCTCAAGGGGCGAGGTCGCGGAAGAGGCCGGATGGTCCGAGAGTACCGCATCTTGTTTAGATGCGTGGGCGAAAACATGGGTCATTCGGTCGAGATCGTAAGTATGGGCAAATGGCCAAGGAAACAAATCAAAGGACGAAAGTTCACAAGGTAGCCAAGCTCCAAAGCATGTGTTCAACACGAGAAAATAGCAGGCGGTCAGCCCGAATGTATACCGGTTATCGAAATACTCGGTTGCCACCTCCGCCTCCATTAGTGCGGCCAGGTGTTGACGGTAACCAACGACATATTTTTCCGGCAACTTACTACCATAAAGGAGTAAAACTATACCTTTTATACTCATATACATTTATCACTAATAAAATTCCACTTGTAGTGTCTAGTATTTTATTTTGCAGATTTATAATAAAAGCGGTGGAAAATCGACCAAAGTACGCCATCCGGAAAGCGTATTATTGCAAAACACAAGCCCGGGAGCAAATCGACCCAAAACATCAAAACGGGCGAGCCAAGCTCGCCCACAACTTTTCAAGACGAGGGAAGACACCCACCGGTGACCCGGGCGGCCGAAGCCTAGGGGTGCGCTACAAGACACACTGTGCGGCCGCACCCTCCCCGAGGCGGTTTCGCCCAACCTCGGGAGGCGGGTTCGTGCACACGCCAAATGGGGATTCCCCCGGTGGGATGGTCGGTTTGCTCGATTAGGAAGGTTTACTGTGTCGGTTTTGGTGTAAATTAGCACTTAGGCCCCTCCTCCAAGTGTATAAGTAGGCCCCTCTCTCCCTCTCTCAACACACACCACTTGGAGTCCAGCAAACCAGCAATCTTCCTCTCTCTACCACCTCTACCTCTCTCTCTTCTTCTACTTCTTCTTTCTTCTTCTACTTTCTTCTTCTTCTTAGTTCTTGGTTAGCACTTGGAGTAGAAGAGCTACAAGGAGGGTTTGTCTCCTAGAAGAAAGTGCTTTGGTAATACATCTTCTCTATGGAGCATTCTTCTATTTACAAGTCCTATATCTATGTTCTTGGCCTAACTTATGAACTAGAGTATAGTCTTGTTCATGTTCTTGTGTTGGTATATGAACTAGCATATAGTTTACATATCATAATCTTGACATGTTCATCTCGCCATCATCGATCATCATATGCCTAACTTGATTAGAGGTGGGATATCGGTTCGTTGTTCCTTCGGGTTTGCTCTTGTTCTAGTCCGTCCATTCGACGAAAGTGGGGATCCCGGGGGACAAGAGTAGTGTTTCGATATGCGGGCATGGTGCCCGGTATTACGACACCGCGGATATGAGGGCATGCCACGGTTGGCCGGGGTAGGCGGCTTGGTCGTGACAAGCCTTGACCGTCCCCTTGAAATCCCCACGTTCGTATGTTACGTAGGAGTTCAGAAATGCTTCCTATCGGGCCGTATGGTATCCAGGAAGTCTCCCCTGTTATCCTAGACCTAACCATGATTAAATCGGTTTGCATATGATCCTAACTATTCATTTGTATGGCCATGACTAGATGCATTAGAATTACTCCATTAGGTTATTCATTTATTCTTTATCTATTTTTTTATCCTTTTCTTTGGTGGATTCTTAAGTGTGTGTCACACTATCCATAAACCGCTATTGCTTACCCCTGTTATGAACAATTTGGTCTAAACAAACACGTGTTCCTCTATTCAGATGCCATGCTAATTTATTAAACACATGCCTTCCTTTTGGGAAAATATAAATAACGATACCACGAATACTTAGGGTAAAATGCTACAATGATAGATCCGTGTGCTTGCGGATGAAAAATCTAAGATGGCAAGATCTATCCCGTTGACAATCCCTTCTCGGATCACCCACATGGTGGTTTACTTGGAAATGTCGTGGCGCATTTCGGGCGCTTTTATTGGGGATGGGTTTTATACCATTTCCTTTGATTGCGCTAAGAAATGTCAACAATGAGCCCCCATGCTTCCGGCTCATCATCATCGGTATTCACGGAACTACCCGGTTACATCCAGCAGCCCCAAAATTCCATCAATGGCGGCGTCCTCTCCGCAAAACCCGAACAACCACGGCGCAGAACGCATTACATGAAGCCCGAAAAGCGGCTTAGGAAAATAGGGATCAGAAACTTCGGTGCTTCGTCCCCAGGGTCACATCTATGCAATCACAGCGGATCCAACCTCGAGCATGAGAACAAAAGAGCGGAAGGGACTACGTGAGAAGAGTACACACTTTGAACACCAAGACTACCGTTGAACGTGCCCGGCATGGTCAATGGTCCCAATCACTTTCGACGAAAAGTGACTTCCGGCTAAGGGACTACCCGCATACGAGACGCGTTCGTAGCTCACGCAAACGTAGACAAATTCACACTTCACAACATCCCGATAGATAATGGAAGCTCGCCAGATATTACGCTCATTAAGGCATTTCAAAGTATGGATATGGAACGTGGGGCGTTGCAACCTGCGAGTAACGACGCATTATTCGGTTTCGGAGGGAAAAGGATAGATGCCATTGGGAAAAAGGACATCGCAGTAACTTTCGGTGAGGTTGGCTTATGTCGAATCGAAATCATAACATTCGACATAGTCAACATAGATTATCCCTACACAAATATATTCTGAGAGGAGTCATAAGCAAGTTCGATGCAAAGAATCAAGCAAAGTTTCCTATGCATGAAGATACTCTCCCCTTTTCGGCGCCATTACCGTATGGGGAGATCGAGAAGCAGCCCGAAAAATAGATGCAAAACCAATACCGGATATAGCATGATCAACGAGGTAACAGAGACCGAAAGAGAAGACGACGAGAAAGAAGAGCTGGAACCGAAAGCTGAAAACACTACAAGATTTTCGGTCTAATTCAACGCCTCTAAATTGCAACGCCAAAAATTTGGTTGCTAGAAGGGGTTGTATTGCAACGATGGTCAACAAATGGTAGCAATAGGTACATGTAAAACAACGATTGTTCGGGGGTTGCGGCTCTTTGTTGCAATTGGTTGCCAATGTTGCAATGGTGAAAAATAGTTGCGAAGAGACAAGATTTTGGTTGCAATTGTGTGGTAGTAATGCAACTACTTTGGCGTTAGTTGCATTTGGGGGTGACTATTGCTACGAGGTTTTAGGGTGGCGATAGCTACATGCTTAATGCAACGGGAACTTTGAGGACCGAAGCAAAAGTTGTTCTCAATGGCAACGAGTTTGTGGAGTTGTAAATCATGAAAACATATTGCAACACGTGACTCTGACTCGGCTAAGCAAAAGTGGTGCTCAATTGCAACGCTTTATTAGAGTTGCAACTTGTACGAGTGTATTGCAACGCGGCCTCTATGAAGGTGAAGCAAAAGTGGTGATCAATTGCAACGTTGTTTTGAAGTTGCAAGTGTTACATGTTCTTTGCAATGAGACCTAAGAGGGCCTGATTTGGGTTGGGCCTTTTAGCACGTCGTGGGGCGCCGATTTGTAGGCACAACTAGGCTAGACCAAGAGCGGGGCCAAGTGCATGATGGGTGCAGTTGTTGATCGGTTGCGGCCCACAATCTCAACATGGCCCATAACAGGTTCCGCTCCACCTTGACCCTTAATTATTTTGGCAAAAAAAAAAAAAAAAAAACTGCTCTAAGGGAGCTTTGAACTCACAACCAAGTGCTCAACAAGTAACAATGCTACCACTACACTACTCAAACTTTTTTGTTTAAAGTATGAAAGTTTTTTATTTGATCACTTCTCAACTTCAACATGGTAATTGAATTATGGGTATCTTAATTAAATGGATCAGAGGTAAAATTTACATTCGTGTTTGACTGTGTCCTGATGATATATACGGGCCTGGTGAGAGCTACTCCCCTCCATGGCTTGTGGGCCATTTTGTATATCTTTAGATTAATAAAATCATAATTAATTTGATTAGGGAAAATAGCTCGATTAGGTGGAGTTGTTTGTGTCCTTCCCGGCATCATACAACACTAGTCTTTGGTGCGTCCCGGCACGCACTATGGGGCCACAGTCACCATACAATTCAGTGTATAAGCACAAGAGATAATAAATAGATATCTCCAATAAGCTTAGTGTCAGGAACGGGTGTTGGACATCACATGAATAAAATAGAGCAGTCAGGCAAAGTCAAACGATACAATTTTTTAAGGATGGCTATTGCTGAGGTTCTAACATAGCAAACTAAGAACATGCTTGAGCCGCAGCAGGACCTCCGTTGGTCAGTAAAGATGCCAGGATCGATCAGACTCCCAGCCATACTACTCGTCTTCTGGGATGCCGACTGAAGAATCTGCATGTACATACTATATAAATCAATACATTCACACAGCCATGTTAAGACTGAGGCACACCAGAAGCCACTAGTCAACTCTTTTAGTGAGTTCCTCAAATATTTTAGCAAGGATCAATACTACTCGTACCTTTATGCTCTGACACTCAACTTTATCAGTAGCTAAGTAGTTTACAGTAGATTACTACCATACAAATATATGATCTGATGAAAATATACAATTAATATAATGCACAGTTGAGGGGGAACCTCATACATAACATGAAGTCAACCTAAGACCACAATAATGTACAGTTTAAGAGCAGTAATTAGCATATTCAAAATTTAAAATATGCATTATAGTTTAAGGACGATAAGTTAGGCCAATTCACCAAAGGTTGCCTTTATACCCAAAATTTAAAATACGCATTACAGTTTAAGAAAATAATTAGGGCAGTTATTTTTCATAGCGGCTACCAACCAACAAAGTTACCTACACAGCACAGTGAAAATCATGCTAAGAACTGTAGACATCTGATTAGCTAATTGAAGGCACTGTGGGATAAAAGGAGAGGACATCAGATAAATGTCAATTAGCAATTAATAAGCACATAGAAATGAAATAGCAAGGTGGGTGACAAAACTATGTAGCATGCAGGACAATGGGAAGCATCGACAGAACACGTGTCTTTTGATAATTGACAGTATATTTGGAAATCAAAAAGAGACTACCGTAGTTGAACTAATGAACTGTGTTGAGCTTTGAGTGTGGGCCAAACAACTTAAAAATGTCAAGTAGATGACTGCTGGACAGTAAATTTGATGTTGGAGTGTGATGGTACAGTGCATAAAGATTATTCTTATTACAAAAATTATGTAAGGACTAAGGAGAGGTGGTCAAATTGCTCTAATAAATTTATGCTCTATACCATGTATGTCCATGGCTGCCCAAACGGGCCCTGTTGCTCGTCCTTCTGTTACTGGTGAAGCATGTCATCGAAAAGAAATTAGGTATTGCATTTGCTTCATCGACGAACAAACTGTAGCAACCAAGGAGGCTGAGCTAAAATCTAAGTATCGAGGCCACTTATATGATGAGCTTCTTTGGCATGGCATGCAAAATTCAGAACACATGACAAACTAAAGTTGAATGATGATGCATCAAAAGGAATAAGTGTGGCTCACCACAAAGGGATCAGATGGTCATTAGACACAGATCGCAATTTCGCCCACCAATAGGGACGAGTCAGGGATGGCCGGATGGAGGGCATCTTGATGAGAATCTATGTGATGACAAGAGTTATACTTGTACTAAATTGATGAGGGCATCTTGATCTCAGTTAACCAAATAACTGACTGAATTTTTAAATCTAACCTGAAGGACATCAACAATATGAAGATCATACCAAACAAATTAACTAGCTGCTGTAATAAATCACCCAAACCTACCAAGAAAAGAAATGAAGTACTAACAGAATCAGACTAATTTACACCAAAATTTCCCACCTTGGTTATATTTCAGATAATTGATATTCAGTCTGTGCATAACCATCGGATTGCAAATATTTCATCAAACAAAAGTCATGTAGATCTATGAGCGAAGGGGATTTACCAAGGCATGGCATCTACTTGGTTGCAGCCTTGGAGGCATCAAACTCATCCAACCGCGCAAGAACACCGTCCGTCACTGTGTATACACCAGGGTCCCTAGCCACTCGGTGGACACGCCCACACCCAGTAGCCAAACCTAGATAGGAGATCGAAGTTAGTTTGGGAGAAAGGAAAAAGAAAAATGGGAGAGGAGACAGGGAGTAATTGAGGATGAACGCGCCTCCACGATGACTGTGAACAGGAGGAGAGCACACACCACCAGGTCGGAGAGGGAGCGTGTGCCGTCAGGTCAGGGATGGAGCGGCCGCCGCCGGGTTGGGACGAAGCGCGCAGCGCCTGGTCGGGGATGGAGGGCCGCGCTGGCAGGTCAGAGAGGAGGTGCTCGGCCGGTCCGTGGGAGTGCGCAGGAAGGAGAACCACCGCCGGAGTGCCGGACTGCAGGATTCCGCTCGAAGGACCGCCGCCGGCTTTTTCTTTCCGGAAGGACCGAGAGAAATTGCTGCGGGAGAGAGATTGGGAGAGGAGATTAGGCCGTGTGGCGCGAGTTTGGCCGCCAAGCAGCAAAAGTTCAGATTTGTTGGCGCTTATTTTCCAGCTAAGATTAGATTATTTGGTATGACCGAGTCAGTGCGGCAACTGTTAGGCGGGCGACAGATGGTTTGCTGAGAAGGAAAAATTTGGTGGGAAATACTTTCTGTCAATTCTTTGGAGGGAATCTAATTTCCATGACTCTAGATTCTTGATCTCCAGTGCTTAATAATATGTACCAAATTAGAGTATTCCAAAGAAAAGTCTAATTTTAATTGTAATATTAACATTAATTTATAAATGAAAATTATTTTTATATAGCAAAGACATCAATTTCATGTAGCCGATTATATTACTTTTACTAATATGATAAATACGAAAATAGTTTCTTGATATGAGTATTTGGGAACCTAACAAATTCAAATGAAAAGATTCAAATGCTAGTGTGAGATGTGTAGTATCACTTTCTCTAAATCATCTCAAACTTTTTTTTGGGGTGTATATGGAACCAAACTATGGTGTTGTGTGCATTTGTGCAATTTTTAGACCAAGTTTACCTATTTCTATGATTATTTATTGATTTACTCAAGAAAAATGTTAAAATACCAAAATCAAGGTAAAATCTAAAACCTGCAAGGACACCTCCTTTTGGTGTATCATCTTTGATAAAAAAATTGAGTCGATTCGGAGAAAGTGTTGTTGCACATCCTCACAATGGTCTACATCTCTCACACATATTCTAGTCACTAGAGGAGAGATCACTAATGCTAGTGTGAGATGTGTAGTATCACTTTTTGAAATCATCTCAAACTTTTTTTAGGGTGTATATGAAATTAAAATATGCCATGCTCACACAAAAAGTGCAAAAAAAAAAAAAAATAAAATAAAAAGGAAAAAAAACATAAATGTTGATTATGCCCCCAAAAAATAGGCTCTTTTAGGATTTGAACTTGGGAGCTATGACTGACCCTTAGAGAGTTTTACCATTGTGATATTCAAATGTTTGCATTAGATCATTACTTATAATTTATTAAACCAATTCTTAACTTCATACCGCCCCCTAAATAACCAATTCTTAATTTGCCATTGTCTTGACATTCTCCTTGTAATAGGTTCAAAGATGGCGGCAAATTAAGAATTGATTATTTAGGGGCAAAGTGGTGAGTTAAGAATTGGTTAAATAAAATATAAGTAGTGATCTAATGTAAATATCTAAATCGCACAATGGTAACACTCTCTAAGGATGAGTCATAACTCCTAAGTTCGAATCCTAAAGGAGCCTATTGTTTTGGCATAATCAACAAATGTTCTTTTTCTTTCTTTTTCTTTCTCTATTTTATTTTTTTTCTTTTTGCATGTGTGAGCATGGCATATTTTAGTTCCATAGACACCCTAAAAAAATTTGAGATGATTTGGAGAAAGTGGTACTACACATCTCACACTAGCATGAGCATTTTTCACCTGGCGACTAGAACATGTATGAGAGACGTAGGGCATCAGTGAGGATGCAACAATACTTTATCTGAATTGACTCAATTTTTTTGTCAGCATGCTACACCAAAAGGAGGGTGTCCTTGCAAGTTTTAGATTTTTACCTTGATTTTGGTATTTTAACATTTTTTGTGTAAAATGATTAAATAATCACGAAAATAGGTAAACTTGGTCTAAAAATTGCACAAATGCACACAACATCATAGTTTAGTTCCATAGACACCCCAAAAAGTTTGAGATGATTTAGAGAAAGTGGTACTACACATCTCAATAGGGATGATCATCTCTCACCTAGTGAATAGGACATGTGTGAGAAAATATACACATAGTTCATCATGTAATTTAACAAATAATTACAATCATAGATAAACTTGCCTAAAAAATTCATAAATTCATACATGGGGCATGTTTAGCCAAAATTTCTAATTCCAAATTTTTAATTAGTGGAATATGACTAATACCAATGGAATGAGATTAGACTCAAGAGAACAAAAATGCACCGGACACTTTTTTAATATCAGTTACTAGCTAGAAGCACTAATTGGGAAATTATCTCAACACCTATATAGTTTTATTAATCATTATCAACATAAAGGGATCATGACATGATAAACTATGTGTATCCAACATGCGTGCTTGTTTAATCTGATATTCTAATTCCAACAACAAAAAAATTAATGGAATATGACTAATAGCGATAGAATGAGATAAGATTCAAGGAGAACAAATTTTACATAGTAGCAAATCTCAAATATATAACCTTATTTACAATATATACTCGTGTAGAAGGTGCCAAACGAACGCGCGACTTTGAATTTTCAGGAAAAGGTGAAATCCCGCGCGCGCACGGTTTGGCGCGCTTGATGGGTGCTGACCCGAAATATTTCACAGCCTAAATTACCTTACTAGCCATAGGAGTATAAAAAATAAAATGTAGAGAACAATTTTATCAGGGACATTTTGGTAATTATAAAACCACACTCCCAATTCCTCCTCCACCTGCCGCCACCCCACCCATCCTCCACTTCCCAGTTCCTCTTCCAACCTCACATCCCCACACCTGCTGGCACCATCTTCCAAAACCCTAGCCGCCACCCATCCTCCAGCCACCTTCTCTCACCGGCGCATCAAGACCTGCCCGCCGCCACAGCCACCAACCTGGGAACGCGAGGCCCCTCCCACGGCAAGAACCCAACGCGCCCCTCCAGTCCGGGCCTCACACGCCTTCGCCACGCCAGGACCGCCGGCTCCAGTCCGGGCCGGAGACCGCCGCCGCCAGGATGCTGCTCCCGCCAGCTAGGAAGTCGCCGCCGCCAGGACTCTGCCCCCGCCGGCCAGGCCGGACGGCGCTGCCGAGGAGCGCCGGCATGGGGAACATCACAACCGCATCCAGAAGAGCGCCAACATGGTGAACTTCGCGCACCTCGCTGCAGAGGGCAGCGGATGGCGACCGGTTTGGTGAATCGTGATCCCTGTGTTTGTTGAAATTCGAGGTTAGTTAAGAATCGTAGGTTGACGATCTGTTGAAATTAATGGTTATTTGCGATTTGATTCCGTTGCTTGCTGGGAGAACATGGTGGGTTTCTTCTAAGTTGGCCCTGGACCTATTGTGATTCACCAGCTTCAATGGAATGTATGTATTGGCTTCAACAGATTATTAGCAGCTAGCTAGAGCATGCCTTTTGGTTCTACTAATGACCGATCTTGCCTTTTATCTGCATGTTACTACCAGTTGGGGAGGATGCAGTAGCTTCTGCATATTGGTGAGTAACAGTCCACGTTCCCTTTTATCTGCATATTATTACCTTTGCCATCCTATCCATGCATTATCTCTCAGTCATTTTATATCTTTAGGCACAAGGATTTCCATGTGTCCTTCATAAGTTGGTGCCACATAAAGATCTTTTACAAATCAGTCATTCATGTCAGATTTGACTGATCTAAGACCTGTAGGAAACAATCACCCATAGAATTTGAGGGTTTGAGATGCTGATAGATAACAGTATTATAGAGCTGTTTATTGCTACCACTAAGCACATATATTGGGGCCTTGGACTCAAATTCATTGTTAATTTGTGAGGAGTAGAACCCAATTTCAAGAGCCCTCATTTTATCATAATTTGAAAGTGGTAATAGTTCTCACAATTCAGTTGTCTCGCAATAGTTTTGCAGCGTCTTTGAAGACAGCCAGCCAGTACTTACCTCTCAATAGATTTCAGAGCAGAACAAAGGTGGTTGGACTTCCTAGCAAGGTAATCTATTACATGGACCTTCAGCATCAGTGTATTTTTATTTACTTATTTCTCTTATCTGAACTATATAGCTATTGTTGGCTTCCTTCTTTGATTCCTATTTTGTACCTACCCATGTGTATAACTTGCCGTTTACAATTTTACACTTTATATAGAAGCTGCATGCAAATAAATAGTTGCAAAACTGTACTTATAGGTAACCAAGTTTGCAATGCTCATATTTTTCGAAGGCTAAAGCAAATAAATTTCCCTGAACATTAGTCTCCATATTTGTATGAACCATGCAATATTTTTGCCATGGAATTAGGTGCCCTTCATAGACTATTGGGGCTTAGCTAATGCCAAATCAATGAATATTCACCTTTTCTTGCAGTCTTGATTACCGTAAACTAAACTGATGGACACCAAGTCTGCGAAGAATGAAGAAGATATCTGAAGACCTGAACAACTTTTTTTTTTTTTTTTTTTTAATCTCAGCTTTCTCTCCGTATTTATTGTACCGTTTGTACAAACAAGAGCTACCATTAATACTTTTGTCCTATCCTGTACAGCCATAGTATGTTAATCTTGGAAAAGGTTTCGTTGCCTTGCATGTACAGGTTTACCAAGGGTGGTGTTTGTCCGCTGCCATAGCCACTACCTCCCACTCTTGGCCTAATGTTTCAACCATCTAAACCTGCTGCAAACTGCATATATTGTCTATCCTCCGCCCGCGCTGCTAGTTCCTTATTTGATTTGCCCTTTCAGTGCAGCAGTGTGGAACTTGATGGTAAGCCTTGGACAAAGAGATAGTTGGGCCAGTACTCCTACATCATTGTGACTAGATGGTAACCACTTTCTGGCAGATTATGTTTTGACTTCTCTACTGCTAGGAATACTATTACTGTTAGTCTGAACTATATTCTTGTGTGACGACTCGAAATTTGTCTATAGCTACATGTGTTTGCTCAATTACAAATGACAGCTGTGGGCTCACCCAAGTCTTTGTGATGTCCATTTTGATCTTTTAGTGACCTGTGCAATGCTGTTATTGTTAAAAAGAAATGTAATTCAGCAAAATCAGATTATCTTTCTTAATAAAATACTATTGAGAACTGGATTGATACAGATTTACATTATTTCAGTATGCCTCTGGTTCATCTTATATGTATATATATTTCATTAATGCTAGTGCCTCTGGTGTTTGTTACTAGTCTTAGCAATTTTCCACACCCATTGCATTGTATTTAGTTTCTGTGAACCGTAGGCTTTCTAAATACATGTTCTGTAAAGATCAAAGACGTTGATTGAAAAAGTGATGTTACAGGATCTACTATATACATGTACAAGTTTCATCCAATTTACTGATCGTTTTTCCTTTGTGCATTGCTGGCAGCAGACACAGGCAGGTTCCTTTGTGAATTACACTGATCAATTTCTACATGCTCTATGTTGCGGACCTACCAGTTTCTCTGTTTGTGCTCTATTCTTTTTGGTTCACTGTACAGCTCCATGAGTTACTTATCTGTGCTCTATTCTTTTTTGGTTCACTGGACCTGTAGCTCCATGAATTACTTACTATCCTATTAGATTTTGAGTCTCAATATTTTCTTTTACAATTCATGGACAGGTTCCAAGCCTATAACTACCTTGGTGATGACATGAATGGAGAGACCAAGATGTCGGTTCCTGTTTAGAAGAATTGAAATATATGCATCTGTGTTATTGTTATTACATATGATGTACTTCTCATCAGATGGAATGCATGTACGAATATTGATTTTTTTTTTTTTTTATGTTTGTAAACTGATATCAATATGAATATATGTGATGTTTGCAAATTGTGCTATTTGGTTGGCCTAATAAAAAGGTACATGGGTTGTGGCCCAAATAAGTTTTGGGTCAGCCATAGACACCATTGAAAATTGTGGACCAGTCAAATGACGTTGCAATATATGGTCATGGCAATAGAGATGCTGAGCTATAGCAAATACACGTTTTAGTGTCGCAAATGCATCGAACTATCTCTTGCAACTACAATAGGTACAACCGTGGCAATAGAGGACTCACCTTTGCAACCATCTATTTACGTAACGTGGCAATAGAGGGCATATCCAGTAGCAACCAACCTAAGTACAACAACACAAGAACCGTGGCAATAGCATGTACCATCCGTAGCAACGAACCCAAGTGATGTGGCAATAGATTAGCTCTCTGTAGCAACGGATCTATACATTGTGGCAATAGAGGAACTCTCTATAGCAACCAACCTAATCGTGGCAATAGCTTGTCCCCCTATAGCAACCATGTAGGGCAATCGTGGCAATAACATGTTCTCTCTTGCTATGGTTTTTCACCGTGGCAATAATGACGCTTTTGCAACACTACTCTTGTGTTGCTATTACACTTTGTCGCTACAAGA
This sequence comes from Hyparrhenia diplandra, assembly GCA_015847255.1. NCBI lineage: Eukaryota > Viridiplantae > Streptophyta > Magnoliopsida > Poales > Poaceae > Hyparrhenia > Hyparrhenia diplandra. The sequence goes on along the minus strand of JADLZK010010704.1, from coordinate 16,889 downwards.
TCATCATGTAGCAATAGACATCACTAGCAACACCTAGTGCGTTGCAATGGCTACTATTGCCACACCCATAATGGTTGCTATTGATCCTATCCCAACACCCAATATGTGTTGCGAAAGAGTCACAAGTGTTGCAATAGAGGGATTATGTGTCGCAACAAAAAACAGAAGCTGGGGCAACATGCTATTGCTACCGGCCACAAGTGCAACGACTTTCTACCAAATGAAAAAGGTAGCAAAAGTACTATTACTACCATTTTTGGCTCTATTGCTACACTTTGTCGGTGTTGCATTAGACCAAAAATCTTGTAGTGAAAAGTCGAGAGCCAAAAGTAGAGTCACCGAATCCACAAAAAGGGTCCCGATATCCACCACGGGACCTGAGAGGGAGATTATAATTGGCTCCGAACTCCAGCCAGACGAGGCGACCTTAGTCGGGCTGCATTTCTCGACTCCAACTCAGATGTATTCGCTTGGTCAGCCGAGGACTTAAAAGGGGTAAGCCGAAACTTAGCTCAACACAACCTAAGTGTAGCAAAATGACAAAGAAAACCTAAGAAGCAGAGGCCGAGGAAGTTATCCGAAGAAAGAAGCGCAGCGAGCCAGCTGTACCGAGGTCCGTAGACTTTCTGACGCTGGAGTAATCAAAGCGCCTCGGACCTCGAATGGTTAGCAAACGTGGTCATGGTATAGAAGAAAACATCCGACCCCAACATCAAGAAATGGCGAATGTGTGTAGATTTCACTGATCTAAACAAGGCATGCCCGAAAGACCCATATCCTCTCCCTAGAATAGACACTCGATTGACTTAGCCTCGGTCGCGAAAGAATGAGTCTCGCTCGATTTGTTTCTCCGAATATCATCGATACATCCGAACCCGGAGGACGAGGAGAAGACAAGTTTCATCACCCGTGGGGGACTTATCGCTTTCAAGCGAATGCCCGAAGGTCCGAGGAATGCTGGATCTACCTTCTCCAGAATGTCGGATGAAGTGTTTAGAGAGCGTAAGAAAAAGAAGAATCTCGTAACATACGTGGACGATATAGTAGTCATCAAGCTACTAAAGAGTCGCACATCGCTGACTTAAAGGAAACCTTCGCGAATCTAAGGCGGAGCGGGCTCAAGTTAAACCCGAAAAAATGCATTTTCGGCATCACCAAAGGCAAGATGTTAGGATGTTTAGTGTCAGCCAGAGGCATAGAAGCGAATCCAGATAAGATCACGGCAATCATAGACATGAAGCCCCCGGATAGCCGAAAGAAGGTCCGAGGCTCACCGGCCGGCCGGCGGCTCTTAGCGATTCATCTCAAGGTCACCGAAAAAGGTTTACCTTTCTTCAAAGTGCTAAAGGACAGCTTTCGATTTCGAATGGGGGCCGAACAAAGAAAAAAGCCTTTCAAGACCCGAAAAACTACCTTACCAATCGACAACCATTTCGAAACCATCCCCAAAAGCGGTGTTATTATTATACTTAGCAAAGATCACCGGTCCGCGGTAGCGCCGTGTGCTCGTCGAAGAGAAAGAGCAGGACAACAAGCTCAAGCAATTCCCTATCTATTACGTATCCGAAGCCCTTTCAGCAAATAAGCTTAACTACTGTAGCTAGAGAAAATAGCTTACACGGTCCTAATGACAAGCCGAAAGCCGAGGCACTACTTTCAGCACACAAGATTCGGGTTGTTTCTTCTCACCCTTGGAAGCTCGTCAGAACAACAAAGCCGTAGGCGGGGTAGGCAAATGGGCCGCCGAGCTCAATGAATTCGAATCGACTTTGAGCACAGATCGGTCATAAAGTCTCAAGCAATCGCGATTTCATAGCAGATCGGACTCCGGCGGCCAAGGCAATCCGGTAGTTTTGACGAACCAACTTGACCTTGCGTATTGCGACGAGCCCGGTGCGACAAAGGGGCTGGGGTTTCGCCAATCTCACACCGCAGCAGGTCCATCCATCGATACGCCAGCCTGACATCCACAAGCACCAACAATACGGCCGAATATGAAGCTGCATCGCTAGCACTTCGAAAGCTAAGAGCAATGGGCGCCAAGAGATGTATCATTCGTGATCGATTCGCAGGTAGTAAGCGGGCACTGTGAAAAGGAGTACACGGCCAAGGAGCCAGTCCTAGTCAGATATTTACAAGCGGTAAGAGCAATGGAGAAGCATTTCGCAGGTTTCTCCATAAAGTACACACCGCGCAAGAACGAAAAAGAAGCCGATGAGTCGGCAAAGGCAAATGCACTTTGGTATTCTCGACCCTCCGTATGTATTCTTCCAACAGCTTTCGACCAAGGCAATTAGAGAAGAAGAAGCGGACCCAAGGGCCATTCACGTCATCGCAAGTCATGATTGGAGGAGCCCGATATTTGCATTCCCCCGGCAGAACATTCGAACCGAGTCCAAGCATGAACAAAGAAATAATGGAGTCACGAACCAAGCACTACTCCATCATAAGAGGTGAGCTGTACAAAGATGGCATTGTAGCACCAAAGCTCAAGTGCATCGCCACGAGAAAGGACGAAAGCTCCTGGATGAAATTCACGGAGGTATGTGCGGAGCTCACAGGGGACCTCATGAAATAGCCCATAGAGCAATGAGACAAGGATTTTACTGGCCATCAGCAGCTGAAGACGCAAAGCAACTGGTGAAAACATGCGAAAGCTGTCAAATGTTCGCCAAGAAACAAAACGCACCGCCCAACCCCACCAGGTCGATAGTGCCTACTTGGCTACCAACAGCTCCAGGCAACGTGAGATTCGCAGCCGTGGCACTTGAGTACTTCACCAAGTGGATAGAAGCAAGACCCCGGCCGTAATCACCTCGACTTTGATCGGTTTCGCTTTGGCAACGGATAGTCTGTCGTTTCGTGGTTCCGGCCCTACATAACGGTGGACAACGGCAAGCAATTCGACTCAACAGAAGTTTCGAAACTTTTGTGAGGAGCTTTCGATCAAAGTGACTTCGGTTCGCCTATCATCCACGAGCAATGGGGCGGTCGAAAAGGCCAACGGTCTAATCTTCTCACCGTCTCTAAGTCTCTCGTGGGACGCAAGCAAAGGAAAGTGGCCACCAAATGACCGCTTGCGGTTTGGGGCCACAACATCTCCAAGTCCCGAGCAACCGGATTCACTCCGTTTCGCCTCCTTTACGGAAGAAGCCATAACACCCGAAGAGCTCAGTTCGCTCATTTCGCACACAAATAGCCGATGTAACAAAATTCAAAGGTTTGTAGATGCCGACACATCTGAATTCCGAAAGTTGCAGGGCGGCGAAAAACCTCGACAACTACCACAAGGAGACCCAAAGTCGGGCGGGACAAGAAAGTACCGCGCAAGAACATCTACCCGGCGACCTCATCCCGATTCGGCACGCGGACAAGCGGGGGCAAGCTACAATCGCAATGGTACGGACCTTTCGTTGTCGCAAGCATGGTCAAGCCCGGTGTTTCGCTCAAGACGTAAGAAGGCGATGAAACTACACACACGTGGAACGCGGATAACCTCCGTAGGTTCTACGCGTGACGAATGCTCCTCGAAACAGAGTTGTAATTTTCTTTTCCTTTATCATGGCTTGTAATAATTAAGGTACGAAACCACAATGGGTTGCGCTCTTTTTCCTCATAGGGAAGCCCTTTCGAGGGTGTGAGGTTTTTTAACGAGGCAACCCGAAACACCTGGTCGTGAACCCCTTTATAAAGGTTCCTTTTCCCCAATCATGGTGTCAAGACAAAAAGAGCCGAAAGCAAGAGGTGACTAAGTCACACTTGACATATTTGGCAAAACTCATACCCGAAAGGGTATATGTCAAGAGATCAACAAACCAAGGCATAAAAGCCGAAAGACTAAGGTCGAGAGGACCGAAAGTCGAGGAAGTCCGAAAGTGACAACTTCCAAATACTAAAGCCGAGGCCAACAAGCCCCGGATCATCCGAGAATTGACCGAAAAGTCAAAATGGAGCATAAGCGGTGAAACCCGCAAAAAGTGCTTTGCTTGGCCATTGCAAAAGTATGCACCAAAGCAAACAACCATTAAAAGTCCATAAAGAGGCGAGTAGGGTGCATCCATTTAATGAAGGATGCATCACAACGCATCTCCTAAGGCCATATCCTCGGGCAATCAGGACAATAAAAGCCCGTGATACGCCAAGGGACAGCGTAACCACTATAAAACAGGACCCAAGGGTCGCAAACCCCTCGAAAAACAGCCATAAGCTGTTGAGAAAACATCTTTAGGAAGCTACCAAGAGCAATGCAAAAAAGGGGTCACATCCCAAAAAGAGCTTAGGCTCATTAGGATTGAGAGGAATCGGGAAAGGATAGCCAGCATTCGGCCAAAGGGGGAGAGTGGGTTGGATCGTGATGATCCGACGGCTTGCCCACAAGATGTCGTCATGAAAAAGCTTGTCGAAAAGACAATCTTACCACGAGGGAACCCTAAGGCATAGCCCGAAAAAGGTGCATAGAAAGCGTTCCAACCAACTCGTGGCACATCTATGATTACTCAAGGTGATCGACAATATCCGGGTTTCAGCAAAACACCAGCTCAACCCGCCTGAACATCAGAAATCTGAAGCGCCGAATGCTCTGGTGAAACCTAGGACAGCATTCTCCATTGCACAAGTTCATCCCCATAGGCATGACGAGCGCAATATCGAGCTGCTCGAGTGTACAAGAAGGTCGGTAGACAAAGGTCGAAACATGAACCATTCGCCCAAACCCCGCCACGAAAACAATGTCGGCTATCGCCCGCCCCAATACCGTGGATCCGATTGCCTACTCCTGGCCGAATGTGCCAGCTAGCTAGGAGAAAAGAGAAAGTTGTAGCCTCAAGATGTCCGAATGTGCAAGATATGTAAGATCAGTCCACTTACGCAACACAAGTTACGTAAGAGACCCAAGCTAAAAAGATAAAATCACTTTCGGCAAAAAAACATATGACTTTCGCTTTCCTCGCAAAAAAGGGGGGGGGGGTTTCTTGACAAGACCGTATTTTTTCGAGAAAACGAAGCAACCCAAAACCCGAAAGCAACCTCATCTATTTAAAGTAAAAGGCATCGTATACATGGCTAGTTTAGCCAAAGGTCTCTAATGGAGCAATACCTATACCTAGGAGGCGAAAGTACAACAAAGCTCCTCCTTTACCTCTACTTTCGGCTCCAGTAAAACACCGCGAACCAAATTTCTTTGCCTAGCCGAAGGTACGAAACTACTCCAAAAGTCAAGCATTCGATGACCGTGTCGAATGATCTTTTGTCGACGAGAAGTAAAAAAATCATCCATCCCTTCCGGATAATTCTCCCGAGCCCTAAACCACGGCGCCACCGATGCCGAATCCGGCCGCTCAACATTCGTGAGGAAACAAATCTTCCATAAAACCGGGAGGTCCCCTCCTGAACCCGCCAAAAATTTAACAAAGTTTAACCGGTATCATTACAAGCTCTTAAGGCCAACTGGCCGAATCAAGAATGCCTTAAGCATCATCTACCCTATCGCCAATCAACCTCGGCATTGGCTTGCACAGGAGGGCTTCCGTCCGTGGAGGGGCTGCCGGTTTCCTCACGAGAGGTCCGACCGACTCGTTCGCGATGAAGGCATGCACCTTGGCGCGGATCTCCTCCTTCTCCCTCGAGATTCTCGCACAATAAGCGATATCACAATAAATCACAAGGTTTCAAAACCAATAAACAAAAACATTCAACATTCGTAAAGTTAAACTTACCGAAGCCCGGATTCGGCGCCCGAACATGGCAAGATCCTTACCACCCTTCTCGCCGTAAGCCCCCTCGTAAAAACTTGCCGCCACCGGGAGTACCGGAGCGGGGGTCTTCCAATAGGCGGCCGGATCCTCCTTCGGCTCCACGGCCTCGATATGAGGGCAGCCGAGCTCATGCAGGCGAGCCGAAAAGCCCCGAAGAGTCTCGAGCCCGAAGAGTCTCGAGGGAGGCGTGGCCCCACCCGATCTCCACCCCGCCGTGCAAAGGAGCGAATCTCCCGTACAAGCCACGGGAGGGTCTCTCCAAGACCGAATCCCTCCGGCGGAGTGGCCTCGGCCTCGCCGAAGGAGGCCGGCCAAAGAGACGTAAAGCCGAAACGCCGGCCTTGATCTCCTCCTCCGCAGCAAAGCGTGGCCGCCCCGGTTCCGTCTTCTTTCGGCGGCCCGCCTCCTCAAGGTCCTTGACCTTTGCTCCAAAATTTCCGCTTGATTTCTTTTCGGCCTTCTCTTTCGCCTTCGGCCTTCCCATTCTGAGAGTTGGCCTGCTTCAAGTCCTTGGCCAATCGCTCATTCTTGGCCTTTTCGGCCTCAAGGGCCCTGCTGCCTTGACCCTGGAATTTCTTCTCCAGGGTCCGGGAAACCAGCATGGTCTACAAATGTAAAGTGAAGCAAGCACGAAATAATAAGTAAATAACAAACATTCGTAAAGAGGAAGCCGAAAGCAATAATTACCCCGAGGCATAGAAGTTCAAGGCATCAAAAGATGCTTGGGGCTCCGTTTGAGCAATTCCTTCTCGGCCCGAGGGGCCGTGAAGGAAGTTGAGCAATCGCTGCCGACCGACACCTTCCTCCGAAGGAAGAAGGGGCGTAAGTCTTGATCCACCCCGCCACCAGCCCGGGCGTCCGAATGCGCTCCTAGACAACGAGCAAGCTTGTAAGTCTTCTCTCTTTGAGGACTCATCTCTTCAGGGGAGCTACTCCCAGAATACACCATAACCTCCCGAAAGTCACTTGAATGACCGCCGAGGGAAAGGGTACCATGGCCGAAAAGACAATCCTCGAAGAGACCGGAAGTTTTGACAAACTCCCTGTAGAGAACCGAGACTTACCCGAGCAGCCTTTGGGGCCGGTGTCGACGACGATGGCCGTAGAGAAGTTGAGGCCTAACCTCCCGGCTTGACTTGTGTTTCTTGACAAGAGCGGGGCATTCATTAGCAGCAAAGAAGCCGAGGCCGCTAACAAATGCGCGAAACTAGGCCCATGAGACACCGAATCCTCTAAGTCCCCGCAAGGTAGCCAAAGGATCCTTCACGGCCTTGCCGCCATCTCTTCCGAATCACTAGAGATCACCTGGACATTAAAAGTACAAAAAGGAGTTAACAACAACAAAGACAGACCAGTGTCAAAGAGCAAAATCTAACAAAGCGAATCATTAAAACCATAGGTGTAAACCCTAGCAAAGAAAAGGTAATATACCGAGACGGAAGTAACAACGCCAAATCGGCGTGTGCAGCCGAATGTAACCTTTCGGCCACGAGACCGGAACTCTAGCCAGAGACGACCTACCCGATATCCCGAGCCTCCTTTGGTTTCCTGATGAGAAATCTTTTGCCTCTTGACCCGCTCAAGAGGGGCCGAATCATGAATAACGCCCTTGCCAAGGTAAGCCGCCTTTCAAGCAGCCTTGTCCACTTTAGCTTCGGTAGGGGACAGTCGGTGAGGATAAGGTACGCCCATAGCGTCGAAAGCCCTATTTATCCGGGCATTCTCTCCGATGATCTCCTGAGCCAGATCATACTCACGCTTACCCACGAATCCGAGAATAGCGTCGGCTTCGTCGGTTATGAAATCCAAGAAGGCCTTCTTCGAGTGAAACCGCACCTGAACCACTGCCTGAACTAGGTTCATCTCATAATTGTAACTGGGGGGATCAATGACGAATCGGACCCCATAGCAATCCATTCTTCTACCAAATCCCCCGGTACTCGCCTCTCCAACGCCCCGAGGAACGCCATCGTAGCCGGCATCCCCTCTGTATTCTCAACGGCGACACATGACATTTGGCCCGGGCGGCAAAGATTCGCTCTCGAGGGCACTCGTTCATAGGCGGTCGAATCGCAACGCCTTCATCACTTCTAGCACCGACCGGGCATAGAACCGCACTGCGTCCCACCTTGACCACTTGTTACGCAATGTGGGAGCAAGACGAATGTTTCCCATCGGGATAAATGTGTACGCTCCAAACTGTACGAAGCAATGCTCGTTAGTCCTCACGTCACGAATCTTCTTTGGCTTCTTGTGCAAAGCATAAAACTGCAGAAAGGTCTCGACACATAACGGGGCCCCCATCATCTTCATACACCGACGAATGCCCCTAAACGAAAACGCATTCGGGCGTTAGATGGTGCAGCTTGTAATCCAAACCGCCAAGGATTCCACCGACGAAAAGTGTCCTCACAAGGCGCATTTAAATCCAAATCGCGGAAATAATCCTTAAAGACAAGCGCTTCCCCCGGCTTAGGATTCGAACTCTTTCCCCATTCGGAGTCCGACACAACAGCCTTTGTCTCCCGGTCCATGAAACCTTTGCGAACATAGTCGTTCGTAACATCTTGATAACGCCGCGAGGTTCCGGCCCAATAAACCTCACAACGAGCCGAGGCCCCTGATTCTCCCCGAACCTTCGAAAAAGAGAAACTTCCGCCTTCCGACTCCTCCGGCTCCGAAAGAATTCTCCGGCTCGCTTGGGTCGAAGGTCGCTCGACCTCGCCACAAGGTTGCCACCAACGGGGACCCCTCGATGTCAACATCCACCTCAACCTCATTCATAAATTCAGGATCGATGGGGCCGCCGATTCGAACTGCCCTCACCGGGCGCTAGAAAAGATATGTGGATCAACGCCCGAATCCGGGCGTCGCTGCGCCGTTGATCGCGGTTGTTTCGAACCCGAAGAACCGGTTAGTAGACCCGAGCTCCCGATGAAGAGCCGGATCCCGGCGATCGGATTCGACATTCTACCGAATCAACGAAACCTAGGATGCAAAAATAAAAGAAACGACGAAACCCTAAAATAAAAAAAGGGGCGCCCAACTCAACCGAAAGTAAAAAAGGAAAGGATGGAAACTTACACGCGGTGCCGGCCGGATGCCGAACGCCGAATGCCTTCAAACTCCGGAACAAGCGGTCGCCGAAAAAGCTAGAGAGCTCGGGAGCGCCGGAGAGCTGAAACGCAGAGGAGCAAATGAGCCGGGGGAGATCACCGTCCCTACCCGACCATCTTTTTTATAGGTAAAACCGGCACGTGGATCGAGGCTCGCGTCCCGCCTGTCGCCTGGGGCTCGCAACCCGAGGCCGCGTCGTTTCGCCTCCCGCCGCCTTGCAAAAAAAAAAAAACACAAGAAAATGCTCGTCAGCATTCGGCCCGAGGGGGTTTCTTGAGGGCCGATAGGTCGATTCCAAGGGGAGGACGGAAAGACCTCACCCTTGGACTCGAGGGGCTACTGTTGGGGGAGGCCGAAACCCCGCCCACCCCTACGATTGGTCGGTCCGAGAAACCACACTTGAGACGGCCCGGGGGGGACAAGATTCGGCCTCGGGGGCCGAATGTTTTGAGACTCGAGTCTAAAGCGCCGTCGCGAGCCAAAGGGACGTAAGGGATGGGCAGGTTCATACGGGGCTTCGCGACGCCGCGGCGGAAGCGGAGGCTTCGGCCATGACGGGCGGACGAAAAATTACGGTCGTGAACCGTCCACGAGAAGTAACGACACGTAGGCGAAGCCATGGCATTCGCCGGGGAAGCCGAATGTCGCGGTTTCGTTAGTTGGAGATCGTAAAATAAAGGCGCCGCTAGCCAGGTCGACATTTCGGCCCGTCTTCGGAATGTCGGGCCTCCCGCCGATAGCGGTTGGTAGGGAAATCGCTACGGGCAAGTGTGCTAACTTTCGACGAATGCGATGAATGCTTTGGCTTACGCCCCAAGGGCGGGGGTCGGTCACGAATCCCCTTGGCTCCCTAACGAATGCCTTTTAACCTTGTCATGCAGGGTGCTCGCGGTCCGACGTCGAAAGCGGCCCAAGGAGGGCGGTGGGATCGCGAGGCGGAAAGGACCACGCTGCCCTTGATCGATGGCGGGAGACGCCGAGGTCTAGGGTTGGTAGGAGGACAAAATCGGAATTGTAATAGTCTATGGACTATAAATAGACCCCCATGGGGGCGTTTGTAAGGAGAGATTGAGATTTAATAGAAGAGTGCTCCAGTTTGCATACACTTTCGTGTGATCGCCTCGGTCTACTTGCGTGATTCGTCCTACCAGGGGGTAGCCCGCGCCGGGCTACACCAACACTTTGAAATTAATTGTGAAAATGCCGACACACAAGCACTTGGAGATGTACACTTGCCGGTGTTAGCACATTTGCAAAGGTGGAGAAGTTAGCAACGCCGACGGGCTGTAAAATGATGTTTTACAGCGCCAGCGCCGCCACGCAAGCGCCGGACGCCCGCTGGCGCGTCCCGGCGCATGGTGGTTCGCGTGGGGCGCTATGTGCTTGCGGCGACGCGTCCGGCGGACCCATGTCGGACGCCGAGTGTTGAAAGAGCAGCGTTTGGCGCGTCGGCCGTGACGCTAGCGAGGCCGTGGACGAGTTGAACGCGACGGACACCCGAGTAGCGTCGGACGATCCGGTGCCTAGCGTCCGGCGGTGGCGACATTTAACAGCTTATCGGACGCCTCCGGGCCGCGTCGGACGCGTCCGGCGCATGTTGTTTTTCGTGTGCCAACGGCCGAATTCAAACGGTAACGAACATTTGGTGACTAGTGGAGCGCCGGACGCCACTATGCAGCCGTCCGGCGCACACGCCGGAATTGTGTTTGAAGTGGGGTTCCCCCATCTCTATAAATAGTTGGGTGGCCGGTTCTAGCTCTCTCTCTTGGACATTTTGAATCATTCCATACATCTAGAGTCGAGCAAAACTTCTCCCCTCTCTCTCCACTTGCTTGAGAGCACAACTTTGAGAGATTGGGTGAGATTCAAGTGCATTGCTTTGAGAGTTGCATTTAGAGGCACTTGAGGGTCGTCGTTGCCGGTGATTTCTTGTTGCTCTTGGAGAGCACCACTCCTAGACCGGCTCGGTGATTGTTGGAGGCGTTGGGAAGAGATGGTGATTGTTCTTGCCTACCTCCTGGTGATTTGTAAGGGGTTTGTGATCTTCCCCGGCGGAGTGCCAAATTGATACTCTAATACATTACACGTGTCGTTGAGTTACCCCTCAATTGCGTGGTGTCAAGAGGGCCTAGTGAGGCAAGGCATGCGGGCCACCTTGATCCACCGTTGAGACGGTCGACACAACCGAGACTAGCTTGAGGGTGCTCAAGTGAACTCCGGTGAATAAATCAAGTGTCTATGTTGACGGTAAAAACACCCTTATTTTACACCATCAAAACACCGTCAACATTCTCGGTTCAAAAGGTAGAACAACGTCCCATGAACATATTTTACCCAACAACTAGTTCTAGCTGTACTTGGAGTATTTCTTTGCAGGACTTTGCAAACAAGACAATAATGGCACAGTTATGGCACAAGAGATAGGTCGGCCAACCTGCCCACTTGGGCCCATAGCCATGCCATGTCACCTGCCATGTCACCAATCCATGCAGCAACCAAAGGAAGCACCTCATTGGTCCATCAAGACGTCACACGGATCAAGTCGGTACAAACTAGACGTCACAGCAAGATCTAGCCACAAGTCGAGGTCAATGACTGGTGGGTCCAATGTCTTGGACCCAGAGGATGGCCCACAGGCTATAGATCCAGGTCGGCCAACCTGGCTATTTCACTTGCACACATCCTACACCCCATATGACATGTGGGACCACCTTCTAGAAGGAGTGGAGGTGGGCCATGGCCCATTAGGGGGGTCGGTCGACCCACCCAAGTGGCCCAAATCCATCCACCGACCTTGCATGCCATCATGCAAGCATAAGAAACATGTGTTCTATCTCCTTCGTCCATTCTATGGCGGTTTGATCCAACGGAGGAGGATGGAGGTCACGCGGATCGTTGACGTGGAGCTAGAGTATCCCCTACTCCACCTTGGGGCTATAAATACCCCCTTACCCGCTCTCATTTACACACACCACAAGGAAGGAGCTCTCTACTCTATCAAGATGTAGTAGTGTTAGTCTAATTGGGAGTTAGAGTGAGTAGTGAGCTTCGCTCGGGTTTTCGGAGCTGGTCTTCTAGGAGGTCCGGTATTGTTCTCTTATCATTCCTTTTGTAGTAAGATCTTTACATTTATAATTCATTTCTTTCTTTACTTTACTCAAGTATTTACTTTATTGAGTATTTACTTAGTGCAACTTTATTCTAGTTCTCTAGTATATAGTTATTATGATGTAATCTACTCCCTCCGTTTCAAATTGTAGTTCACTTTTGGCTTTTCTAGATTCATTTCTTTTTACTATGTATCTAGACACAATGTATAACTAGATGCATAGCAAAATCAATGTATCTAGAAAAGCCAAAGTGAACTACAATTTGAAACAGAGGGAGTAGCATATAGACGTTTCACATTTAGTTGTGGTTCAAACCCTGGTTCACTTTGAACCCATGCCTATATGCGATCAGCATCTCACAAGAGGTGCTCTAGTTGATCTGTGTTATAACATCTAGAGTAGTGAGAGAAAGTGTAAGCGTGGTGCTTAGACTCGATCTTGCCTTTGGTTGCCGCTTGATGCACGGATTGTTTGTGGTAGCCGTGAGGTAGTGATGTACCCGTCTGGTCTTCGCATATGCCACCACGTGTTTATAGGCAAGTTCTTAAAAGGTAAGGCCCCAAGAAAATAGTAGCTTGTTTAGTGGTGGTTTTATTCACCACTTCTCATCTATTGCCTAGCGTACTCGTCGTGTGAATCACAACTAGTTGTCTTGTCCTTCATGTTTGATTAGTATCATAGAAATAAAGTAAGAATCATAGGAATCCTTTGCTCACTCGTTGTCCTCCTTGCTAGCTGTAGACTACTCTCTTATCTGTATGTCTAGACTATTCCTGTGTGTGTCAATGCCCATATTATATATATCATTTACCCCCACCTTAGTCTAGATGGTATATTAGTTGGTGGACACATGATGGTTAGTTATCACATCCTTTACCATCGCTTCCCTTGGGCTAAATACAAATAACGATACCTTGGAATACTCCCGAGTGAAATGCTACAACGGTAATTTTGTACGCTTGCGAATATCCTACATGAGCATTAGAAATACCAACATTCATTTCTGGCGCCGTTGCCGGGGATAGGTTCTATGTCTATCTCTAGTGACGATGTTAAGAAATGTCAACAGTCTACATCTTGTGTTTGATTGTCTCCCGGTGACTGGCTTCATCGTGTTCATATTGTGTATATCATCTTCCGGTGATTGGTTGACTTGCCTCGACGTGTCAGTATAACACCTCCTCTCTACTTTGCAATTACATTGAGATATATTTATTGAATTTGTGTAGAATTGCTAGTTGTGTAGCTTGCTAGAATTATGTAGCGGTTTTTAGCTTGCTCACCTAGTTGGTAGAAGTAGTGACATAGCAATTGTGTGAATTAGAGATTGTAAATCCTAGAATTGCTATTAGGTGGCTTGCCGACAAGTAGAGCTAGAGCAAACGTTTTTACGCCTTGTTATTGTCTAACAATTTGCTCTAGTGATTTTGTAGAATTTTTATTAGGCTATTCACCCCCCCCCCACCTCTAGCCATTTAGGACCTTTCACATGCCCGCGTACCGCGGGGCACGGCCGCATCCGCGTCGGGCCGAGGAAGCCGACGAGGGAGGATGGCGTTGGAGGGGGACGCTGTGGGGCGAGGACGACGGCTTGCTCGGCAAGCTCAGAGCAGGAGGCGCCGGATCTCGGAGGAGCAGGAGGTGGAGATCGGAGGAGGCGTCGGGCAGTGGAGGAACTTCGGAGCGACGTTAGAGAGTGGAGCAGGGAGTATGCGAGTCAACGAGTGGGGAAGCCGAAGGACGAGCAAGGAGCCAAGGACCGGCATTGAGGATCGGACGAGCAATGAGCCACCGCCCGCGAGCCGGCGACCACCCGAGGGCGGAGTCGCGACGCGCGGACCGCGAGGGCACGGGATGGGGGCCACAGGCCGATGGCGGCTCCTGTGGGGATGGGGAATTTTGTGATGGATCGATGGGAACCCTAGAACCGCAAGAATATATATACTACTCCTCAAGTAGTCCCACATGTAAGTGACTTAGGGCGGGTTTGGCGGGTTTGCGGGTGCGAGCATGGAGTTTTCTTGCCCGTATTCCTTTGCCCGTTGGGCACAACTGTGTGCCCGCGGGCACAGGGTCATGCCCGTATCCGCGCCGGTCGGGTTGGGTGCGCTGCGGTGCGCGGATATTTCTTGCCCGCTGCCATTTTTAGCTAGGAGTCTCGCGACCGCCGAACGCAAGGGCGACGCCCGGCTCCCCTTAAACTGCGGGAGGTGGAGCCCGGAGGTCGTCGCCGTCCCTCACCCCCCCCCGGCGGCCCACCCTACAACCTGCCCCCTTTCTCCCCACCACCACCGGCGGAGGCTAGGGTTTCATCGCTAAGCGTCTTGCGGCGGCACGCCTCCGGCTGGCCAAGGGTCCTAGCGCCACCTCTCCCTCCTAGCACCCTCCCTCACGATCCCAAAGACCTCTACAACAGGTCTTGGTTGGCTCCTCACGGCGGTTAGGCCCCGCCTCATGGCTCCCCGACCCGGTGGTGCCTACCTCCCTCCTCGACAGACAGCGGCTGCACCTTTCCCGCACCTCGCCTCGACTCGTTTTTCTGATCTGTTCTAGGGATTGTAATTATATAGATTATGAGCTGAAATGCTGTCGAAATTTAGTAAAAAATCTGTGCACAAAATGTCAAAGACAAAATAGGGGTAAAACATAAACTTTAGAAAAAAGGGTAAACACGGATGGGCAAAATTGTCCATTTTAACACCGTTATGTGTACATAACGTAATAAGGGTAGACTCTCCCTTCGTTTTGAAAAAAGTGAGGATAAAAATACAAAGTGAAAAAAAATGAGGATAAAATCACCATTACGTCCAAACGGAGGGTAAAAACGCTAATGCCCCTAGGTAATATAACAAGGTATCTACTTGCTTTGGTTAACTCTTTGTGTATGCTCATGTTTGTAATCCTTCCGTAGATATTCCTGATGGTTTCCTTTTTCCTATTACCGTATATAAATGCAATTGTAACACTAACTGAATTCTGCATTATTATTGAGTATTTAACACAGTAAAATAGATATATTGCTTCTTTTTTATTAAATATAAGAAAAACCCAAATTGCTATCTTTTAAAATTTATTACTCATTTTCTATCTATTACTTATATTAGGTATACATATTCTTTGATAATAATCCTAAAACTTTAGATCATTGTACAATCTAATGGTATAGATTTTGTTTTGATTAATGTGAAAATTTTAAAACCGTGTGATGCCTCCCTTTTAACATTAACTAGCAAATATGCACGTAATCTTGCCACGGGACTTAGTAATAATTATATAATTATTATATAGATAACTTGAGACTTAGATTCGTTATGTGTTCCAATTCATTTTATGATTAAGTCATATCTAAATGCACACTTCTATAACTCGTATGGACATCGAAGGCTCAGCATTTTGTCTAATATAACTATGACATGTGTTTTAATTTGTCTTTGACTTAGAACACTTTTTTATACCGAGTTTGGAGACGTGATGTGCACGGCGGACTTGAAGATTTTAATTTTAAATGGTCACGTTATAAATTATTTTAGAATCGAACTCCTATAAAACGTTTGGGATAAAAACATGTGAAAGAACAGCTTAGTTCGCATGGCCATAATATTCTTCTTTTTCTTACTTTATTATTTCTGGGCGAGTCGTAAGATTCCGCTAGGGGGTCTGGGCCGCCGGCCTTGGGGGCAAGCGCGCCGGCTGCAGGTGTGAGCACGCCAGCCGTAGGGACGCTGGTCTCGGGTGTGAGCACGCCGGCCGCGGCGGCACCGGTCTCGGTTGCGAGTGCACCGATCGCGACGCATCGTTCCATGCTTGAAGCGCCGCCTCTCCCCGCCCGAGGCTGCTGTCCTGCCACAACGTTTCCCCTCACCTCTGCACCAGCCTCGTCTATGCCGGCCTCGCTCGCGATGTTATCGTCTTCCTGCCCCGCGTCGCCGTGACGTTGTCGTCCTGCCTCGCCCACGTGGCATCGATTTTGTGCTCACATTTATAATTTATATATATAAGTTGGTTATCGATATTTGGTACATGATTTTGTTATGGATTCGATCTGAATTTGGTTGATATTCATCTTGGATTTCTTGTTTGATTCTCGAACTCTCGATTTGTGCTGTGATTTTTGGTCCCCTCCGACTTCTGTTCTATCTCATACCATACGTCAGTGTCTATATATGTGGGCTTTGACCATGTTTTTGGACATCGTAGACTGCAGGGACGTGGAGGAGTCCATACGATCTCCGAGTTCTTGTTTTGTTTTGGCGTAACATTTTAGAGTTCTTTTTCATTATTTATCTTGAAATCCGTTCTGTCGTGTTCTTTCATGCTTTGTTGTGTTATACTGGTTTGTAATCAACTTGGATTTGGATTCCGTCCGCTGGTGCTCCAATTTTGTGACTGAAGAGGAAATTACAATATTTAGTTAGCCCGTGACGCCCCTGATTTCTTATTTGGGGACAGAGTCCGGCTACAACAAGACATCGAAGGCAGAAGAAAAAAAGGTGAAGAAAAAGGTGGTACTGAAATTTTCTCTTTTATTAGTAGGTATATATATATATATATGTACTGATATATACTCCCTCCGTCTTCATAAAACTTGACGTTTTGGACAACGACACGGTCTCCAAAACACAATTTTGACCTCTTGTTATTCTAAAAATATTTATGAAAAAATTATATATGTATACTTTTATGAAAGTATTTTTCAAGATAAATCTATTTATATAGTTTTCACATTTGCAAACTCAACAACTTAAAAGTTATTGATGATTTATATTCTCTATGTTTGACTCGAACCTTTTCCAAAACGTAGTTTTATGAGTATGGAGGGAGTACTAGTATATGGATAGATATACAACCCAAATTATAAGTCACTACAACTTCCTTGAAGAGTCAAGGACTCTCAACTTTGACCAAATTT